>JAUJEF010000106.1:0-438666 GCA_030444885.1 Citrus sp. QX-2021
GGGCTCTTTCCGCTGACGAACTTGGCGCCCGGCCTTGGGCGGGTATTTTTGGGCACGGCTGTGCCCAAGGCCTATTTTTGGCACACGGAGATGCCTCGCAAAGTCTGGCGCCATTCCGAGTCCGGGCGGACGGTTGGCCAGCCCCACGCCCCAAGGCTATAGCCAACCCGTTTTGTGGCCTCTTTCCGCTGGACGAACTTGGCGCCCGGCCTTGGGGCGGGTATTTTTGGGCGCGGCTGTGCCCAAGGCCTATTTTTGGCACACGGAGGCGCCTCGCAAAGTCTCGCGCCATTCCGAGTCCGCGGACGAAGTTGGCCAGCCCCACGCCCCAAGGCTATAGCCCACCCGTTTTGTGGCCTCTTTCCGCTGGACGAACTTGGCGCCCGGCCTTCGGGCGGGTATTTTTAGGCGCGGCTGTGCCCGCGGCCTATTTTTGGCACACGGAGCGCGCTCGCAAAGTCTGGCGCCATTCCGAGTCCGGTCGCGGACGGCTGGCGGCCCCACCCTTTGCTGCTATAGCCCACCTGCTTTTGTGGCCTCTTTCCGCTGGACGAACTTGGCGCCCGGCCTTGGGGCGGTATTTTTGCTGCGGCTGTGCCTGCCTGGCCTATTTTTGGCACACGGAGGCGCCTCGCAAAGTCTCGCGCGCCATTCCGAGTCCGCGGACGAAGTTGTCCAGCCCCACCCCCCAAGGCTATAGCCCACCCGGTTTTGTGGCCTTTTACCGCTGGGCGACATTGGCGCCCCGGCCTTGGGGCGGGTATTTTGGGCGCGGCTGTGCCGCGGCCTATTTTTGGCACACGGAGGCGCCTGCAAAGTCTGGCGCCATTCCGAGTCCGGCGGGACGGTTGGCCAGCCCCACGCCCCAAGGCTATAGCCCACCCGTTTTTGTGGCCTCTTTCCGCTGGACGAACTTGGCGCCCGGCCTTCGGGCGGATATTTTGGGCGCGGCTGTGCCCATGCGGCCTATTTTTTGGCACACGGAGCGCCTCGCGAAGTCTGGCGCCATTCCGAGTCCGGCGGACGAGTTGGCCAGCCCCACGCCCCAAGGCTATAGCCCACCCGTTTTTGTGGCCTCTTTCCGCTGGACGAACTTGGCGCCCGGCCTTGGGCGGGTATTTTTGGACGCGGCTGTGCCCGCGGCCTATTTTTGGCACACGGAGGCGCCTCGCAAAGTCTGGCGCCATTCCGAGTCCGGCGGACGGTTGGCCAGCCCCACCCCATGGCTATAGCCCACCTGTTTTGTGGCCTCTTTCCGCTGGACGAACTTGGCGCCCGGCCTTGGGCGGGTATTTTTGGGCGCGCTGTGCCCGCGGCCTATTGTTGGCACACGGAGTCGCCTCGCAAAGTCTGGCGCCATTCCGAGGCCGGCGGCCGAAGTTGGCCAGCCCCACGCCCCAAGGCTATAGCCCAGCCGGTGGTTGGGCCTCGGTACGCTTGTCGAACGTGGCGCCCCGCACTTCGGGCGGGTGTTGTTGGGCGCGGCGGTGGCCGCGGCCTATGGGTGGCGCACGGAGGCGCCGCGCACAGTCTGGCGCCATTCCGAGTCCGGCGGACGAAGTGGGCCAGCCCCCCCCCCCAAGGCTATAGCCCACCCGTTTTTGTGGCCTCTTTCCGCTGGACGAACTTGGCGCCCCGGCCTTGGGGCGTGTATTTTTGGGCGCGGCTGTGCCCGCGGCCTATTTTTGGCACACGGAGGCGCCTCGCAAAGTCTGGCGCCATTCCGAGTCCGGCGGACGAAGTTGGCCAGCCCCACGCCCCAAGGCTATAGCCCACCCGTTTTTGTGGCCTCTTTCCGCTGGACGAACTTGGCGCCCCGGCCTTCGGGCGGGTATTTTTGGGCGCGGCTGTGCCCACGGCCTATTTTTGGCACACGGAGACGCCTCGCAAAGTCTGGCACCATTCCGAGTCCGGCGGACGAAGTTGGCCAGCCCCACGCCCCAAGGCTATAGCCAACCCGTTTTTGTGGCCTCTTTCCGCTGGACGAACTTGGCGCCCCGGCCTTGGGGCGGGTATTTTTGGGCGCGGCTGTGCGCGCGGCCTATTTTTGGCACACGGAGGCGCCTCGCAAAGTCTGGCGCCATTCCGAGTCCGGCGGACGAAGTTGGCCAGCCCCACGCCCCAAGGCTATAGCCCACCCGTTTTTGTGGCCTCTTTCCGCTGGACGAACTTGGCGCCCCGGCCTTCGGGCGGGTATTTTTTTAGGCGGCTGTGCCCGCGGACCTATTTTGGCACACGGAGCGCCTCGCAAAGTCTGGCGCCATTCCGAGTCCGAGCGTCACGAGTGGGCCAGCCCCACGCCCCAAGGCTATAGCCCACCCGTTTTGTGGCCTCTTTCCGCTGGGCGAACTTGACGCCCGGCCTTGGGGCGGGTATTTTTAGGCGCGGCTGTGCCTTGGCTATATTTTTGGCACACGGAGGCGCCTCGCAAAGTCTGGCGCCATTCCGAGTACGGCGGACGATTTTGGCCAGCCCCACGCCCCAAGGCTATAGCCCACCCGTTTTTGTGGCCTCTTTCCGCTGGACGAACTTGGCGCCCCGGCCTTCGGGCGGGTATTTTTGGGCGCGGCTGTGCCCGTGGCCTATTTTTGGCATACGGAGGCACCTCGCAAAGTCTCGCGCCATTCCGAGTCCGGCGGACGAAGTTGGCCAGCCCCACGCCCCAAGGCTATAGCCCACCCGTTTTTGTGGCCTCTTTCCGCTGGACGAACTTGGCGCCCTGGCCTTGGGGCGGGTATTTTTGGGCGCGGCTGTGCCCGCGGCCTATTTTTGGCACACGGAGACGCCTCGCAAAGTCTGGCGCCATTCCGAGTCCGGCGGACGAAGTTGGCCAGCCCCACGCCCCAAGGCTATAGCCCACCCGTTTTTGTGGCCTCTTTCCGCTGGACGAACTTGGCGCCCCGGCCTTCGGGCGGGTATTTTTGGGCGCGGCTGTGCCCGCGGCCTATTTTTGGCACACGGAGGCACCTCGCAAAGTCTCGCGCCATTCCGAGTCCGGCGGACTAAGTTTTCCAGCCCCACGCCGCAAGGCTATGGCCCACCCGTTTTTGTGGCCTCTTTCCGCTGGGCCAGAACTTGGCGCCCGGCCTTCGGGCGGGTATTTTTGGGCGCGGCTGTGCCCGCGGCCTATTTTTGGCACACGGAGGTGCCTCGCAAAGTCTGGCGCCATTCCGAGTCCGGCGGACAAAGTTGGCCAGCTCCACCCCCCAAGGCTATAGCCCACCCGTTTTTGTGGCCTCTTTCCGCTGGACGAACTTGGCGCCCCGGCCTTGGGGCGGGTATTTTTGGGCGCGGCTGTGCCCGCGGCCTATGTTTGGCACACGGAGGCGCCTCGCAAAGTCGGGCGCCATTCCGAGTCCGGCGGACGAAGTTGGCCAGCCCCACCCCCCAAGGCTATAGCCCACCCGTTTTTGTGGCCTCTTTCCGCTGGACGAACTTGGCGCCCCGGCCTTGGGCTGGTATTTTTGGGCGCGGCTGTGCCCGCGGCCTATTTTTGGCACACGGAGGCACCTCGCAAAGTCTCGCGCCATTCCGAGTCCGGCAGACGAAGTTGGCCAGCCCCACGCCCCAAGGCTATAGCCCACCCGTTTTTGTGGCCTCTTTCCGCTGGACGAACTTGTCGCCCCGGCCTTCGGGCGGGTATTTTTGGGCGCGGCTGTGCCCGCGGCCTATTTTTGGCACACGGAGGCGCCTCGCAAAGTCTGGCACCATTCCGAGTCCGGCGGACGAAGTTGGCCAGCCCCACCCCCCAAGGCTATAGCCCACCCGTTTTTGTGGCCTCTTTCTGCTGGACGAACTTGGCGCCCCGGCCTTCGGGCGGGTATTTTTGGGCGCGGCTGTGCCCGCGCCTATATTGGCACACGGAGCGCCTCGCACTGTCTGGCGCCATTCCGAGTCCGGGCGGCGGAGGTGGCCCGCCCCACGCCCCACGGCTATAGCCCACCCGTTTTTGTGGCCTCTTTCCGCTGGGCGAACTTGACGCCCGGCCTTGGGGCGGGTATTTTTGGGCGCGGCTGTGCCCGCGGCCTATTTTTGGCACACGGGGCGCCTCGCAAAGTCTTGCGCCATTCCGAGTCCGGCGTACAAGTGGGCCAGCCCCACGCCCAAGGCTATCGCCCACCCGTTTTTGTGGCCTCTTTCCGCTGGACGAACTGGGCGCCCCGGCCATGGGGCGGGTAATTTTGGGCGCGGCTGTGCCCGCGGCCTATTTTTGGCACACGGAGGCGCCTCGCAAAGTCTGGCGCCATTCCGAGTACGGCGGAAGACTGTGGCGAGACCCACGCCCCAAGGCTATAGCCCACCCGTTTTTGTGGCCTCTTTCCGCTGGACGAACTTGGCGCCCCGGCCTTCGGGCGGGTATTTTTGGGCGCGGCTGTGCTCGCGGCCTATTTTTGTACGGAGGCGCCTCGCAAAGTCTCGCGCCATTCCGAGTCCGGCGGACGAAGTTGGCCAGCCCCACGCCCCAAGGCTATAGCCCACCCGTTTTTGTGGCCTCTTTCCGCTGGACGAACTTGGCGCCCCGGCCTTGGGGCGGGTATTTTTGGGCGCGGCTGTGCCCGCGGCCTATTTTTGGCACACGGAGACGCCTCGCAAAGTCTGGCGCCATTCCGAGTCCGGCGGACGAAGTTGGCCAGCCCCACCCCCCAAGGCTATAGCCCACCCGTTTTTGTGGCCTCTTTCCGCTGGACGAACTTGGCGCCCCGGCCTTCGGGCGGGTATTTTTGGGCGCGGCTGTGCCCGCGGCCTATTTTTGGCACACGGAGGCACCTCGCAAAGTCTCGCGCCATTCCGAGTCCGGCGGACGAAGTTGGCCAGCCCCACGCCCCAAGGCTATAGCCCACCCGTTTTTGTGGCCTCTTTCCGCTGGACGAACTTGGCGCCCCGGCCTTCGGGCGGGTATTTTTGGGCGCGGCTGTGCCCGCGGCCTATTTTTGGCACACGGAGGTGCCTCGCAAAGTCTGGCGCCATTCCGAGTCCGGCGGACAAAGTTGGCCAGCTCCACCCCCCAAGGCTATAGCCCACCCGTTTTTGTGGCCTCTTTCCGCTGGACGAACTTGGCGCCCCGGCCTTGGGGCGGGTATTTTTGGGCGCGGCTGTGCCCGCGGCCTATGTTTGGCACACGGAGGCGCCTCGCAAAGTCGGGCGCCATTCCGAGTCCGGCGGACGAAGTTGGCCAGCCCCACGCCCAAGGCTATAGCCCACCCGTTTTGTGGCCTCTTTCCGCTGGACGAACTTGGCGCCCGGCCTTGGGCTGGTATTTTTGGCGCGGCTGTGCCCATGACCTATTTTTGGCACACGGAGGCACCTCGCAAAGTCTCGCGCCATTCCGAGTCCGGCAGACGAAGTTGGCCAGCCCCACGCCCCAAGGCTATAGCCCACCCGTTTTGTGGCCTCTTTCCGCTGGACGAACTTGTCGCCCGGCCTTCGGGCGGGTGTTTTTGGCGCGGCTGTGCCCGCGGCCTATTTTGGCACACGGAGGCGCCTCGCAAAGTCTGGCACCATTCCGAGTCCGGCGGACGAAGTTGGCCAGCCCCACCCCCCAAGGCTATAGCCCACCCGTTTTTGTGGCCTCTTTCTGCTGGACGAACTTGGCGCCCCGGCCTTCGGGCGGGTATTTTTGGGCGCGGCTGTGCCCGCGGCCTATATTTGGCACACGGAGGCGCCTCGCAAAGTCTGGCGCCATTCCGAGTCCGGCGGACGAAGTTGGCCAGCCCCACTCCCCAAGGCTATAGCCCACCCGTTTTTGTGGCCTCTTTCCGCTGGACGAACTTGGCGCCCCGGCCTTCGGGCGGGTATTTTTTGGGCGCGGCTGTGCCCGCGGCCTATTTTTGGCACACGGAGGCGCCTCGCAAATTCTCGCGCCATTCCGAGTCCGGCGGACGAAGTTGGCCAGCCCCACGCCCCAAGGCTATAGCCCACCCGTTTTTGTGGCCTCTTTCCGCTGGACGAACTTGGCGCCCCGGCCATCGGGCGGGTATTTTTGGGCGCGGCTGTGCCCGCGGCCTATTTTTGGCACACGGAGGCGCCTCGCAAAGTCTGGCGCCATTCCGAGTCCGGCGGACGAAGTTGACCAGCCCCACGCCCCAAGGCTATAGCCCACCCGTTTTTGTGGCCTCTTTCCGCTGGACGAACTTGGCGCCCCGGCCTTGGGGCGGGTATTTTTGGGCGCGGCTGTGCCCGCGGCCTATTTGTGGCTCACGGAGTCGCCTCGCAAAGTCTCGCGCCATTCCGAGTCCGGCGGACGAAGTTGACCAGCCCCACGCCCCAAGGCTATAGCCCACCCGTTTTGTGGCCTCTTTCTGCTGGACGAACTTGGCGCCCGGCCTTGGGCGGGTATTTTGGGCGCGGCTCTGCCCGCGGCCTATATTTGGCACACGGAGGCGCCTCGCAAAGTCTGGCGCCATTCCGAGTCCGGCGGACGAGGTGGCCGGCCCCGCGCCCCAAGGCTATAGCCCAGGGGTGTTTGTGGCATCTGTCCGCCGGACGAACTTGGCGCCCGGCCTTCGGGCGGGTATTTTTGGCGCGGCTGTGGCCCGCGGCCTATTTTTGGCACACGGAGGCGCCTCGCAAAGTCTGGCGCCATTCCGAGTCCGGCGGACGAAGTTGGCCAGCCCCACCCCCCAAGGCTATAGCCCACCCGTTTTTGTGGCCTCTTTCCGCCGGACGAACTTGGCGCCCCGGCCTTCGGGCGGGTATTTTTGGGCGCGGCTGTGCCCGCGGCCTATTTTTGGCACACGGAGGCGCCTCGCAAAGTCTGGCGCCATTCCGAGTCCGGCGGACGAAGTTGGCCAGCCCCACCCCCCAAGGCTATAGCCCACCCGTTTTTAGGCCTTTTTCCGCTGGACGAACTTGGCGCCCCGGCCTTCGGGCGGGTATTTTTGGGCGCGGCTGTGCCCGCGGCCTATAATTGGAAAACCCACGCGCCTCGCAAAGTCTGGCGCCATTCCGAGTCCGGCGGACGAAGTTGGCCAGCCCCACGCCCCAAGGCTATAGCCCACCCGTCCTTGCGGCCCCCTCCCGCTGGACGAACTTGGCGCCCCGGCCTTCGGGCGGGTATTTTTGGGCGCGGCTGTGCCCGTGGCCTTTTTTTGGCACACGGAGGCACCTCGCAAAGTCTCGCGCCATTCCGAGTCCGGCGGACGAAGTTGGCCAGCCCCACGCCCCAAGGCTATAGCCCACCCGTTTTTGTGGCCTCTTTCCGCTGGACGAACTTGGCGCCCCGGCCTTCGGGCGGGTATTTTTGGGCGCGGCTGTGCCCGCGGCCTATTTTTGGCACACGGAGGTGCCTCGCAAAGTCTGGCGCCATTCCGAGTCCGGCGGACAAAGTTGGCCAGCTCCACCCCCCAAGGCTATAGCCCACCCGTTTTTGTGGCCTCTTTCCGCTGGACGAACTTGGCGCCCCGGCCTTGGGGCGGGTATTTTTGGGCGCGGCTGTGCCCGCGGCCTATGTTTGGCACACGGAGGCGCCTCGCAAAGTCGGGCGCCATTCCGAGTCCGGCGGACGAAGTTGGCCAGCCCCACCCCCCAAGGCTATAGCCCACCCGTTTTTGTGGCCTCTTTCCGCTGGACGAACTTGGCGCCCCGGCCTTGGGCTGGTATTTTTGGGCGCGGCTGTGCCCGCGGCCTATTTTTGGCACACGGAGGCACCTCGCAAAGTCTCGCGCCATTCCGAGTCCGGCAGACGAAGTTGGCCAGCCCCACGCCCCAAGGCTATAGCCCACCCGTTTTTGTGGCCTCTTTCCGCTGGACGAACTTGTCGCCCCGGCCTTCGGGCGGGTATTTTTGGGCGCGGCTGTGCCCGCGGCCTATTTTTGGCACACGGAGGCGCCTCGCAAAGTCTGGCACCATTCCGAGTCCGGCGGACGAAGTTGGCCAGCCCCACCCCCCAAGGCTATAGCCCACCCGTTTTTGTGGCCTCTTTCTGCTGGACGAACTTGGCGCCCCGGCCTTCGGGCGGGTATTTTTGGGCGCGGCTGTGCCCGCGGCCTATATTTGGCACACGGAGGCGCCTCGCAAAGTCTGGCGCCATTCCGAGTCCGCGGACGAGTTGGCCAGCCCCACTCCCCAAGGCTATAGCCCACCCGTTTTGTGGCCTCTTTCCGCTGGGCCAACTTGGCGCCCGGCCTTCGGGCGGGTATTTTTGGGCGCGGCTGTGCCCGCGGCCTATTTTTGGCACACGGAGCGCCTCGCAAATTCTCGCGCCATTCCGAGTCCGGGCGGACGAAGTTGGCCAGCCCCACGCCCCAAGGCTATAGCCCACCCGTTTTGTGGCCTCTTTCCGCTGGACGAACTTGGCGCCCGGCCATCGGGCGGGTATTTTTGGCGCGGGCTGTGCCCGCGACCTATTTTTGGCACACGGAGGCGCCTCGCAAAGTCTGGCGCCATTCCGAGTCCGGCGGACGAAGTTGACCAGCCCCACGCCCCAAGGCTATAGCCCACCCGTTTTTGTGGCCTCTTTCCGCTGGACGAACTTGGCGCCCCGGCCTTGGGGCGGGTATTTTTGGGCGCGGCTGTGCCCGCGGCCTATTTTTGGCACACGGAGGCGCCTCGCAAAGTCTCGCGCCATTCCGAGTCCGGCGGACGAAGTTGACCAGCCCCACGCCCCAAGGCTATAGCCCACCCGTTTTTGTGGCCTCTTTCTGCTGGACGAACTTGGCGCCCCGGCCTTCGGGCGGGTATTTTTGGGCGCGGCTGTGCCCGCGGCCTATATTTGGCACACGGAGGCGCCTCGCAAAGTCTGGCGCCATTCCGAGTCCGGCGGACGAAGTTGGCCAGCCCCACGCCCCAAGGCTATAGCCCACCCGTTTTTGTGGCCTCTTTCCGCTGGACGAACTTGGCGCCCCGGCCTTGGGGCGGGTATTTTTGGGCTCGGGTGTGCCCGCGGCCTATTTTTGGCACCCGGTGGCGCCTCGCACAGTCTGGCGCCACTCCGACCCCGGCGGACGAAGTTGGCCAGCCCCCCGCCCCACGGCTATAGCCCACCCGTTTTTGCGGCCTCCCCCCGCCGGACGAACTTGGCGCCCCGGCCTTCGGGCGGGTATTTTTGGGCGCGGCTGTGCCCGCGGCCTATTTTTGGCACACGGAGTCTCCTCGCAAAGTCTGGCGCCATTCCGAGTCCGGCGTACTTAGTTGGCCAGCCCAACCCCCAAATCTATAGCCCACCCGTTTTTGTGGCCTCTTTCCGCTGGACGAACTTGGCGCCCCGGCCTTCGGGCGGGTATTTTTTGGCGCGGCTGTGCCCGAGGCCTATATTTGGCACACGGAGGCGCCTCGCAAAGTCTCGCGCCATTCCGAGTCCGGCGGACGAAGTTGGCCAGCCCCACCCCCCAAGGCTATAGCCCACCCGTTTTTGTGGCCTCTTTCCGCTGGACGAACTTGGCGCCCCGGCCTTCGGGCGGGTATTTTTGGGCGCGGCTGTGCCCGCGGCCTATATTTGGCACACGGAGGCGCCTCGCAAATTCTCGCGCCATTCCGAGTCCGGCGGACGAAGTTGGCCAGCCCCACCCCCCAAGGCTATAGCCCACCCGTTTTTGTGGCCTCTTTCCGCTGGACGAACTTGGCGCCCCGGCCATCGGGCGGGTATTTTTGGGCGCGGCTGTGCCCGCGGCCTATTTTTGGCACACGGAGGCGCCTCGCAAAGTCTGGCGCCATTCCGAGTCCGGCGGACGAAGTTGACCAGCCCCACGCCCCAAGGCTATAGCCCACCCGTTTTTGTGGCCTCTTTCCGCTGGACGAACTTGGCGCCCCGGCCTTGGGGCGGGTATTTTTGGGCGCGGCTGTGCCCGCGGCCTATTTTTGGCACACGGAGGCGCCTCGCAAAGTCTGACGCCATTCCGAGTCCGGCGGACGAAGTTGGCCAGCCCCACGCCCCAAGGCTATAGCCCACCCGTTTTTGTGGCCTCTTTCCGCTGGACGAACTTGGCGCCCCGGCCTTGGGGCGGGTATTTTTGGGCGCGGCTGTGCCCGCGGCCTATTTTTGGCACACGGAGTAGCCTCGCAAAGTCTGGCGCCATTCCGAGTCCGGCGGACGCAGTTGGCCAGCCCCACCCCCCCCGGCTATAGCCCACCCGTTTTTGTGGCCTCTTTCCGCCGGACGAACTTGGCGCCCCGGCCTTCGGGCGGGTATTTTTGGGCGCGGCTTTGCCCGCGGCCTATTTTTGGCACACGGAGGCGCCTCGCAAAGTCTGGCGCCATTCCGAGTCCGGCGGACTAAGTGGGCCAGCCCCACGCTCCAAGGCTATAGCCCACCCGTTTTTGTGGCCTCTTTCCGCTGGACGAACTTGGCGCCCCGGCCTTGGGGCGGGTATTTTTGGGCGGCGCTGTGCCCGCGGCCTATTTTTGGCACACGGAGGCGCCTCGCAAAGTCTGACGCCATTCCGAGTCCGGGGCGGACGAAGTTGGCCAGCCCCACGCCCCAAGGCTATAGCCCACCCGTTTTTGTGGCCTCTTTCCGCTGGACGAACTTGGCGCCCCGGCCTTCGGGCGGGTATTTTTGGGCGCGGTTGTGCCCGCGGCCTATTTTTGGCACACGGAGGAGCCTCGCAAAGTCTGGCGCCAATCCGAGTCCGGCGGACGAAGTTGGCCAGCCCCACCCCCCAAGGCTATAGCCCACCCGTTTTTCTGGCCTCTTTCCGCTGGACGAACTTGGCGCCCCGGCCTTGGGCGGGTATTTTTGGGCGCGGCTGTGCCCGCGGCCTATTTTTGGCACACGGAGGTGCCTCGCAAAGTCTGGCGCCATTCCGAGTCCGGCGGACAAAGTTGGCCAGCTCCACCCCCCAAGGCTATAGCCCACCCGTTTTTGTGGCCTCTTTCCGCTGGACGAACTTGGCGCCCCGGCCTTGGGGCGGGTATTTTTGGGCGCGGCTGTGCCCGCGGCCTATGTTTGGCACACGGAGGCGCCTCGCAAAGTCGGGCGCCATTCCGAGTCCGGCGGACGAAGTTGGCCAGCCCCACCCCCCAAGGCTATAGCCCACCCGTTTTTGTGGCCTCTTTCCGCTGGACGAACTTGGCGCCCCGGCCTTGGGCTGGTATTTTTGGGCGCGGCTGAGCCCGCGGCCTATTATTTGCACCCGGAGGCTCCTCGCAAAGTCTTGCGCCATTCCGAGTCCGGCTGTCGAAGTTGGCCAGCCCCACGCCCCAAGGCTATAGCCCACCCGTTTTTGTGGCCTCTTTCCGCTGGGCCAGACTTGGCGCCCGGCCTTCGGGCGGGTATTTTTGGGCGCGGCTGTGCCCGCGGCCTATTTTTGGCACACGGAGGCGCCTCGCAAAGTCTGGCACCATTCCGAGTCCGGCGGACGAAGTTGGCCAGCCCCACCCCCCAAGGCTATAGCCCACCCGTTTTTGTGGCCTCTTTCTGCTGGACGAACTTGGCGCCCCGGCCTTCGGGCGGGTATTTTTGGGCGCGGCTGTGCCCGCGGCCTATATTTGGCACACGGAGGCGCCTCGCAAAGTCTGGCGCCATTCCGAGTCCGGCGGACGAAGTTGGCCAGCCCCACGCCCCAAGGCTATAGCCCACCCGTTTTTGTGGCCTCTTTCCGCTGGACGAACTTGGCGCCCCGGCCTTCGGGCGGGTATTTTTGGGCGCGGCTGTGCCCGCGGCCTATTTTTGGCACACGGAGGCGCCTCGCAAATTCTCGCGCCATTCCGAGTCCGGCGGACGAAGTTGGCCAGCCCCACCCCCCAAGGCTATAGCCCACCCGTTTTTGTGGCCTCTTTCCGCTGGACGAACTTGGCGCCCCGGCCATCGGGCGGGTATTTTTAGGCACGGCTGTGACCGCGGCCTATTTTTGGCACACGGAGGCGCCTCGCAAAGTCTGGCGCCATTCCGAGTCCGGCGGGAGGAGTTGGCCAGCCCCACGCCCCAAGGCTATAGCCCACCCGTTTTTGTGGCCTCTTTCCGCTGGACGAACTTGGCGCCCCGGCCTTGGGGCGGGTATTTTTGGGCGCGGCTGTGCCCGCGGCCTATTTTTGGCACACGGAGGCGCCTCGCAAAGTCTGACGCCATTCCGAGTCCGGCGGACGAAGTTGGCCAGCCCCACGCCCCAAGGCTATAGCCCACCCGTTTTTGTGGCCTCTTTCCGCTGGACGAACTTGGCGCCCCGGCCTTGGGGCGGGTATTTTTGGGCGCGGCTGTGCCCGCGGCCTATTTTTGGCACACGGAGGCGCCTCGCAAAGTCTGGCGCCATTCCGAGTCCGGCGGACGACTTGGGCCCGCCCCACCCCCAAGGCTATAGCCCACCCGTTTTGTGGCCTCTTTCCGCCGGACGAACTTGGCGCCCCGGCCTTCGGGCGGGTATTTTTGGGCGCGGCTGTGCCCGCGGCCTATTTTTGGCACACGGAGGCGCCTCGCAAAGTCTGGCGCCATTCCGAGTCCGGCGGACTAAGTGGGCCAGCCCCACGCTCCAAGGCTATAGCCCACCCGTTTTTGTGGCCTCTTTCCGCTGGACGAACTTGGCGCCCCGGCCTTGGGGCGGGTATTTTTGGGCGCGGCTGTGCCCGCGGCCTATTTTTGGCACACGGAGGCGCCTCGCAAAGTCTGGCGCCATTCCGAGTCCGGCGGACGAAGTTGGCCAGCCCCACGCCCCAAGGCTATAGCCCACCCGTTTTTGTGGCCTCTTTCCGCTGGACGAACTTGGCGCCCCGGCCTTCGGGCGGGTATTTTTGGGCGCGGCTGTGCCCGCGGCCTATTTTTGGCACACGGAGGCGCCTCGCAAAGTCTGGCGCCATTCCGAGTCCGGCGGACGAAGTGGGCCAGCCCACGCCCCAAGGCTATAGCCCACCCGTTTTTGTGGCCTCTTTCCGCTGGACGAACTTGGCGCCCCGACCTTCGGGCGGGTATTTTTGTGCGCGGCTGTGCCCGCGGCCTATTTTTGGCACACGGAGGCGCCTCGCAAAGTCTCGCGCCATTCCGAGTCCGGCGGACGAAGTGGGCCAGCCCCACGCTCCAAGGCTATAGCCCACCCGTTTTTGTGGCCTCTTTCCGCTGGACGAACTTGGCGCCCCGACCTTCGGGCGGGTATTTTTGTGCGCGGCTGTGCCCGCGGCCTATTTTTGGCACACGGAGGCGCCTCGCAAAGTCTGGCGCCATTCCGAGTCCGGCGGACGAAGTTGGCCAGCCCCACCCCCCAAGGCTATAGCCCACCCGTTTTTGTGGCCTCTTTCCGCCGGACGAACTTGGCGCCCCGGCCTTCGGGCGGGTATTTTTGGGCGCGGCTGTGCCCGCGGCCTATTTTTGGCACACGGAGGCGCCTCGCAAAGTCTGGCGCCATTCCGAGTCCGGCGGACGAAGTTGGCCAGCCCCACCCCCCAAGGCTATAGCCCACCCGTTTTTGTGGCCTCTTTCCGCTGGACGAACTTGGCGCCCCGGCCTTGGGGCGGGTATTTTTGGGCGCGGCTGTGCCCGCGGCCTATTTTTGGCACACGGAGGCGCCTCGCAAAGTCTCGCGCCATTCCGAGTCCGGCGGACGAAGTTGGCCAGCCCCACGCCCCAAGGCTATAGCCCACCCGTTTTTGTGGCCTCTTTCCGCTGGACGAACTTGGAGCCCCGGCCTTCGGGCGGGTATTTTTGGGCGCGGCTGTGCCCGCGGCCTATATTTGGCACACGGAGACGCCTCGCAAAGTCTCGCGCCATTCCGAGTCCGGCGGACGAAGTTGGCCAGCCCCACGCCCCAAGGCTATAGCCCACCCGTTTTTGTGGCCTCTTTCCGCTGGACGAACTTGGCGCCCCGGCCTTCGGGCGGGTATTTTTGGGCGCGGCTGTGCCCGCGGCCTATTTTTGGCACACGGAGGCGCCTCGCAAAGTCTGGCGCCATTCCGAGTCCGGCGGACGAAGTGGGCCAGCCCCACGCTCCAAGGCTATAGCCCACCCGTTTTTGTGGCCTCTTTCCGCTGGACGAACTTGGCGCCCCGACCTTCGGGCGGGTATTTTTGTGCGCGGCTGTGCCCGCGGCCTATTTTTGGCACACGGAGGCGCCTCGCAAAGTCTCGCGCCATTCCAAGTCCGGCGGACGAAGTTGGCCAGCCCCACGCCCCAAGGCTATAGCCCACCCGTTTTTGTGGCCTCTTTCCGCTGGACGAACTTGGCGCCCTGGCCTTGGGGCGGGTATTTTTGGGCGCGGCTGTGCCCGCGGCCTATTTTTGGCACACGGAGGCGCCTCGCAAAGTCTGGCGCCATTCCGAGTCCGGCGGACTAAGTGGGCCAGCCCCACGCTCCAAGGCTATAGCCCACCCGTTTTTGTGGCCTCTTTCCGCTGGACGAACTTGGCGCCACGGCCTTCGGGCGGGTATTTTTGAGCGCGGCTGTGCCCGCGGCCTATTTTTGGCACACGGAGGCGCCTCGCAAAGTCTCGCGCCATTCCGAGTCCGGCGGACGAAGTTGGCCAGCCCCACGCCCCAAGGCTATAGCCCACCCGTTTTTGTGGCCTCTTTCCGCTGGACGAACTTGGCGCCCCGGCCTTCGGGCGGGTATTTTTGGGCGCGGCTGTGGCCGCGGCCTATTTTTGGCGCACGGAGGCGCCTCGCAAAGTCTGGCGCCATTCCGAGTCCGGCGGACGAAGTTGGCCAGCCCCACCCCCCAAGGCTATAGCCCACCCGTTTTTGTGGCCTCTTTCCGCTGGACGAACTTGGCGCCCCGGCCTTCGGGCGGGTATTTTTGAGCGCGGCTGTGCCCGCGGCCTATTTTTGGCACACGGAGGCGCCTCGCAAAGTCTGGCGCCATTCCGAGTCCGGCGGACGAAGTTGGCCAGCCCCACGCCCCAAGGCTATAGCCCACCCGTTTTTGTGGCCTCTTTCCGCTGGACGAACTTGGCGCCCCGGCCTTCGGGCGGGTATTTTTGGGAGCGGCTGGGTACGCTGCCTATTTTTGGCACACGGAGGCGCCTCGCAAAGTCTGGCGCCATTCCGAGTCCGGCGGACGAAGTTGGCCAGCCCCACCCCCCAAGGCTATAGCCCACCCGTTTTTGTGGCCTCTTTCCGCCGGACGAACTTGGCGCCCCGGCCTTGGGGCGGGTATTTTTGGGCGCGGCTGTGCCCGCGGCCTATTTTTGGCACACGGAGGCGCCTCGCAAAGTCTGGCGCCATTCCGAGTCCGGCGGACGAAGTTGGCCAGCCCCACGCCCCAAGGCTATAGCCCTCCCGTTTTTGTGGCCTCTTTCCGCTGGACGAACTTGGCGCCCCGGCCTTGGGGCGGGTATTTTTGGGCGCGGCTGTGCCCGCGGCCTATTTTTGGCACACGGAGGCGCCTCGCAAAGTCTGGCGCCATTCCGAGTCCGGCGGACGAAGTTGGCCAGCCCCACGCCCCAAGGCTATGGCCCACCCGTTTTTGTGGCCTCTTTCCGCTGGACGAACCTGGCTCCCCGGCCTTCGGGTGGGTATTTTTGGGCGCGGCTGTGCCCGCGGCCTATATTTGGCACACGGAGACGCCTCGCAAAGTCTCGCGCCATTCCGAGTCCGGCGGACGAAGTTGGCCAGCCCCACGCCCCAAGGCTATAGCCCACCCGTTTTTGTGGCCTCTTTCCGCTGGACGAACTTGGCGCCCCGGCCTTGGGGCGGGTATTTTTGGGCGCGGCTGTGCCCGCGGCCTATTTTTGGCACACGGAGGCGCCTCGCAAAGTCTGGCGCCATTCCGAGTCCGGCGGACTAAGTGGGCCAGCCCCACGCTCCAAGGCTATAGCCCACCCGTTTTTGTGGCCTCTTTCCACTGGACGAACTTGGCGCCACGGCCTTCGGGCGGGTATTTTTGAGCGCGGCTGTGCCCGCGGCCTATTTTTGGCACACGGAGGCGCCTCGTAAAGTCTCGCGCCATTCCGAGTCCGGCGGACGAAGTTGGCCAGCCCCACGCCCCAAGGCTATAGCCCACCCGTTTTTGTGGCCTCTTTCCGCTGGACGAACTTGGCGCCCCGGCCTTCGGGCGGGTATTTTTACAGCGCGGCTGTGCCCGCGGCCCTATTTTTGGCGCACGGAGCGCCTCGCAAAGTCTGGCGCCATTCCGAGTCCGGCGGACGAAGTTGGCCAGCCCCACCCCCAAGGCTATAGCCCACCCGTTTTGTGGCCTCTTTCCGCCGGGACGAACTTGGCGCCCGGCCTTCGGGCGGGTATTTTTGGGCGCAGCTGTGCCTGCGGCCTATTTTTGGCACACGGAGGCGCCTCGCAAAGTCTGGCGCCATTCCGAGTCCGGCGGACGAAGTTGGCCAGCCCCACCCCCCAAGGCTATGGCCCACCCGTTTTGTGGCCTCTTTCCGCTGGACGAACTTGGCGCCCGGCCTTGGGGCGGGTATTTTTAGGCGCGGCTGTACCTGCCCCTATATTTTGGGACACGGAGGCGCCTCGCACAGTCCCGCGCCATTCCGAGACCGGCGGACGAAGTTGGCCAGCCCCACGCCCCACGGCTATTTCCCTCCCAGGTTTGTGGGCTCTTAACGCTGGTCGACCTTGGATCCCCGGCCTTCGGGCGGGTATTTTTGGGCGCGGCTGTGCCCGCGGCCTATTTTTGGCACACGGAGGCGCCTCGCAAAGTCTGGCGCCATTCCGAGTCCGGCGGACGAAGTTGGCCAGTCCCACACCCCAAGGCTATAGCCCACCCGTTTTTGTGGCCTCTTTCCGCTGGACGAACTTGGCGCCCCGGCCTTCGGGCGGGTATTTTTGGGCGCGGCTGTGGCAGCGGCCTATTTTTGGCACACGGAGGCGCCTCGCAAAGTCTGGCGCCATTCCTAGTCCGGCGGACGAAGTTGGCCAGCCCCACCCCCCAAGGCTATAGCCCACCCGTTTTTGTGGCCTCTTTCCGCTGGACGAACTTGGCGCCCCGGCCTTGGGGCGGGTATTTTTGGGCGCGGCTGTGTCTGCGGCCTATTTTTGGCACACGGAGGCGCCTCGCAAAGTCTCGCGCCATTCCGAGTCCGGCGGACGAAGTTGGCCAGCCCCACGCCCCAAGGCTATAGCCCACCCGTTTTTGTGGCCTCTTTCCGCTGGACGAACTTGGAGCCCCGGCCTTCGGGCGGGTATTTTTGGGCGCGGCTGTGCCCGCGGCCTATATTTGGCACACGGAGACGCCTCGCAAAGTCTCGCGCCATTCCGAGTCCGGCGGACGAAGTTGGCCAGCCCCACGCCCCAAGGCTATAGCCCACCCGTTTTTGTGGCCTCTTTCCGCTGGACGAACTTGGCGCCCCGGCCTTCGGGCGGGTATTTTTGGGCGCGGCTGTGCCCGCGGCCTATTTTTGGCACACGGAGGCGCCTCGCAAAGTCTGGCGCCATTCCGAGTCCGGCGGACGAAGTGGGCCAGCCCCACGCTCCAAGGCTATAGCCCACCCGTTTTTGTGGCCTCTTTCCGCTGGACGAACTTGGCGCCCCGGCCTTCGGGCGGGTATTTTTGAGCGCGGCTGTGCCCGCGGCCTATTTTTGGCACACGGAGGCGCCTCGCAAAGTCTGGCGCCATTCCGAGTCCGGCGGACGAAGTTGGCCAGCCCCACGCCCCAAGGCTATAGCCCACCCGTTTTTGTGGCCTCTTTCCGCTGGACGAACTTGGCGCCCCGGCCTTCGGGCGGGTATTTTGGGCGCGGCTGTGCCCGCGGCCTATTTTTGGCACACGGAGGCACCTCGCAAAGTCTGGCGCCATTCCGAGTCCGGCGGACGAAAGTTGGCCAGCCCCACCCCCAAGGCTATAGCCCACCCGTTTTGTGGCCTCTTTCCGCCGGACGAACTTGGCGCCCGGGCTTGGGGCGGGTATTTTTGGGCGCGGCTGTGCCCGCGGCCTATTTTTGGCACACGGAGGCTCCTCGCAACTTCTGCCGGCTTTCCGATCCCGGCGGACGATCCGGGCCAGCCCGCCGCCCCAAGGCTATAGCCCTCCCGTTTTTGTGGCCTCTTTCCGCTGGACGAGACTTGGCGCCCGACCTTGGGGCGGGTATTTTTGGGCGCGGCTGTGCCCGCGGCCTATTTTTGGCACACGGAGGCGCCTCGCAAAGTCTGGCGCCATTCCGAGTCCGGCGGACGAAGTTGGCCAGCCCCACGCCCCAAGGCTATGGCCCACCCGTTTTTGTGGCCTCTTTCCGCTGGACGAACTTGGCTCCCCGGCCTTCGGGCGGGTATTTTTGGGCGCGGCTGTGCCCGCGGCCTATATTTGGCACACGGAGACGCCTCGCAAAGTCTCGCGCCATTCCGAGTCCGGCGGACGAAGTTGGCCAGCCCCACGCCCCAAGGCTATAGCCCACCCGTTTTTGTGGCCTCTTTCCGCTGGACGAACTTGGCGCCCCGGCCTTGGGGCGGGTATTTTTGGGCGCGGCTGTGCCCGCGGCCTATTTTTGGCACACGGAGGCGCCTCGCAAAGTCTGGCGCCATTCCGAGTCCGGCGGACGAAGTGGGCCAGCCCCACGCTCCAAGGCTATAGCCCACCCGTTTTTGTGGCCTCTTTCCGCTGGACGAACTTGGCGCCCCGGCCTTCGGGCGGGTATTTTTGAGCGCGGCTGTGCCCGCGGCCTATTTTTGGCACACGGAGGCGCCTCGCAAAGTCTGGCGCCATTCCGAGTCCGGCGGACGAAGTTGGCCAGCCCCACGCCCCAAGGCTATAGCCCACCCGTTTTTGTGGCCTCTTTCCGCTGGACGAACTTGGCGCCCCGGCCTTGGGGCGGGTATTTTTGGGCGCGGCTGTGCCCGCGGCCTATTTTTGCACACGGAGGCGCCTCGCAAAGTCTGGCGCCATTCCGAGTCCGGCGGACGAAGTGGGCCAGCCCCACGCTCCAAGGCTATAGCCCACCCGTTTTTGTGGCCTCTTTCCGCTGGACGAACTTGGCGCCCCGGCCTTCGGGCGGGTATTTTTGAGCGCGGCTGTGCCCGCGGCCTATTTTTGGCACACGGAGGCGCCTCGCAAAGTCTGGCGCCATTCCGAGTCCGGCGGACGAAGTTGGCCAGCCCCACGCCCCAAGGCTATAGCCCCCCCCGCTCTGTGGCCTCTTTCCGCTGGACGAACTTGGCGCCCCGGCCTTCGGGCGGGTATTTTTTGGCGCGGCTGTGCCCGCGGCCTATTTTAGGCACACGGAGGCGCCTCGCAAAGGCTGGCGCCATTCCGAGGCCGGCGGACGAGTTGGCCAGCCCCACCCCCCAAGGCTATAGCCCACCCGATATTGTGGCCTCTTTCCGCCGGACGAACTTGGCGCCCCGGCCTTGGGGCGGGTATTTTTGGGCGCGGCTGTGCCCGCGGCCTATTTTTGGCACAAGGAGGTGCCTCGCAAAGTCTGGCGCCATTCCGAGTCCGGCGGACGAAGTTGGCCAGCCCCACGCCCCAAGGCTATAGCCCTCCCGTTTTTGTGGCCTCTTTCCGCTGGACGAACTTGGCGCCCCGGCCTTGGGGCGGGTATTTTTGGGCGCGGCTGTGCCCGCGGCCTATTTTTGGCACACGGAGGCGCCTCGCAAAGTCTGGCGCCATTCCGAGTCCGGCGGACGAAGTTGGCCAGCCCCACGCCCCAAAGCTATGGCCCACCCGTTTTTGTGGCCTCTTTCCGCTGGACGAACTTGGCTCCCCGACCTTCGGGCGGGTATTTTTGGGCGCGGCTGTGCCCGCGGCCTATTTTTGGCATACGGAGGCGCCTCGCAAAGTCTGGCGCCATTCCGAGTCCGGCGGACGAAGTTGGCCAGCCCCACCCCCCAAGGCTATAGCCCACCCGTTTTTGTGGCCTTTTCCGCTGGACGAACTTGGCGCCCCGGCCTTGGGGCGGGTATTTTTGGGCGCGGCTGTGCCCGCGGCCTATTTTTGGCACACGGGGCCCCGCGCCAAGTCGGGCGCCCTTCCGGGTCCCGCGGCCGAAGTTTGCCAGCCCCACCCCCAAGGCTATAGCCCACCCGGTTTTGTGGCCTCTTTCCGCTGGACGAACTTGGCGCCCCGGCCTTGGGGCGGGTATTTTTGGGCGCGGCTGTGCCCGCGGCCTATTTTTGGCACACGGAGGCGCCTCGCAAAGTCTCGCGCCATTCCGAGTCCGGCGGACGAAGTTGGCCAGCCCCACGCCCCAAGGCTATAGCCCACCCGTTTTTGTGGCCTCTTTCCGCTGGACGAACTTGGCGCCCCGGCCTTGGGGCGGGTATTTTTGGGCGCGGCTGTGCCCGCGGCCTATTTTTGGCACACGGAGGCGCCTCGCAAAGTCTGGCGCCATTCCGAGTCCGGCGGACGAAGTTGGCCAGCCCCACCCCCCAAGGCTATAGCCCACACGTTTTTGTGGCCTCTTTCCGCTGGACGAACTTGGCGCCCCGGCCTTCGGGCGGGTATTTTTGGGCGCGGCTGTGCCCGCGGCCTATTTTTGGCACACGGAGGCGCCTCGCAAAGTCTCGCGCCATTCCGAGTCCGGCGGACGAAGTTGGCCAGCCCCACCCCCCAAGGCTATAGCCCACCCGTTTTTGTGGCCTCTTTCCGCTGGACGAACTTGGCGCCCCGGCCTTGGGGCGGGTATTTTTGGGCGCGGCTGTGCCCGCGGCCTATTTTTGGCACACGGAGGCGCCTCGCAAAGTCTCGCGCCATTCCGAGTCCGGCGGACGAAGTTGGCCAGCCCCACCCCCCAAGGCTATAGCCCACCCGTTTTTGTGGCCTCTTTCCGCTGGACGAACTTGGAGCCCCGGCCTTCGGGCGGGTATTTTTGGGCGCGGCTGTGCCCGCGGCCTATATTTGGCACACGGAGGCGCCTCGTAAAGTCTCGCGCCATTCCGAGTCCGGCGGACGAAGTTGGCCAGCCCCACGCCCCAAGGCTATAGCCCACCCGTTTTTGTGGCCTCTTTCCGCTGGACGAACTTGGCGCCCCGGCCTTGGGGCGGGTATTTTTGGGCGCGGCTGTGCCCGCGGCCTATTTTTGGCACACGGAGACGCCTCGCAAAGTCTGGCGCCATTCCGAGTCCGGCGGACGAAGTTGGCCAGCCCCACGCCCCAAGGCTATAGCCAACCCGTTTTTGTGGCCTCTTTCCGCTGGACGAACTTGGCGCCCCGGCCTTCGGGCGGGTATTTTTGGGCGCGGCTGTGCCCGCGGCCTATTTTTGGCACACGGAGGCGCATCGCAAAGTCTCGCGCCATTCCGAGTCCGGCGGACGAAGTTGGCCAGCCCCACCCCCCAAGGCTATAGCCCACCCGTTTTTGTGGCCTCTTTCCGCTGGACGAACTTGGCGCCCCGGCCTTCGGGCGGGTATTTTTGGGCGCGGCTGTGCCCGCGGCCTATTTTTGGCACACGGAGGCGCCTCGCAAAGTCTGGCGCCATTCCGAGTCCGGCGGACGAAGTTGGCCAGCCCCACCCCGAAGGCGATAGCCCAACCGGTTTTGGGGCCTCGTTACGGGGGGCGAACTTGGCGCCCGGCCTTGGGCGGGTATTTTGGGCGCGGCTGTTGCCGCGTCCTATTTTGGGCACACGGGGGTCCCTCGCAAAGTCTGGCGCCATTCCGAGTCCGGCGGACGAAGTTGGCCAGCCCCACGCCCCAAGGCTATAGCCCACCCTTTTTTGTGGCCTCTTTCCGCTGGACGAACTTGGCGCCCCGGCCTTGGGGCGGGTATTTTTGGGCACGGCTGTGCCCGCGGCCTATTTTTGGCACACGGAGGCGCCTCGCAAAGTCTGGCGCCATTCCGAGTCCGGCGGACGAAGTTGGCCAGCCCCACGCCCCAAGGCTATAGCCCACCCGTTTTTGTGGCCTCTTTCCGCTGGACGAACTTGGCGCCCCGGCCTTCGGGCGGGTATTTTGGGCGCGGCTGTGCCCGCGGCCTATTTTTGGCACACGGAGGCGCCTCGCAAAGTCTCGCGCCATTCCGAGTCCGGCGGACGAAGTTGGCCAGCCCCACGCCCCAAGGCTATAGCCCACCCGTTTTTGTGGCCTCTTTCCGCTGGACGAACTTGGAGCCCCGGCCTTCGGGCGGGTATTTTTGGGCGCGGCTGTGCCCGCGGCCTATATTTGGCACACGGAGGCGCCTCGCAAAGTCTCGCGCCATTCCGAGTCCGGCGGACGAAGTTGGCCAGCCCCACCCCCCAAGGCTATAGCCCACCCGTTTTTGTGGCCTCTTTCCGCTGGACGAACTTGGCGCCCCGGCCTTCGGGCGGGTATTTTTGGGCACGGCTGTGCCCGCGGCCTATTTTTAGCACACGGAGACGCCTCGCAAAGTCTGGCGCCATTCAGAGTCCGGCGGACGAAGTTGGCCAGCCCCACCCCCCAAGGCTATAGCCAACCCGTTTTTGTGGCCTTTTTCCGCTGGACGAACTTGGCGCCGCGGCCTTCGTTTTGGTATTTTTGGGTGCAGCTGTGCCCGCGGCCTATTTTTGGCACACGGAGGCGTCTCGCAAAGTCTCGCGCCATTCCGAGTCCGGCGGATGAGGTTGGCCAGCCCCACCCCCCAAGGCTATAGCCCACCCGTTTTTGTGGCCTTTTTCCGCTGGACGAACTTGGCGCCCCGGCCTTCGGGCGGGTATTTTAGGGCGCGGCTGTGCCCGCGGCCTATTTTTGGCACACGGAGGCGCCTCGCAAAGTCTGGCGCCATTCCGAGTCCGGCGGACGAAGTTGGCCAGCCCCACCCCCCAAGGCTATAGCCCACCCGTTTTTGTGGCCTCTTTCCGCTGGACGAAATTGGCGCCCCGGCCTTCGGGCGGGTATTTTTGGGCGCGGCTGTGCCCGCGGCCTATTTTTGGCACACGGAGGCGACTCGCAAAGTCTGGCGCCATTCCGAGTCCGGCGGACGAAGTTGGCCCGCCCCACCCCCCAAGGCTATAGCCCACCCGTTTTTGTGGCCTCTTTCCGCAGGACGAACTTGGCGCCCCGGCCTTCGGGCGGGTATTTTTGGGCGCGGCTGTGCCCGCGGCCTATTTTTGGCACACGGAGGCGCCTCGCAAAGTCTCGCGCCATTCCGAGTCCGGCGGACGAAGTTGGCCAGCCCCACGCCCCAAGGCTATAGCCCACCCGTTTTTGAGGCCTCTTTCCGCTGGACGAACTTGGCGCCCCGGCCTTCGGGCGGGTATTTTTGGGCGCGGCTGTGCCCGCGGCCTATTTTTGGCACACGGAGGCGCCTCGCAAAGTCTGGCGCCATTCCGAGTCCGGCGGACGGCGGTGGCCAGCCCCACGCCCCAAGGCTATAGCCCACCCGTTTTTGAGGCCTCTTTCCGCTGGACGAACTTGGCGCCCCGGCCTTCGGGCGGGTATTTTTGGGCGCGGCTGTGCCCGCGGCGTATTTTTGGCACACGGAGGCGCCTCGCAAAGTCTGGCGCCATTCCGAGTCCGGCGGACGAAGTTGGCCAGCCCCACCCCCCAAGGCTATAGCCCACCCGTTTTTGTGGCCTCTTTCCGCTGGACGAACTTGGCGCCCCGGCCTTCGGGCGGGAATTTTTGGGCGCGGCTGTGCCCGCGGCCTATTTTTGGCACACGGAGGCGCCTCGCAAAGTCTCGCGCCATTCCGAGTCCGGCGGACGAAGTTGGCCAGCCCCACCCCCCAAGGCTATAGCCCACCCGTTTTTGTGGCCTCTTTCCGCTGGACGAACTTGACGCCCCGGCCTTGGGGCGGGTATTTTTGGGCGCGGCTGTGCCCGCGGCCTATTTTTGGCACACGGAGGCGCCTCGCAAAGTCTGGCGCCATTCCGAGTCCGGCGGACGAAGTTGGCCAGCCCCACGCCCCAAGGCTATAGCCCACCCGTTTTTGTGGCCTCTTTCTGCTGGACGAACTTGGCGCCCCGGCCTTGGGGCGGGTATTTTTGGGCGCGGCTGTGCCCGCGGCCTATTTTTGGCACACGGAGGCGCCTCGCAAAGTCTGGCGCCATTCCGAGTCCGGCGGACGAAGTTGGCCAGCCCCACGCCCCAAGGCTATAGCCCACCCGTTTTTGTGGCCTCTTTCCGCTGGACGAACTTGGCGCCCCGGCCTTCGGGCGGGTATTTCTGGGCGCGGCTGTTCCCGTGGCCTATTTTTGGCACACGGAGGTGCCTCGCAAAGTCTCGCGCCATTCCGAGTCCGGCGGACGAAGTTGGCCAGCCCCACGCCCCAAGGCTATAGCCCACCCGTTTTTGTGGCCTCTTTCCGCTGGACGAACTTGGCGCCCCGGCCTTCGGGCGGGTATTTTTGGGCGCGGCTGTGCCCGCGGCCTATATTTGGCACACGGAGGCGCCTCGCAAAGTCTGGCGCCATTCCGAGTCCGGCGGACGAAGTTGGCCAGCCCCACCCCCCAAGGCTATAGCCCACCCGTTTTTGTGGCCTCTTTCCGCTGGACGAACTTGGCGCCCCGGCCTTCGGGCGGGTATTTTTGGGCGCGGCTGTGCCCGCGGCCTATTTTTGGCACACGGAGGCGCCTCGCAAAGTCTCACGCCATTCCGAGTCCGGCGGACGAAGTGGGCCAGCCCCACCCCCCAAGGCTATAGCCCACCCGTTTTTGTGGCCTCTTTCCGCTGGACGAACTTGGCGCCCCGGCCTTCGGGCGGGTATTTTTGGGCGCGGCTGTGCCCGCGGCCTATTTTTGGCACACGGAGGCGCCTCGCAAAGTCTGGCGCCATTCCGAGTCCGGCGGACGAAGTTGACCAGCCCCACGCCCCAAGGCTATAGCCCACCCGTTTTTGTGGCCTCTTTCCGCTGGACGAACTTGGCGCCCCGGCCTTGGGGCGGGTATTTTTGGGCGCGGCTGTGCCCGCGGCCTATTTTTGGCACACGGAGGCGCCTCGCAAAGTCTGACGCCATTCCGAGTCCGGCGGACGAAGTTGGCCAGCCCCACGCCCCAAGGCTATAGCCCACCCGTTTTTGTGGCCTCTTTCCGCTGGACGAACTTGGCGCCCCGGCCTTCGGGCGGGTATTTTTGGGCGCGGCTGTGCCTGCGGCCTATTTTTGGCACACGGAGGCGCCTCGCAAAGTATGGCGCCATTCCGAGTCCGGCGGACGAAGTTGGCCAGCCCCACGCCCCAAGGCTATAGCCCACCCGTTTTTGTGGCCTCTTTCCGCTGGACGAACTTGGCGCCCCGGCCTTCGGGCGGGTATTTTTGGGCGCGGCTGTGCCCGCGGCCTATTTTTGGCACACGGAGGCGCCTCGCAAAGTCTGGCGCCATTCCGAGTCCGGCGGACGAGTTGGCCAGCCCCACGCCCCAAGGCTATAGCCCACCCGTTTTTGTGGCCTCTTTCCGCTGGACGAACTTGGCGCCCCGGCCTTCGGGCGGGTATTTTTTGGCCCGGCTGTGGCCGCGGCCTATTTTTGGCACACGGAGGCGCCTCGCAAAGTCTGGCGCCATTCCGAGTCCGGCGGACGAAGTTGGCCAGCCCCACCCCCCAAGGCTATAGCCCACCCGTTTTTGTGGCCTCTTTCCGCTGGACGAAATTGGCACCCCGGCCTTGGGGCGGGTATTTTTGGGCGCGGCTGTGCCCGCGGCCTATTTTTGGCACACGGAGGTGCCTCGCAAAGTCTCGCGCCATTCCGAGTCCGGCGGACGAAGTTGGCCAGCCCCACCCCCCAAGGCTATAGCCCACCCGTTTTTGTGGCCTCTTTCTGCTGGACGAACTTGGCGCCCCGGCCTTCGGGCGGGTATTTTTGGGCGCGGCTGTGCCCGCGGCCTATATTTGGCACACGGAGGCGCCTCGCAAAGTCTGTCACCATTCCGAGTCCGGCGGACGAAGTTGGCCAGCCCCACGCCCCAAGGCTATAGCCCACCCGTTTTTGTGGCCTCTTTCCGCTGGACGAACTTGGCGCCCCGGCCTTCGGGCGGGTATTTTTGGGCGCGGCTGTGCCCGCGGCCTATTTTTGGCACACGGAGGCGCCTCGCAAAGTCTGGCGCCATTCCGAGTCCGGCGGACGAAGTTGGCCAGCCCCACGCCCCAAGGCTATAGCCCACCCGTTTTTGTGGCCTCTTTCCGCTGGACGAACTTGGCGCCCCGGCCATCGGGCGGG
This sequence comes from Citrus sp. QX-2021, assembly GCA_030444885.1. NCBI lineage: Eukaryota > Viridiplantae > Streptophyta > Magnoliopsida > Sapindales > Rutaceae > Citrus > Citrus sp. QX-2021. The sequence goes on from JAUJEF010000106.1 coordinate 25,851, forward strand.
TATTTTTGGGCGCGGCTGTGCCCGCGGCCTATTTTTGGCACACGGAGGCGCCTCGCAAAGTCTGGCGCCATTCCGAGTCCGGCGGACGAAGTTGACCAGCCCCACGCCCCAAGGCTATAGCCCACCCGTTTTTGTGGCCTCTTTCCGCTGGACGAACTTGGCGCCCCGGCCTTCGGGCGGGTATTTTTGGGCGCGGCTGTGCCCGCGGCCTATTTTTGGCACACGGAGGCGCCTCGCAAAGTATGGCGCCATTCCGAGTCCGGCGGACGAAGTGTGCCAGCCCCACGCCCCAAGGCTATAGCCCACCCGTTTTTGTGGCCTCTTTCCGCTGGACGAACTTGGCGCCCCGGCCTTCGGGCGCGTATTTTTGGGCGCGGCTGTGCCCGCGGCCTATTTTTGGCACACGGAGGCGCCTCGCAAAGTCTGGCGCCATTCCGAGTCCGCGGACGAAGTTGGCCAGCCCCACCCCCCAAGGCTATAGCCCACCCGTTTTTGTGGCCTCTTTCCGCTGGACGAACTTGGCGCCCCGGCCTTGGGGCGGGTATTTTTGGGCGCGGCTGTGCCCTCGGCCTATTTTTGGCACACGGAGGCTCCTCGCAAAGTCTGGCGCCATTCCGAGTCCGGCGGACGAAGTTGGCCAGCCCCACCCCCCAAGGCTATAGCCCACCCGTTTTTGTGGCCTCTTTCCGCTGGACGAACTTGGCGCCCCGGCCTTGGGGCGGGTATTTTTGGGCGCGGCTGTGCCCGCGGCCTATTTTTGGCACACGGAGGTGCCTCGCAAAGTCTCGCGCCATTCCGAGTCCGCGGACGGTTTGGCCAGCCCCACGCCCCAAGGCTATAGCCCACCCGTTTTGTGGCCTCTTTCTGCTGGACGAACTTGGCGCCCGGCCTTCGGGCGGGTCTTTTGTGGGGGGTCTGTGCCCGCTGCCTATATTTGGCACACGGAGGCGCCTCGCAAAGTCTGGCGCCATTCCGAGTCCGGCGGACGAAGTTGGCCAGCCCCACGCCCCAAGGCTATAGCCCACCCGTTTTTGTGGCCTCTTTCCGCTGGACGAACTTGGCGCCCCGGCCTTCGGGCGGGTATTTTTGGGCGCGGCTGTGCCCGCGGCCTATTTTTGGCACACGGAGGCGCCTCGCAAAGTCTGGCGCCATTCCGAGTCCGGGTGTCGACGTTGTCCTGCCCCACGCCCCAAGGCTATAGCCCACCCGTTTTTGTGGCCTCTTTCCGCTGGACGAACTTGGCGCCCCGGCCTTCGGGCGGGTATTTTTGGGCGCGGCTGTGCCCGCGGCCTATTTTTGCCCCACGGAGGCGCCTCGCAAAGTCTGGCGCCATTCCGAGTCCGGCGGATGAAGTTGGCCAGCCCCACGCCCCAAGGCTATAGCCCACCCGTTTTTGTGGCCTCTTTCCGCTGGACGAACTTGGCGCCCCGGCCTTCGGGCGGGTATTTTTGGGCGCGGCTGTTTCCGTGGCCTATTTTTGGCACACGGAGGCGCCTCGCAAAGTCTGGCGCCATTCCGAATCCGGCGGACGAAGTTGGCCAGCCCCACGCCCCAAGGCTATAGCCCACCCGTTTTTGTGGCCTCTTTCCGCTGGACGAACTTGGCGCCCCGGCCTTCGGGCGGGTATTTTTGGGCGCGGCTGTGCCCGCGGCCTATTTTTGGCACACGGAGGCGCCTCGCAAAGTCTCGCGCCATTCCGAGTCCGGCGGACGAAGTTGGCCAGCCCCACGCCCCAAGGCTATAGCCCAACCGTTTTTGTGGCCTCTTTCCGCTGGACGAACTTGGCGCCCCGGCCTTCGGGCGGGTATTTTTGGGCGCGGCTGTGCCCGCGGCCTATTTTTGGCACACGGAGGCGCCTCGCAAAGTCTGGCGCCATTCCGAGTCCGGCGGACGAAGTTGGCCAGCCCCACCCCCCAAGGCTATAGCCCACCCGTTTTTGTGGCCTCTTTCCGCTGGACGAACTTGGCGCCCCGGCGCACCCGCCTGTAATAAAGGCCGCGGATGTGCCCGCGGCCTATTTTTGGCACACGGAGGCGCCTCGCAAAGTCTGGCGCCATTCCGAGTCCGGCGGACGAAGTTGGCCAGCCCCACGCCCCAAGGCTATAGCCCACCCGTTTTTGTGGCCTCTTTCCGCTGGACGAACTTGGCGCCCCGGCCTTCGGACGGATATTTTTGGGCGCGGCTGTGCCCGCGGCCTATTTTTGGCACACGGAGGCGCCTCGCAAAGTCTCGCGCCATTCCGAGTCCGGCGGACGAAGTTGGCCAGCCCCACCCCCCAAGGCCATAGCCCACCCGTTTTTGTGGCCTCTTTCCGCTGGACGAACTTGGCGCCCCGGCCTTCGGGCGGGTATTTTTGGGCGCGGCTGTGCCCGCGGCCTATTTTTGGCACACGGAGGCGCCTCACAAAGTCTGGCGCCATTCCGAGTCCGGCGGACGAAGTTGGCCAGCCCCACCCCCCAAGGCTATAGCCCACCCGTTTTTGTGGCCTCTTTCCGCTGGACGAACTTGGCGCCCCGGCCTTCGGGCGGGTATTTTTGGGCGCGGCTGTGCCCGCGTCCTATTTTTGGCACACGGAGGCGCCTCGCAAAGTCTGGCGCCATTCCGAGTCCGGCGGATGAAGTTGGCCAGCCCCACCCCCCAAGGCTATAGCCCACCCGTTTTTGTAGCCTCTTTCCGCTGGACGAACTTGGCGCCCCGGCCTTGGGGCGGGTATTTTTGGGCGCGGCTGTGCCCGCGGCCTATTTTTGGCACACGGAGGCGCCTCGCAAAGTCTGGCGCCATTCCGAGTCCTGCGTACGAAGTTGGCCAGCCCCACCCCCCAAGGCTATAGCCCACCCGTTTTTGTGGCCTCTTTCCGCTGGACGAACTTGGCGCCCCGGCCTTCGGGCGGGTATTTTTGGGCGCGGCTGTGCCCGCGGCCTATTTTTGGCACCCGGAGGCGCCTCGCAAAGTCTCGCGCCATTCCGAGTCCGGCGGACGAAGTTGGCCAGCCCCACGCCCCAAGGCTATAGCCCACCCGTTTTTGTGGCCTCTTTCCGCTGGTCGAACTTGGCGCCCCGGCCTTCGGGCGGGTATTTATGGGCGCGGCAGTGCCCGCGGCCTATTTTTGGCACACGGAGGCGCCTCGCAAAGTCTGGCGCCATTCCGAGTCCGGCGGACGAAGTTGGCCAGCCCCACGCCCCAAGGCTATAGCCCACCCGTTTTTGTGGCCTCTTTCCGCTGGACGAACTTGGCGCCCCGGCCTTCGGGCGGGTATTTTTAGGCGCGGCTGTGCCCGCGGCCTATTTTTGGCACCCGGAGGCGCCTCGCAAAGTCTCGCGCCATTCCGAGTCCGGCGGACGAAGTTGGCCAGCCCCACGCCCCAAGGCTATAGCCCACCCGTTTTTGTGGCCTCTTTCCGCTGGTCGAACTTGGCGCCCCGGCCTTCGGGCGGGTATTTTTGGGCGCGGCTGTGCCCGCGGCCTATTTTTGGCACACGGAGGCGCCTCGCAAAGTCTGGCGCCATTCCGAGTCCGGCGGACGACGTTGGCCAGCCCCACGCCCCAAGGCTATAGCCCACCCGTTTTTGTGGCCTCTTTCCGCTGGACGAACTTGGCGCCCCGGCCTTCGGGCGGGTATTTTTGGGCGCGGCTGTGCCCGCGGCCTATTTTTGGCACACGGAGGCGCCTCGCAAAGTCTGGCGCCATTCCGAGTCCGGCGGACGAAGTTGGCCAGCCCCACGCCCCAAGGCTATAGCCCACCCGTTTTGTGGCCTCTTTCCGCTGGACGAACTTGGCGCCCCGGCCTTCGGGCGGGTATTTTTGGGCGCGGCTGTGCCCGCGGCCTATTTTTGGCCCACGGAGGCGCCTCGCAAAGTCTGGCGCCATTCCGAGTCCGGCGGACGAAGTTGGCCAGCCCCACGCCCCAAGGCTATAGCCCACCCGTTTTTGTGGCCTCTTTCCGCTGGACGAACTTGGCGCCCCGGCCTTCGGGCGGGTATTTTTGGGCGCGGCTGTGCCCGCGGCCTATTTTTGGCACACGGAGGCGCCTCGCAAAGTCTGGCGCCATTCCGAGTCCGGCGGACGAAGTTGGCCAGCCCCACGCCCCAAGGCTATAGCCCACCCGTTTTTGTGGCCTCTTTCCGCTGGACGAACTTGGCGCCCCGGCCTTCGGGCGGGTATTTTTGGGCGCGGCTGTGCCCAAGGCCTATTTTTGGCACACGGAGGCACCTCGCAAAGTCTGGCGCCATTCCGAGTCCGGCGGACGAAGTTGGCCAGCCCCACGCCCCAAGGCTATAGCCCACCCGTTTTGTGGCCTCTTTCCGCTGGACGAACTTGGCGCCCCGGCCTTGGGGCGGGTATTTTTGGGCGCGGCTGTGCCCGCGGCCTATTTTTGGCACACGGAGGCGCCTCGCAAAGTCTGGCGCCATTCCGAGTCCGGCGGACGAAGTTGGCCAGCCCCACGCCCCAAGGCTATAGCCCACCCGTTTTTGTGGCCTCTTTCCGCTGGACGAACTTGGCGCCCCGGCCTTCGGGCGGGTATTTTTGGGCGCGGCTGTGCCCGCGGCCTATTTTTGGCACACGGAGGCGCCTCGCAAAGTCTGGCGCCATTCCGAGTCCGGCGGACGAAGTGGGCCAGCCCCACGCCCCAAGGCTATAGCCCACCCGTTTTTGTGGCCTCTTTCCGCTGGACGAACTTGGCGCCCCGGCCTTGGGGCGGGTATTTTTGGGCGCGGCTGTGCCCGCGGCCTATTTTTGGCACACGGAGGCGCCTCGCAAAGTCTCGCGCCATTCCGAGTCTGGCGGACGAAGTGGGCCAGCCCCACGCCCCAAGGCTATAGCCCACCCGTTTTTGTGGCCACTTTCCGCTGGACGAACTTGGCGCCCCGGCCTTCGGGCGGGTATTTTTGGGCGCGGCTGTGCCCGCGGCCTATTTTTGGCACACGGAGCCGCCTCGCAAAGTGTGGTGCCATTCCGAGTCCGGCGGACGAAGTTGGCCAGCCCCACCCCCCAAGGCTATAGCCCACCCGTTTTTGTGGCCTCTTTCAGCCGGACGAACTTGGCGCCCCGCCTTGGGGCGGGTATTTTTGGGCGCGGCTGTTCCCGCGGCCTATTTTTGGCACACGGAGGCGCCTCGCAAAGTCTGGCGCCATTCCGAGTCCGGCGGACGAAGTTGGCCAGCCCCACCTCCCAAGGCTATAGCCCACCCGTTTTTGTGGCCTCTTTCCGCTGGACGAACTTGGCGCCCCGGCCGTGGGGCGGGTATTTTTCGGCGCGGCTGTGCCCGCGGCCTATTTTTGGCACACGGAGGCGCCTCGCAAAGTCTCGCGCCATTCCGAGTCCGGCGGACGAAGTTGGCCAGCCCCACGCCCCAAGGCTATAGCCCACCCGGGTGTGTGGCCTCTTTCCGCTGGACGAACTTGGCGCCCCGGCCTTCGGGCGGGTATTTTTAGGCGCGGCTGTGCCCGCGACCTATTTTTGGCACACGGAGGCGCCTCGCAAAGTCTGGCGCCATTCCGAGTCCGGCGGACGAAGTTGGCCAGCCCCACGCCCCAAGGCTATAGCCCACCCGTTTTTGTGGCCTCTTTCCGCTGGACGAACTTGGCGCCCCGGCCTTTGGGCGGGTATTTTTGGGCGCGGCTGTGCCCGCGGCCTATTTTTGGCACACGGAGGCGCCTCGCAAAGTCTGGCGCCATTCCGAGTCCGGCGGACGAAGTTGGCCAGCCCCACGCCCCAAGGCTATAGCCCACCCGTTTTTGTGGCCTCTTTCCGCTGGACGAACTTGGCGCCCCGGCCTTCGGGCGGGTATTTTTGGACGCGGCTGTGCCCGCGGCCTATTTTTGGCACACGGAGGCGCCTCGCAAAGTCTGGCGCCATTCCGAGTCCGGCGGACGAAGTTGGCCAGCCCCACCCCCCAAGGCTATAGCCCACCCGTTTTTGTGGCCACTTTCCGCTGGACGAACTTGGCGCCCCGGCCTTGGGGCCGGTATTTTTGGGCGCGGCTGTGCCCGCGGCCTATTTTTGGCACACGGAGGTGCCTCGCAAAGTCTGGCGCCATTCCGAGTCCGGCGGACGAAGTTGGCCAGCCCCACGCCCCAAGGCTATAGCCCACCCGTTTTTGTGGCCTCTTTCCGCTGGACGAACTTGGCGCCCCGGCCTTCGGGCGGGTATTTTTGGGCGCGGCTGTGCCCGCGGCCTATTTTTGGCACACGGAGGCCCCTCGCTATGTCTCGCGCCATTCCGAGTCCGGCGAACGAAGGTGGACAGCCCCACGCCCCAAGGCTATAGCCCACCCGTTTTTGTGGCCTCTTTCCGCTGGACGAACTTGGCGCCCCGGCCTTCGGGCGGGTATTTTTGGGCGCGGCTGTGCCCGCGGCCTATTTTTGGCACACGGAGGCCCCTCGCTATGTCTCGCGTCATTCCGAGTCCGGCGAACGAAGGTGGACAGCCCCAACCCCAAGGCTATAGCCCACCCGTTTTTGTGGCCTTTTACTGCTGGACGAACTTGGCGCCTCGGCCTTCGGGCGGTCATTTTTGGGCGTGGCTGTGCCCGCAGCCTATTTTTGGAACACGGAGGCTCCTCGCAAAGTCTCGCGCCATTCCGAGTCCGGCGGACGAAGTTGGCCAGCCCCACCTCCCAAGGCTATAGCCCACCCGTTTTTGTGGCCTTTTTCCGCTGGACGAACTTGGCGCTTCGGCCTTCGGGCAGTTATTTTTGGGCGCGGCTGTGCCCGCGGCCTATTTTTGGCACACGGAGGGCCCTCGCAAAGTCTCGCACCATTCCGAGTAAGGTGGACGATGTTGGCCAGCCCCACCCCATAAGGCTATAGCCCACCCGTTTTTGTGGCCTTTTTCCGCTGGACGAACTTGGCGCCCTGGCCTTCGGGCAGTTATTTTTGGGTACGGCTGTGCCCGTGGCCTATTTTTGGGCGCGGCTGTGCCCGCAGGCAATTTTCGTACGCGGAGACCGCTCGGAAAGTCTCGGCCCATTCCGAGTCCGGCGGATGAAGTTGGCCAGCCCCTCCCCCCAAGGCTATAGCCCACCCATTTTTTGGCCATTTTTCCGCTGGACGAACTTGGCGCCCCGGCCTTCGGGTGGTTATTTTAGGGCGTGGCTGTGCCCGCAGCCTATTTTTGGCACGCGGAGGCCGCTCGCAAAGTCTCGCCCCATTCCGAGTTCGGCGGACGAAGTTGGCCAGCCCTTCCCCCCAAGGCTATAGCCCACCCGTTTTTTGGCCATTTTTCCGCTGGGGGGTTTGGGCGCGCCGACCTTCGGGGGGTTATTTTTGGGTGCGGCTGTACCCGTAGGCTATTTTTGGTACGCGGAGGCCGCTCACAAAGTCTCGCCCCATTCCGAGTCCGGCGGACGAAGTGGGCCAGCCCCTCCCCCCAAGGATATAGCCCACCCGTTTTTTGGCCATTTTTCCGCTGGACGAACTTGGGGCCCCGGCCTTCGGGCGGTTATTTTTGGGAGCGACTGTGCCCGCGGCCTATTTTTGGCACGTGGAGGCCGCTCGCAAAGTCTCGCCCCATTCTGAGTCCGGCGGACGAAGTGGGCCAGCCCCTCCCCCCAAGGCTATAGCCCACCCGTTTTTTGGCCATTTTTCAACTGGACGAACTTGGCGCCCCGGCCTTCGGGCAGTTATTTTTCGGCGCGGCTGTGCCCGCGGCCTATTTTTGGCACTCAGAGGCCGCTCGCAAAGTCTCGTCCCATTCCGTGTCCGGCGGACGAAGTTGGCCAGCCCCTCCCCCCAAGGCTATAGCCAACCCGTTTTTTGGCCATTTTTCCGCTGGGGGTTTGGGCGAACCGACCTTCGGGGGGTTATTTTTGGGCGCGGCTTTGCCCGCGGCCTGTTTTTGGCACGCGGGGTCCGCTCGCAATGTCTCGCCCCATTCCGAGTCCGGCGGACGAAGTGGGCCAGCCCCTCCCCCCAAGGATATAGCCCACCCGTTTTTTGGCCATTTTTCCGCTGGACGAACTTGGGGCCCCGGCCTTCGTGCGGTTATTTTTTGGAGCGACTGTGCCCACGGCCTATTTTTGGCACGCGGAGGTTACTCGCAAAGTCTCGTCCCATTCCGAGTCCGGCGGACGAAGTGGGCCAGCCCCTCCCCCCAAGGCTATAGCCCACCCGTTTTTTGGCCATTTTTCAACTGGACGAACTTGGCGCCCCGGCCTTCGGGCAGTTATTTTTCGGCGCGGCTGTGCCCGCAGCCTATTTTTGGCACTCAGAGGCCGCTCACAAAGTCCCGCCCCAGTCCGTGTCCGGCGGACGAAGTTGGCCAGCCCCTCCCCGCAAGGCTATAGCCAACCCGTTTTTTGGCCATTTTTCCGCTGGGGGTTTGGGCGAACCGACCTTCGGGGGGTTATTTTTGGGCGCGGCTGTGACCGAGCCCTATTTTTGGCACGCGGAGGCCGTTCGCAAAGTGTCGCCCCATTCCGAGTCCGGCGGACGAAGTTGGCCAGCCCCTCCGCCCAAGGCTATAGCCCACCTGTTTTTTGGCCATTTTTCCGCTGGACGAACTTGGCGCCTCGGCCTTCGGGCAGTTATTTTTGGGCGCGGCTGTGCCCGCGGCCAATTTTTTGCACGCGGAGGCCGCTCGCAAAGTCTCGCCCCATTCCAAGTCCGGCGGACGAAATTTGGCCAGCCCCTCCCGCCAAGGCTATAGCCCACCCGTTTTTTGGTCATTTTTCCGCTGGGGGGTTTGGGCGCGCCGACCTTCCGGGTGTTATTATTGGGTGCGGCTGTGCCCGCGGCCTTTTTTTGGCACGCGGAGGCCGATCGCAAAGTCTCGCCCAATTCTAAGTCCGGCAGACGAAGTTGGCCAGCCCCTCCCCCCAAGGCTATAGCCCACCCGTTTTTTGGTCATTTTTCCGCTGGGGGGTTTGGGCGCGCCGACCTTCGGGGGGTTATTTTTTGGCGCGGCTGTGCCCGCTGCCTATTGTTGGCATGCGGACGCCGCTCGCAAAGTCTCTCCCCATTCCGAGTCCAGCGGACGAAGTTGGCCAGCCCCTCCCCCCAAGGCTATAGCCCACCCGTTTTTTGGCCATTTTTCCACTGGGGGGTTTGGGCGCGCCAAACTTTGGGGGGTTATTTTTGGGCGCGGCTGTGTCCGAGGCCTATGTTTGGCATGCGGAGGCCGCTCGCAAAGTCTCGCCCCATTCCGAGTCCGGCGGACGAAGTTGGCCAGCCCCTCCCCCCAAGGTTATAGCCCACCCGTTTTTTGGCCATTTTTCCGCTGGACGAACTTGGCGCCCCGGCCTTCGGGCTGTTATTTTTGGGTGCGGCTGTGCCCGCGGCCTATTTTTGGCACACGGAGGCCGATCGCAAAGTCTCGCCCCATTCTGAGTCCGGCGGACGAAGTTGGCCAGCCCCTCCCCCCAAGGCTATAGCCAACCCGTTTTTGTGGCCTTTTTCCGCTGGACAACTTGGCGCCCCGGCCTTCGGGTGGTTATTTTTGGGCCCGGCTGTGCCCGCGGCCTATTTTTGGCACACGGAGGCCGCTCGCAAAGTCTCGCCCCATTCTGAGTCCGGCAGACGAAGTCGGCCAGCCACTCCCCCCAAGGTTATAGCCCACCCGTTTTTTGCTCATTTTTCCGCTGGGGGATTGGGCGCGCCGACCTTCGTGGGGTTATTTTTGGGTGCGGTTGTGCCCGCGGCCTATTTTTGGCACGCGGAGGCCGCTCGCAAAGTCTCGCCCCATTCCGAGTCCGGCGGACGAAGTTGGCAAGCCCCTCCCCCCAAGGCTATAGCCCACCCGTTTTTTGGTCATTTTTCCGCTGGGGGGTTTGGGCGCGCCGACCGTCGGGGGGTTATTTTTGGGCGCGGCTGTGACCGCGGCCTATTTTTGTCTCGCGGAGGCCGCTCGCAAAGTCTCGCCCCATTCCGAGTCCGGCGGACGAAGTTGGCAAGCCCCTCCCCCCAAGGCTATAGCCCACCCGTTTTTTGGTCATTTTTCCGCTGGGGGGTTTGGGCGCGCCGACCTTCGGGTGGTTATTTTTGGGCGCGGCTGTGCCTGCTGCCTATTTTTGGCATGCGGAGGCCGCTCGCAAAGTCTCTCCCCATTCCGAGTCTGGCGGACGAAGTTGGCCAGCCCCTCCCCCCAAGGCTATAGCCCACCCGTTTTTTGGCCATTTTTCCGCTGGACGAACTTTTGCGCCCCGGCCTTCGGGCAGTTATTTTTGGGCGCGGCTGTGCCCGCGGCCTATTTTTGGCATGAGGACGCCGATCGCAAAGTCTCGTCCCATTCTGAGTCCGGCGGACGAAGTTGGCCAGGACCTCCCCCCAAGGCTATAGCTCACCCGTTTTTTGGCCATTTTTCCGCTGGACGAACTTGGCGCCCCGGCCTTCGGCTGGATATTTTTGGCGCGGCTGTGGCCACAGCCTATTTTTGGCACGCGGAGGCCGCTCGCACAGTCTCGCCCCATTCCGAGTCCGGCGGACGAAGTTGCCCAGCCCCTCCCCCCAAGGTTGTGGCCCACCCGTTTTTTGGTCATTTTTCCGCCGGGGGGTTTGGGCGCGCCGACCTTCGGGGGGTTATTTTGGGAGCGGCTGTGCTCGCTACCTTTTTTTGGCACGCAGAGGCCGCTCGCAAAGTCTCTCCCCATTCCGAGTCCGGCGGACGAAGTTGGCCAGCCCCTCCCCCCAAGGCTATAGCCCACCCGTTTTTTGGCCATTTTTCCACTGGGGGGTTTGGGCACGCCGAACTTCGGGGGGTTATTTTTGGGCGCGGCTGTGCCCGAGGCCTATGTTTGGCATGCGGAGGCCGCTCGCAAAGTCTCACCCCATTCCGAGTCCGGCGGACGAAGTTGGCCAGCCCCTCCCCCCAAGGTTATAGCCCACCCGTTTTTTGGCCATTTTTCCGCTGGACGAACTTGGCGCCCCGGCCTTCGGGTAGTTAGTTTTGGGTGCGGCTGTGACCACGGCCTATTTTTGGCACGCGGAGGCGCTCGCAAAGTCTCGCCCCATTCCGAGTCCGGCGGACGAAGTTGGCCAGCCCCTCCCCCCAAGGCTATAGCCCACCCGTTTTTTGGCCATTTTTCCGCTGGGGGGTTTGGGTGCGCCGACCTTCGGGGGGTTATTTTTGGGTACGGCTGTGCCCGCGGACTATTTTTTGCATGCGGAGGTCGCTCGCAAAGTCTCGCCCCATTCCGAGTCCGGCAGACGAAGTTGGCCAGCCCCTCCCCCCAAGGCTATAGCCCACCCGTTTTTTGGCCATTTTTCCGCTGGACGAACTTAGCGCCCGGGCCTTCGGGTGGTTTTTTTTGGGTGCGGCTGTACCCGCTGCCTATTTTTTGCACGCGGAGCCCGCTCGCAAAGTCTCACCCCATTCCAAGTCCGGCAGACGAAGTTGGCCAGCCCCTCCCCCCAAGGCTATAGCCCACCCGTTTTTTGGCCATTTTTCCGCTGGACGAACTTGGCGCCCCAGCCTTCGGGGGGTTATTTTTGGGCGCGGCTGTGCCCACGGCCTATTTTTGGGACGCGGAGGCGCTCGCAAAGTCTCACCCCATTCCGAGTCCGGCGGACGAAGTTGGCCAGTCCCTCCCCCCAAGGCTATAGCCCACCTGTTTTTTGTTCATTTTTCCGCAGGGGGGTTTGGGTGCGCCGACCTTCGGGGGGTTATTTTTGGGTACAGCTGTGCCCGCGGCCTATTTTTAGCACGCGGAGGCCGCTCGTAAAGTCTCGCCCCATTCCGAGTCCGGCAGACGAAGTTGGCCAGCCCCTCCCCCCAAGGCTATAGCCCACCCGTTTTTTGGCCATTTTTCGGCTGGGGGGTTTGGGCGTGCCGACCTTCGGGGGGTTATTTTCGGGCACGGCTGTGCCCACGGCCTATTTTTGGTAAGCGGAGGCTGCTCGCAAAGTCTCGCCCCATTCCGAGTCCGGCGGACGAAGTTGGCCAGCCCCTCCCCCCAAGGTTATAGCCCACCTGTTTTTTGTTCATTTTTCCGCTGGGGTGTTTGGGTGCGCCGACCTTCGGGGGGTTATTTTTGGGTACAGCTGTGACCGCTGCCTATTTTTAGCACGCGGAGGCCGCTCGTAAAGTCTCGCCCCATTCCGAGTCCGGCAGACGAAGTTGGCCAGCCCCTCCCCCCAAGGCTATAGCCCACCCGTTTTTTGGCCATTTTTCGGCTGGGGGGTTTGGGCGTGCCGACCTTCGGGGGGTTATTTTCGGGCACGGCTGTGCCCACGGCCTATTTTTGGTAAGCGGAGGCTGCTCGCAAAGTCTCGCCCCATTCCGAGTCCGGCGGACGAAGTTGGCCAGCCCCTCCCCCCAAGGTTATAGCCCACCTGTTTTTTGTTCATTTTTCCGCTGGGGTGTTTGGGTGCGCCGACCTTCGGGGGGTTATTTTTGGGTACAGCTGTGACCGCTGCCTATTTTTAGCACGCGGAGGCCGCTCGCAAAGTCTCGCCCCATTCCGAGTCCGGAAGATGAAGTTGGCCAGCCCCTCCCCCCAAGGCTATAGCCCACCCGTTTTTTGGCCATTTTTCCGCTGGACGAACTTGGCGCCCGGGCCTTCGGGTGGTTATTTTTGGGTGCGGCTGTGCCCGCAGCCTATTTTTTGCACGTGGAGGCCGCTCGCAAAGTCTCGCCCCATTCCAAGTCCGGCGGACGAAGTTGGCCAGCCCCACCCCCTAAGGCTATAGCCCACCCGTTTTTGTGGCCTTTTTCCGCTGGACGAACTTGGCGCCCTGGCCTTCGGGGGGTTATTTTTGGGCGCGGCTGTGCCCGCGGCGTATTTTTGGCATTCAGAGGCCCCTCGCAAAGTCTCGCGCCATTCCGAGTCCGGCGGACGAAGTGGGCCAGCCCCACCTCCCAAGGCTATAGCCCACCCGTTTTTGTGGCCTTCTTCCGCTGGACGAACTTGGCGCCCCGGCATTCGGGCAGTTATTTTTGGGCGCGGCTGTGCCCGCGGCCTATTTTTGGCACACGGAGGCCCCTCGCAAAGTCTCGCGCCATTCCGAGTCCGGCGGACGAAGTGGGCCCGCCCCACCTCCCAAGGCTATAGCCCACCCGTTTTTGTGGCCTTCTTCCGCTGGACGAACTTGGCACCCCGGCATTCGGGCAGTTATTTTTGGTCGCGGCTGTGCCCGCGGGCTATTTTTGGCACACGGAGGCCCCTCGCAAAGTCTCGCGCCATTCCGAGTCCGGCGGACGAAGTCGGCCAGCCCCACCACCCAAAGCTATAGCCCACCCGTTTTTGTGGCCTTTTTTCGCTGGACGAACATGGCGGCCCGGCCTTCAGGCGATTATTTTTGGGCGCGGCTGTGACCGCGGCTGTGACCGCGGCTGTGACCGCGGCCTATATTTGTCACATGGAGGCCCCTCGCAAAGTCTCGCGCCATTCCGAGTCCGGCGCACGAAGTTGGCCAGCCCCACCCCCAAAGGCTATAGCCCACCCGTTTTTGTGGCCTTTTGCCGCTGGACGAACATGGCGCCCCGACCTTCGGGCGGTTATTTTTTTGCGCGGCTGTTCCCGCGGCCTATTTTTGGCACATGGAGTCCCCTCGCAAAGTCTCGCGCCATTCCGAGTCCGGCGGACGAAGTTGGCCAGCCCCACCCCCCAAGGCTATAGCCCACCCGTTTCTGTGGCCTCTTTCCGCTGGACGAACTTGGCGCCCCGGCATTCGGGCCGTTATTTTTGGGCGCGGCTGTGCCCGCGGCCTATTTTTGGCACACGGAGGCCCCTTGCTAAGTCTCGCGCCATTCGGAGTCCGGCGGACGAAGTTGGCCAGCCCCACCCCCCAAGGCTACAGCCCACCCGTTTCTGTGGCCTTTTTCCGCTGGACGAACTTGGCGCCCCGGCCTTCGGGCGGTTATTTTTGGGCCAGGCTGTGCCCGCGGCCTATTTTTGGCACACGGAGGCCCCTCGCAAAGTCTCGCGCCATTCCGAGTCCGGCGGACGAAGTCGGCGAGCCCCACCACCCAAAGCTATAGCCCACCCGTTTTTATGGTCTTTTTCCGTTGGACGAACATGGCGGCCCGGCCTTCGGGCGGTTATTTTTGGGTGCGGCTGTGAACGCGGCCTATATTTGTCACATGGAGGCCCCTCGCAAAGTCTCGCGCCATTCCGAGTCCGGCGGACGAAGTTGGCCAGCCCCACCCCCCAAGCCTATAGCCCACCCGTTTTTGTGGCCTTTTTCCGCTGGACGAACTTGGCGCCCCGACCTTCGGGCGGTTATTTTTTTGCGCGGCTGTGTCCACGGCCTATTTTTGGCACACGGAGTCCCCTCGCAAAGTCTCGCGCCATTCCGAGTCCGGCGGACGAAGTTGGCCAGCCCCACCCCCCAAGGCTATAACCCACCCGTTTCTGTGGCCTCTTTCCGCTGGACGAACTTGGCGCCCCGGCCTTCAGGCGGTTATTTTTGGGCGCGGCTGTGCCCGCGGCCTATTTTTGGCACACGGAGTCCCCTCGCAAAGTCTCGTCCCATTCCGAGGCCGGCGGACGATGTGGGGCAGCCCCACCCCCCAAGGCTATAGCCCACCCGTTTTTGTGGCCTTTTTCCGCTGGACGAACTTGGCGCCCCGACCTTCGGGCGGTTATTTTTTTGCGCGGCTGTGTCCGCGGCCTATTTTTGGCACATGGAGTCCCCTCGCAAAGTCTCGCGCCATTCCGAGTCCGGCGGACGAAGTTGGCCAGCCCCACCCCCCAAGGCTATAGCCCACCCGTTTCTGTGGCCTCTTTCCGCTGGACGAACTTGGCGCCCCGGCCTTCGGGGGGTTATTTTTGGGCGCGGCTGTGCCCGCGGCCTATTTTTGGCACACGGAGTCCCCTCGCAAAGTCTCGTCCCATTCCGAGGCCGGCGGACGATGTGGGGCAGCCCCACCCCCCAAGTATATAGCCCACCCGTTTTTGTGGCCTTTTTCCGCTGGACGACCTTGGCGCCCCGGCCTTCGGGTGGTTATTTTTGGGCCCGGCTGTGCCCGCGGCCTATTTTTGGCACACGGAGGCCGCTCGCAAAGTCTCGCCCCATTCTGAGTCCGGCAGACGAAGTTGGCCAGCCCCTCCCCCCAAGGCTATAGCCCACCCGTTTTTTGGCCATTTTTCGGCCTGGGGGTTTGGGCGTGCCGACCTTCGGGTGGTTATTTTCGGGCACGGCTGTGCCCACGGCCTATTTTTGGTAAGCGGAGGCTGCTCGCAAAGTCTCGCCCCATTCCGAGTCCGGCGGACGAAGTTGGCCAGCCCCTCCCCCCAAGGTTATAGCCCACCTGTTTTTTGTTCATTTTTCCGCTGGGGTGTTTGGGTGCGCCGACCTTCGGGGGGTTATTTTTGGGTACAGCTGTGACCGCTGCCTATTTTTAGCACGCGGAGGCCGCTCGCAAAGTCTCGCCCCATTCCGAGTCCGGAAGACGAAGTTGGCCAGCCCCTCCCCCCAAGGCTATAGCCCACCCGTTTTTTGGCCATTTTTCTGCTGGACGAACTTGGCGCCCGGGCCTTCGGGTGGTTATTTTTGGGTGCGGCTGTGCCTGCAGCCTATTTTTTGCACGTGGAGGCCGCTCGCAAAGTCTCGCCCCATTCCAAGTCCGGCGGACGAAGTTGGCCAGCCCCACCCCCTAAGGCTATAGCCCACCCGTTTCTGTGGCCTCTTTCCGCTGGACGAACTTGGCGCCCCGGCCTTCGGGCCGTTATTTTTGGGCGCGGCTGTGCCCGCGTCCTATTTTTGGCGCACGGAGGCCCCTTGCTAAGTCTCGCGCCATTCGGAGTCCGGCGGACGAAGTTGGCTAGCCCCACCCCCCAAGGCTATAGCCCACCCGTTTCTGTGGCCTTTTTCCGCTGGACGAACTTGGCGCCCCGGCCTTCGGGCGGTTATTTTTTGGCCCGGCTGTGCCCGCGGCCTATTTTTGGCACACGGAGGCCCCTCGCAAAGTCTCGCGCCATTCCGAGTCCGGCGGACGAAGTCGGCGAGCCCCACCACCCAAAGCTATAGCCCACCCGTTTTTGTGGTCTTTTTCCGTTGGACGAACATGGCGGCCCGGCCTTCGGGCGGTAATTTTTGGGCGCGACTGTGACCGCGGCCTATATTTGTCACATGGAGGCCCCTCGCAAAGTCTCGCGCCATTCCGAGTCCGGCGGACGAAGTTGGCCAGCCCCACCCCCCAAGGCTATAGCCCACCCGTTTTTGTGGCCTTTTTCCGCTGGTCGAACTTGGCGCCCCGACCTTCGGGCGGTTATTTTTTTGCGCGGCTGTGTCCGCGGCCTATTTTTGGCACATGGAGTCCCCTCGCAAAGTCTCGCGCCATTCCGAGTCCGGCGGACGAAGTTGGCCAGCCCCACCCCCCAAGGCTATAGCCCACCCGTTTCTGTGGCCTCTTTCCGCTGGACGAACTTGGCGCCCCGGCCTTCGGGCGGTTATTTTTGGGCGCGGCTGTGCCAGCGGCCTATTTTTGGCACACGGAGTCCCCTCGCAAAGTCTCGTCCCATTCCGAGGCCGGCGGACGATGTGGGGCAGCCCCACCCCCCAAGGATATAGCCCACCCATTTTTTTGGCCTTTTTCCGCTGGACGACCTTGGCGCCCCGGCCTTCGGGTGGTTATTTTTGGGTCCGGCTGTGCCCGCGGCCTATTTTTGGCACACGGAGGCCGCTCGCAAAGTCTCGCCCCATTCTGAGTCCGGCAGACGATGTTGGCAGCCCCACCCCCAAGGGTATAGCCCACCCGCTTTTGGCCATTTTTCGACTGGGGGACCTGGGCGACCCGACCTTCGGGGGGTTATTTTCGGGCACGGCTGTGCCCTCGGCCTATTTTTCGTAAGCGGAGGCCCCTCGCAAAGTCTCGCGCCATTCCGAGTCCGGCGGACGAAGTTGGCCAGCCCCACCCCCAAGGCTATAGCCCACCCGTTTTTGTGGCCTTTTTCCGCTGGACAACTTGGCGCCCCGGCCTTCGGGCGGTTATTTTTGGGCCCGGCTGTGCCCGCGGCCTATTTTTGGCACACGGAGGCCGCTCGCAAAGTTTCGCGCCATTCCGAGTCCGGCGGACGATGTTGGCTAGCCCCACCCCCCAAGGCTATGGCCCAACCGTTTTTGTGGCCTTTTTCCGGTGGACGAACTTGGCGCCCCGGCCTTGGGGCGGTCATTTTTGGGCGCGGCTGTGTCCGCGGCCTATTTTTAGCACACGGAGGCCCCTCGCAAAGTCTCGCGCCATTCCGAGTCCGGCGGACGAAGTTGGCCAGCCCCACCCCCCAAGGCTATAGCCCACCCGTTTCTGTGGCCTCTTTCCGCTGGACGACCTTGGCGCCCCGGCCTTCGGGCAGTTATTTTTGGGCGCGGCTGTGCCCGCGGTCTATTTTTGGTACACGGAGGTCCCTCGTAATGTCTCGCGCCATTCTGAGTCCGGCGGACGAAGTTGGCCAGCCCCACCCCCCAAGGCTATAGCCCACCCGTTTTTGTGGCCTTTTTCCGCTGGACGAACTTGGCGCCCCGGCCTTCGGGCGGTTATTTTTGGGTACGGCTGCCCTCGCGGCCTATTTTTGGCACACGGAGGCCCCTCGCAAAATCTCGCGTCATTCCGAGTCCGGCGGACGAAGTTGGCCAGCCCCACCCCCCAAGGCTAGCCCACCCGTTTTTGTGGCCTTTTTCCGCTGGATGAACTTGGCACCCCGGCCTTCGGAAGGTTATTTTTGGGTGCGGCTGTGCCCGCGGCCTATTTTTGGCACACGGAGGTCCCTCGAAAAGTCTCGCCCCATTCCGAGTCCGGCGGACGAAGTTGGCCAGCCCCACCCCCCAAAGCTATAGCCCACCCGTTTTTGTGGCCTTTTTCAGCTGGACGAACTTGGCGCCCCGGCCTTCGGGCGGTTATTTTTGGGCGCGGCTGTGCCCGCGGCCTATTTTTGGCACACGGATGCCCCTCGCAAAGTCTCGCGCCATTCCGAGTCCGGCAGAAGAAGTTGGCCAGCCCCACCCCCCAAGGCTATAGCCCACCCGTTTTTGAGGTCTTTTTCCGCTGGACGAACTTAGCGCCCCGGCCTTCGGGCGGTTATTTTTGGGCGCGGCTGTGCCCGCGGCCTATTTTTGGCACACGGAGGCCCCTCGAAAAGTCTCGCCCCATTCCGAGTCCGGCGGACGAAGTTGGCCAGCCCCACCCCCCAAGGCTATAGCCCACCCGTTTTTGTGGCCTTTTTCCGCTGGACGAACTTGGCGTCCCGGCCTTCGGGCAGTTATTTTTGGGTGCGGCTGTCCCCGTGGCCTATTGTTGGTACACGGAGGCCCTTCGCAAAGTCTCGCTCCATTCCGAGTCCGGCGGACGAAGTTGGCCAGCCCCACCCCCCAAGGCTATAGCCCACCCATTTTTGTGGCCTTTTTCCGCTGGACGAACTTGGCGACCCGGGCTTCGGGCGGTTATTTTTGGGCGCGGCTGTGCCCGCGGCCTATTTTTGCCACTCGGAGACCATTCGCAAAGTCTCGCGCCATTCCGAGTCCGGCGGACGAAGTTGGCAGCCCCACCCCCCAAGGCTATAGCCCACCCGCTTTTGTGGCCTTTTTCCGCTGGACGAACTTGGCGCCCCGGCCTTCGGGTGGTTATTTTTGGATGCGGCTGTGCCCGCGGCCTATTTTTGGCGCACGGCGGCCCCTCGCAAAGTCTCGCGCCATTCCGAGTCCGGCGGACGAAGTTAGCCAGCCCCACCTCCCAAGGCTATAACCCACCCGTTTTTGTGGCCTTTTTCCGCAGGACGAACTTGGCGCCCCGGCCTTCGGGCATTTATTTTTGGGCGCGGCTGTGTCCGTGGCCTATTTTTGGCACACGGAGGCCCCTCGCAAAGTCTCGCGCCATTTCGAGTCCGGCGGACGAAGTGGGCCAGCCCCACCCCCCAAGGCTATAGCCCACCCGTTTTTGAGGCCTTTTTCCGCTGGACGAACTTTACGCCCCGGCCTTCGGGCCGTTATTTTTTGGCGCAGCTGTGCCCGCGGCCTATTTTTTGTACACGGAGGCCCCTTGCAAAGTCTCGTGCCATTCCGAGTCCGGCGGACGAAGTTGGCCAGCCCCACCTCCCAAGGCTATAGCCCATCCGTTTTTGTGGCCTTTTTCCGCTGGACGAACTTGGCGCCCCGGCCTTCGGGCGGTTATTTTTGGGCGCGGCTGTGCCCGCGGCCTATTTTTGGCACACGGATGCCCCTCGCAAAGTCTCGGGCCATTCCGAGTCCGGCAGAAGAAGTTGGCCAGCCCCACCCCCCAAGGCTATAGCCCACCCGTTTTTGAGGTCTTTTTCCGCTGGACGAACTTAGCGCCCCGGCCTTCGGGCGGTTATTTTTGGGCGCGGCTGTGCCCGCGGCCTATTTTTGGTACACGGAGGTCCCTCGTAATGTCTCGCGCCATTCTGAGTCCGGCGGACAAAGTTGGCCAGCCCCACCCCCCAAGGCTATAGCCCACCCGTTTTTGTGGCCTTTTTCCGCTGGACGAACTCGGCGCCCCGGCCTTCGGGCGGTTATTTTTGGGTGCGGCTGCGCTCGCGGCCTATTTTTGGCACATGGAGGCCCCTCGCAAAATCTCGCGTCATTCCGAGTCCGGCGGACGAAGTTGGCCAGCCACACCCCCCAAGGCTAGCCCACCCGTTTTTGTGGCCTTTTTCCGCTGGACGAACTTGGCGCCCCGGCCTTCGGGCGGTTATTTTTGGGTGCGGCTGCGCTCGCGGCCTATTTTTGGCACACGGAGGCCCCTCGCAAAATCTCGCGTCATTCCGAGTCCGGCGGACGAAGTTGGCCAGCCCCACCCCCCAAGGCTAGCCCACCCGTTTTTGTGGCTTTTTTCCGCTGGACGAACTTGGCACCCCGGCCTTCGGAAGGTTATTTTTGGGTGCGGCTGTGCCCGCGGCCTATTTTTGGCACACGGAGGCCCCTCGAAAAGTCTCGCCCCATTCCGAGTCCGGCGGACGAAGTTGGCCAGCCCCACCCCCCAAGGCTATAGCCCACCCGTTTTTGTGGCCTTTTTCAGCTGGACGAACTTGGCGCCCCGGCCTTCGGGCGGTTATTTTTGGGCGCGGCTGTGCCCGCGGCCTATTTTTGACACACGGATGCCCCTCGCAAAGTCTCGCGCCATTCCGAGTCCGGCAGAAGAAGTTGGCCAGCCCCACCCCCCAAGGCTATAGCCCACCCGTTTTTGAGGTCTTTTTCCGCTGGACGAACTTAGCGCCCCGGCCTTCGGGCGGTTATTTTTGGGCGCGGCTGTGCCCGCGGCCTATTTTTGGCACACGGAGGCCCCTCGAAAAGTCTCGCCCCATTCCGAGTCGGGCGGACGAAGTTGGCCAGCCCCACCCCCCAAGGCTATAGCCCACCCGTTTTTGTGGCCTTTTTCCGCTGGACGAACTTGGCGTCCCGGCCTTCGGGCAGTTATTTTTGGGTGCGGCTGTCCCCGCGGCCTATTGTTGGTACACGGAGGCCCTTCGCAAAGTCTCGCGCCATTCCGAGTCCGGCGGACGAAGTTGGCCAGCCCCACCCCCCAAGGCTATAGCCCACCCATTTTTGTGGCCTTTTTCCGCTGGACGAACTTGGCGACCCGGGCTTCGGGCGGTTATTTTTGGGCGCGGCTGTGCCCGCGGCCTATTTTTGCCACTCGGAGGCCATTCGCAAAGTCTCACGCCATTCCGAGTCCGGCGGACGAAGTTGGCAGCCCCACCCCCCAAGGCTATAGCCCACCCGCTTTTGTGGCCTTTTTCAGCTGGACGAACTTGGCGCCCCGGCCTTCGGGCGGTTATTTTTGGGCGCGGCTGTGCCCGCGGCATATTTTTGGCACACGGAGGCCCCTCGCAAAGTCTCGTACCATTCCGAGTCCGGCGGACGAAGTTGGCCAGCCCCACCCCCCAAGGATATAGCCCACCCGTTTTTGTGGCCTTTTTCCGCTGGACGAAATTGGCGTCCCGGCCTTCGGGCGGTTATTTTTGGGCGCGGCTGTGCCCGCTTCCTATTTTTGGCACACGGAGGGCCGTCACAAAGTCTCGCTCCATTCCGAGTCCGGCGGACGAAGTTGGCCAGCCCCACCCCCCAAGGCTATAGCCCATCCGTTTTTGTGGCCTTTTTCCGCTGGACGAACTTGGCGCCCTGGCCTTCGGGCGGTTATTTTTGGGCTCGGCTGGGCCCGTGGCCTATTTTTTTCACACGGAGGCCCTCGCAAAGTCTCGCGCCATTTCGAGTCCGGCGGACGAAGTTGGCCAGCCCCACCCCCCAAGGCTTTAACCCACCCGTTTTGAGGTCTTTTTACGCTGGACGAACTTGGCGCCCCGGCCTTCGGGCGGTTATTTTTGGGCGCGGCTGTGCCCGCGGCATATTTTTGGCACACGGAGGCCCCTCGCAAAGTCTCGTACCATTCCGAGTCCGGCGGACGAAGTTGGCCAGCCCCACCCCCCAAGGATATAGCCCACCCGTTTTTGTGGCCTTTTTCCGCTGGACGAAATTGGCGTCCCGGCCTTCGGGCGGTTATTTTTGGGCGCGGCTGTGCCCGCTTCCTATTTTTGGCAAACGGAGGGCCCTCACAAAGTCTCGCTCCATTCCGAGTCCGGCGGACGAAGTTGGCCAGCCCCACCCCCCAAGGCTATAGCCCACCCGTTTTTGTGGCCTTTTTCCGCTGGACGAACTTGGCGCCCTGGCCTTCGGGCGGTTATTTTTGGGCTCGGCTGGGCCCGTGGACTATTTTTTTCACACGGAGGCCCTCGTAAAGTCTCGCGCCATTTCGAGTCCGGCGGACGAAGTTGGCCAGCCCCACCCCCCAAGGCTTTAACCCACCCGTTTTGAGGTCTTTTTACGCTGGACGAACTTGGCGCCCCGGCCTTCGGGCGGTTATTTTTGGGCGCGGCTGTGCCCGCGGCATATTTTTGGCACACGGAGGCCCCTCGTAAAGTCTCGTACCATTCCGAGTCCGGCGGACGAAGTTGGCCAGCCCCACCCCCCAAGGATATAGCCCACCCGTTTTTGTGGCCTTTTTCCGCTGGACGAAATCGGCGTCCCGGCCTTCGGGCGGTTATTTTTGGGCGCGGCTGTGCCTGCTTCCTATTTTTGGCACACGGAGGGCCCTCACAAAGTCTCGCTCCATTCCGAGTCCGGCGGACGAAGTTGGCCAGCCCCACCCCCCAAGGCTATAGCCCATCCGTTTTTGTGGCCTTTTTCCGCTGGACGAACTTGGCGCCCCGGCCTTCGGGCGGTTATTTTTGGGCTCGGCTGGGCCCGTGGCCTATTTTTTTCACACGGAGGGCCCTCGGAAACTCTCGCGCCATTTCGAGTCCGGCGGACGAAGTTGGCCAGCCCCACCCCCCAAGGCTATAGCCCATCCGTTTTTGAGGTCTTTTTCCGCTGGACGAACTTGGCGCCCCGGCCTTCGGGCGGTTATTTTTGGGCGCGGTTGTGCCCGCGGCCTATTTTTGGCAGATGGAGGGCCCTCGCAAAGTCTCGCGCCATTCCGTGTCTGGCGGACGAAGTAGGCCAGCCCCACCCCCCAAGGCTATAGCCCACCCGTTTTTGAGGCCTTTTTCCGCTGGACGAACTTGGCACCCCGGCCTTCGGGCGGTTATTTTTGGGCGCGGCTGTACCCGTGGCCTATTTTTGGCACACGGAGGCCCCTCGCAAAGTCTCGCGCCATTCCGAGTCCGGCGGACGAAGTTGGCCAGCCCCACCCCCCAAGGCTATAGCCCACCCGTTTTTTAGGCCTTTTTCCGCTGGACGAACTTTGTGCCCCGGCCTTCGGGCAGTTATTTTTTGGCGCGGCTGTGCCCGCGGCCTATTTTTTGCACACGGAGGCCCCTTGCAAAGTCTCGTGCCATTCCGAGTCCGGAGGACGAAGTGGGCCAGATCCACCCCCCAAGGCTATAGCCCACCCGATTTTGTGGCCTTTTTCTGCTGGACGAACTTGGCGCCCCGGCCTTCGGGTGGTTATTTTTGGGCGCGGCTGTGCCCGCTTCCTATTTTTGGCACACGGAGGGCCCTCGCAAAGTCTCGCTCCATTCCGAGTCCGGCGGACGAAGTTGGCCAGCCCCACCCCCCAAGGCTATAGCCCATCCGTTTTTGTGGCCTTTTTCCGCTGGACGAACTTGGCGCCCTGGCCTTCGGGCGGTTATTTTTTTGCTCGGCTGGGCCCGTGGCCTATTTTTTTCACACGGAGGCCCTCGCAAAGTCTCGCGCCATTTCGAGTCCGGCGGACGAAGTTGGCCAGCCCCACCCCCCAAGGCTTTAACCCACCCGTTTTGAGGTCTTTTTACGCTGGACGAACTTGGCGCCCCGGCCTTCGGGCGGTTATTTTTAGGCGCGGCTGTGCCCGCGGTATATTTTTGGCACACGGAGGCCCCTCGCAAAGTCTCGTACCATTCCGAGTCCGGCGGACGAAGTTGGCCAGCCCCACCCCCCAAGGATATAGCCCACCCGTTTTTGTGGCCTTTTTCCGCTGGACGAACTTGGCGCCCCGGCCTTCGGGCGGTTATTTTTGGGCGCGGCTGTGCCCGCTTCCTATTTTTGGCAAACGGAGGGCCCTCACAAAGTCTCGCTCCATTCCGAGTCCGGCGGACGAAGTTGGCCAGCCCCACCCCCCAAGGCTATAGCCCACCCGTTTTTGTGGCCTTTTTCCGCTGGACGAACTTGGCGCCCCGGCCTTCGGGCGGTTATTTTTGGGCTCGGCTGGGCCCGTGGCCTATTTTTTTCACACGGAGGCCCTCGCAAAGTCTCGCGCCATTTCGAGTCCGGCGGACGAAGTTGGCCAGCCCCACCCCCCAAGGCTTTAACCCACCCGTTTTGAGGTCTTTTTACGCTGGACGAACTTGGCGCCCCGGCCTTCGGGCGGTTATTTTTGGGCGCGGCTGTGCCCGCGGCATATTTTTGGCACACGGAGGCCCCTCGCAAAGTCTCGTACCATTCCGAGTCCGGCGGACGAAGTTGGCCAGCCCCACCCCCCAAGGATATAGCCCACCCGTTTTTGTGGCCTTTTTCCGCTGGACGAAATCGGCGTCCCGGCCTTCGGGCGGTTATTTTTGGGCGCGGCTGTGCCCGCTTCCTATTTTTGGCACACGGAGGGCCCTCACAAAGTCTCGCTCCATTCCGAGTCCGGCGGACGAAGTTGGCCAGCCCCACCCCCCAAGGCTATAGCCCATCCGTTTTTGTGGCCTTTTTCCGCTGGACGAACTTGGCGCCCCGGCCTTCGGGCGGTTATTTTTGGGCTCGGCTGGGCCCGTGGCCTATTTTTTTCACACGGAGGGCCCTCGTAAACTCTCGCGCCATTTCGAGTCCGGCGGACGAAGTTGGCCAGCCCCACCCCCCAAGGCTATAGCCCATCCGTTTTTGAGGTCTTTTTCCGCTGGACGAACTTGGCGCCCCGGCCTTCGGGCGGTTATTTTTGGGCGCGGTTGTGCCCGCGGCCTATTTTTGGCAGATGGAGGGCCCTCGCAAAGTCTCGCGCCATTCCATGTCTGGCGGACGAAGTAAGCCAGCCCCACCCCCCAAGGCTATAGCCCACCCGTTTTTGAGGCCTTTTTCCGCTGGACGAACTTGGCACCCCGGCCTTCGGGCGGTTATTTTTGGGCGCGGCTGTACCCGTGGCCTATTTTTGGCACACGGAGGCCCCTCGCAAAGTCTCGCGCCATTCCGAGTCCGGCGGACGAAGTTGGCCAGCCCCACCCCCCAAGGCTATAGCCCACCCGTTTTTTAGGCCTTTTTCCGCTGGACGAACTTTGCGCCCCGGCCTTCGGGCAGTTATTTTTTGGCGCGGCTGTGCCCGCGGCCTATTTTTTGCACACGGAGGCCCCTTGCAAAGTCTCGTGCCATTCCGAGTCCGGAGGACGAAGTGGGCCAGATCCACCCCCCAAGGCTATAGCCCACCCGATTTTGTGGCCTTTTTCCGCTGGACGAACTTGGCGCCCCGGCCTTCGGGTGGTTATTTTTGGGCGCGGCTGTGCCCGCTTCCTATTTTTGGCACACGGAGGGCCCTCGCAAAGTCTCGCTCCATTCCGAGTCCGGCGGACGAAGTTGGCCAGCCCCACCCCCCAAGGCTATAGCCCATCCGTTTTTGTGGCCTTTTTCCGCTGGACGAACTTGGCGCCCTGGCCTTCGGGCGGTTATTTTTGGGCTCGGCTGGGCCCGTGGCCTATTTTTTTCACACGGAGGCCCTCGCAAAGTCTCGCGCCATTTCGAGTCCGGCGGACGAAGTTGGCCAGCCCCACCCCCCAAGGCTTTAACCCACCCGTTTTGAGGTCTTTTTACGCTGGACGAACTTGGCGCCCCGGCCTTCGGGCGGTTATTTTTAGGCGCGGCTGTGCCCGCGGTATATTTTTGGCACACGGAGGCCCCTCGCAAAGTCTCGTACCATTCCGAGTCCAGCGGACGAAGTTGGCCAGCCCCACCCCCCAAGGATATAGCCCACCCGTTTTTGTGGCCTTTTTCCGCTGGACGAAATTGGCGTCCCGGCCTTCGGGCGGTTATTTTTGGGCGCGGCTGTGCCCGCTTCCTATTTTTGGCACACGGAGGGCCCTCACAAAGTCTCGCTCCATTCCGAGTCCGGCGGACGAAGTTGGTCAGCCCCACCCCCCAAGGCTATAGCCCATCCGTTTTTGTGGCCTTTTTCCGCTGGACGAACTTGGGGCCCCGGCCTTCGGGCGGTTATTTTTGGGCTCGGCTGGGCCCGTGGCCTATTTTTTTCACACGGAGGGCCCTCGCAAACTCTCGCGCCATTTCGAGTCCGGCGGACGAAGTTGGCCAGCCCCACCCCCCAAGGCTATAGCCCATCCGTTTTTGAGGTCTTTTTCCGCTGGACGAACTTGGCGCCCCGGCCTTCGGGCGGTTATTTTTGGGCGCGGCTGTGCCCGCGGCCTATTTTTGGCAGATGGAGGGCCCTCGCAAAGTCTCGCGCCATTCCGTGTCTGGCGGACGAAGTAGGCCAGCCCCACCCCCCAAGGCTATAGCCCACCCGTTTTTGAGGCCTTTTTCCGCTGGACGAACTTGGCACCCCGGCCTTCGGGCGGTTATTTTTGGGCGCGGCTGTACCCGTGGCCTATTTTTGGCACACGGAGGCCCCTCGCAAAGTCTCGCGCCATTCCGAGTCCGGCGGACGAAGTTGGCCAGCCCCACCCCCCAAGGCTATAGCCCACCCGTTTTTGAGGCCTTTTTCCGCTGGACGAACTTTGCGCCCCGGCCTTCGGGCAGTTATTTTTTGGCGCGGCTGTGCCCGCGGCCTATTTTTTGCACACGGAGGCCCCTTGCAAAGTCTCGTGCCATTCCGAGTCCGGCGGACGAAGTGGGCCAGATCCACCCCCCAAGGCTATAGCCCACCCGATTTTGTGGCCTTTTTCCGCTGGACGAACTTGGCGCCCGGGCATTCGGGGGGTTATTTTTGGGCGCGGCTGTGCCCGCGGCCTATTTTTGGCACACTGAGGGCCCTCGCAATGTCTCGCTCCATTCCGAGTCCAGCGGACGAAGTTGGCCAGCCCCACCCCCCAAGGCTATAGCCCATCCGTTTTTGTGGCCTTTTTCCGCTGGACGAACTTGGTGCCCCGGCCTTCGGGCGGTTATTTTTGGGCTCGGCTGGGCCCATGGCCTATTTTTTTCACACGGAGGGCCCTCGCCAAGTCTCGCGCCATTTCGAGTCCGGCGGACGAAGTTGGCCAGCCCCACCCCCCAAGGCTTTAACCCACCCGTTTTTGAGGTCTTTTTCCGCTGGACGAACTTGGCGCCCCGGCCTTCGGGCGGTTATTTTTGGGCGCGGCTGTGCCCGCGGCCTATTTTTGGCAGATGGAGGGCCCTCGCAAAGTCTCGCGCCATTCCGTGTCTGGCGGACGAAGTAGGCCAGCCCCACCCCCCAAGGCTATAGCCCACCCGTTTTTGAGGCCTTTTTCCGCTGGACGAACTTGGCACCCCGGCCTTCGGGCGGTTATTTTTGGGCGCGGCTGTACCCGTGGCCTATTTTTGGCACACGGAGGCCCCTCGCAAAGTCTCGCGCCATTCCGAGTCCGGCGGACGAAGTTGGCCAGCCCCACCCCCCAAGGCTATAGCCCACCCGTTTTTTAGGCCTTTTTCCGCTGGACGAACTTTGCGCCCCGGCCTTCGGGCAGTTATTTTTTGGCGCGGCTGTGCCCGCGGCCTATTTTTTGCACACGGAGGCCCCTTGCAAAGTCTCGTGCCATTCCGAGTCCGGAGGACGAAGTGGGCCAGGTCCACCCCCCAAGGCTATAGCCCTTCCGATTTTGTGGCCTTTTTCCGCTGGACGAACTTGGCGCCCCGGCCTTCGGGTGGTTATTTTTGGGCGCGGCTGTGCCCGCTTCCTATTTTTGGCACACGGAGGGCCCTCGCAAAGTCTCGCTCCATTCCGAGTCCGGCGGACGAAGTTGGCCAGCCCCACCCCCCAAGGCTATAGCCCATCCGTTTTTGTGGCCTTTTTCCGCTGGACGAACTTGGCGCCCTGGCCTTCGGGCGGTTATTTTTGGGCTCGGCTGGGCCCGTGGCCTATTTTTTTCACACGGAGGCCCTCGCAAAGTCTCGCGCCATTTCGAGTCCGGCGGACGAAGTTGGCCAGCCCCACCCCCCAAGGCTTTAACCCACCCGTTTTGAGGTCTTTTTACGCTGGACGAACTTGGCGCCCCGGCCTTCGGGCGGTTATTTTTAGGCGCGGCTGTGCCCGCGGTATATTTTTGGCACACGGAGGCCCCTCACAAAGTCTCGTACCATTCCGAGTCCGGCGGACGAAGTTGGCCAGCCCCACCCCCCAAGGATATAGCCCACCCGTTTTTGTGGCCTTTTTCCGCTGGACGAAATTGGCGTCCCGGCCTTCGGGCGGTTATTTTTGGGCGCGGCTGTGCCCGCTTCCTATTTTTGGCACACGGAGGGCCCTCACAAAGTCTCGCTCCATTCCGAGTCCGGCGGACGAAGTTGGTCAGCCCCACCCCCCAAGGCTATAGCCCATCCGTTTTTGTGGCCTTTTTCCGCTGGACGAACTTGGGGCCCCGGCCTTCGGGCGGTTATTTTTGGGCTCGGCTGGGCCCGTGGCCTATTTTTTTCACACGGAGGGCCCTCGCAAACTCTCGCGCCATTTCGAGTCCGGCGGACGAAGTTGGCCAGCCCCACCCCCCAAGGCTATAGCCCATCCGTTTTTGAGGTCTTTTTCCGCTGGACGAACTTGGCGCCCCGGCCTTCGGGCGGTTATTTTTGGGCGCGGCTGTGCCCGAGGCCTATTTTTGGCAGATGGAGGGCCCTCGCAAAGTCTCGCGCCATTCCGTGTCTGGCGGACGAAGTAGGCCAGCCCCACCCCCCAAGGCTATAGCCCACCCGTTTTTGAGGCCTTTTTCCGCTGGACGAACTTGGCGCCCCGGCCTTCGGGCGGTTATTTTTGGGCGCGGCTGTACCCGTGGCCTATTTTTGGCACACGGAGGCCCCTCGCAAAGTCTCGCGCCATTCCGAGTCCGGCGGACGAAGTTGGCCAGCCCCACCCCCCAAGGCTATAGCCCACCCGTTTTTGAGGCCTTTTTCCGCTGGACGAACTTTGCGCCCCGGCCTTCGGGCAGTTATTTTTTGGCGCGGCTGTGCCCGCGGCCTATTTTTTGCACACGGAGGCCCCTTGCAAAGTCTCGTGCCATTCCGAGTCCGGCGGACGAAGTGGGCCAGATCCACCCCCCAAGGCTATAGCCCACCCGATTTTGTGGCCTTTTTCCGCTGGACGAACTTGGCGCCCGGGCCTTCGGGGGGTTATTTTTGGGCGCGGCTGTGCCCGCGGCCTATTTTTGGCACACTGAGGGCCCTCGCAATGTCTCGCTCCATTCCGAGTCCAGCGGACGAAGTTGGCCAGCCCCACCCCCCAAGGCTATAGCCCATCCGTTTTTGTGGCCTTTTTCCGCTGGACGAACTTGGTGCCCCGGCCTTCGGGCGGTTATTTTTGGGCTCGGCTGGGCCCATGGCCTATTTTTTTCACACGGAGGGCCCTCGCCAAGTCTCGCGCCATTCCGAGTCCGGCGGACGAAGTTGGCCAGCCCCACCCCCCAAGGCTATAGCCCACCCGTTTTTGAGGCCTTTTTCCGCTGGACGAACTTTGCGCCCCGGCCTTCGGGCAGTTATTTTTTGGCGCGGCTGTGCCCGCGGCCTATTTTTTGCACACGGAGGCCCCTTGCAAAGTCTCGTGCCATTCCGAGTCCGGCGGACGAAGTGGGCCAGATCCACCCCCCAAGGCTATAGCCCACCCGATTTTGTGGCCTTTTTCCGCTGGACGAACTTGGCGCCCCGGCCTTCGGGTGGTTATTTTTGGGCGCGGCTGTGCCCGCTTCCTTTTTTTGGCACACGGAGGGCCCTCGCAAAGTCTCGCTCCATTCCGAGTCCGGCGGACGAAGTTGGCCAGCCCCACCCCCCAAGGCTATAGCCCATCCGTTTTTGTGGCCTTTTTCCGCTGGACGAACTTGGCGCCCTGGCCTTCGGGCGGTTATTTTTGGGCTCGGCTGGGCCCGTGGCCTATTTTTTTCACACGGAGGCCCTCGCAAAGTCTCGCGCCATTTCGAGTCCGGCGGACGAAGTTGGCCAGCCCCACCCCCCAAGGCTTTAACCCACCCGTTTTGAGGTCTTTTTACGCTGGACGAACTTGGCGCCCCGGCCTTCGGGCGGTTATTTTTGGGCGCGGCTGTGCCCGCGGCATATTTTTGGCACACGGAGGCCCCTCGCAAAGTCTCGTACCATTCCGAGTCCGGCGGACGAAGTTGGCCAGCCCCACCCCCCAAGGATATAGCCCATCTGTTTTTGTGGCCTTTTTCCGCTGGACGAAATTGGCGTCCCGGCCTTCGGGCGGTTATTTTTGGGCACGGCTGTGCCCGCTTCCTATTTTTGGCACACGGAGGGCCCTCACAAAGTCTCGCTCCATTCCGAGTCCGGCGGACGAAGTTGGCCAGCCCCACCCCCCAAGGCTATAGCCCATCCGTTTTTGAGGTCTTTTTCCGCTGGACGAACTTGGCGCCCCGGCCTTCGGGCAGTTATTTTTGGGCGCGGCTGTGCCCGCGGCCTATTTTTTACACACGGAGGCCCCTCGCAAAGTCTCGTGCCATTCCAAGTCTGGCGGACGAAGTGGGCCAGCCCCACCCCCCAAGGCTATAGCCCACCCGTTTTTGTGGCCTTTTTCCGCTGGACGAACTTGGCGCCCGGGCCTTCGGTGGGTTATTTTTGGGCGCGGCTGTGCCCGCGGCCTATTTTTGGCACACGGAGGCCCCTCGCAAAGTCTAGCGCCATTCCGAGTCCGGCGGACGAAGTTGGCCAGCCCCACCCCCCAAGGCTATAGCCCACCCGTTTTTGAGGCCTTTTTCCGCTGGACGAACTTTGCGCCCCGGCCTTCGGGCAGTTATTTTTTGGCGCGGCTGTGCCCGCGGCCTATTTTTTGCACACGGAGGCCCCTTGCAAAGTCTCGTGCCATTCCAAGTCCGGCGGACGAAGTGGGCCAGATCCACCCCCCAAGGCTATAGCCCACCCGATTTTGTGGCCTTTTTCCGCTGGACGAACTTGGCGCCCCGGCCTTCGGGTGGTTATTTTTGGGCGCGGCTGTGCCCGCTTCCTATTTTTGGCACACGGAGGGCCCTCGCAAAGTCTCGCTCCATTCCGAGTCCGGCGGACGAAGTTGGCCAGCCCCACCCCCCAAGGCTATAGCCCATCCGTTTTTGTGGCCTTTTTCCGCTGGACGAACTTGGCGCCCTGGCCTTCGGGCGGTTATTTTTGCGCTCGGCTGGGCCCGTGGCCTATTTTTTTCACACGGAGGGCCCTCGCAAAGTCTCGCGCCATTTCGAGTCCGGCGGACGAAGTTGGCCAGCCCCACCCCCCAAGGCTATAGCCCACCCGTTTTTGAGGTCTTTTTCCGCTGGACGAACTTGGCGCCCCAGCCTTCGGGCGGTTATTTTTGGGCGCGGCTGTGCCCGCGGCCTATTTTTTGCACACGGAGGCCCCTCGCAAAGTCTCGTGCCATTCCAAGTCTGGCGGACGAAGTGGGCCAGCCCCACCCCCCAAGGCTATAGCCCACCCGTTTTTGTGGCCTTTTTCCGCTGGACGAACTTGGCGCCCGGGCCTTCGGGGGGTTATTTTTGGGCGCGGCTGTGCCCGCGGCCTATTTTTGGCACACTGAGGGCCCTCGCAATGTCTCGCTCCATTCCGAGTCCAGCGGACGAAGTTGGCCAGCCCCACCCCCCAAGGCTATAGCCCATCCGTTTTTGTGGCCTTTTTCCGCTGGACGAACTTGGTGCCCCGGCCTTCGGGCGGTTATTTTTGGGCTCGGCTGGGCCCATGGCCTATTTTTTTCACACGGAGGGCCCTCGCCAAGTCTCGCGCCATTTCGAGTCCGGCGGACGAAGTTGGCCAGCCCCACCCCCCAAGGCTTTAACCCACCCGTTTTTGAGGTCTTTTTCCGCTGGACGAACTTGGCGCCCCGGCCTTCGGGCGGGTAGTTTTTGGCGTGTCTGTGCCCGCGGCCTATTTTTGGCACACGGAGGTGCCTCGCAAAGTCTCGCGCCATTCCTAGTCCGGCGGACGAAGTTGCCCAGCCCCACCCCCCAAGGCTATAGCCCACCCGTTTTTGTGGCCTTTTTCCGCTGGACGAACTTGGCGCCCCGGCCTTCGGGCGGTTATTTTTGGGCGCGGCTGTGCCCGCGGCCTATTTTTGGCACACGGAGGGCCCTCGCAAAGTCTCGCTCCATTCCGAGTCCAGCGGACGAAGTTGGCCAGCCCCACCCCCCAAGGCTATAGCCCATCCGTTTTTGTGGCCTTTTTCTGCTGGACGAACTTGGTGCCCCGGCCTTCGGGCGGTTATTTTTGGGCTCGGCTGGGCCCATGGCCTATTTTTTTCACACGGAGGGCCCTCGCCAAGTCTCACGCCATTTCTAGTCCGGCGGACGAAGTTGGCCAGCCCCACCCCCCAAGGCTTTAACCCACCCGTTTTTGAGGTCTTTTTCCGCTGGACGAACTTGGCGCCCCGGCCTTCGGGAGGTTATTTTTGTGCGCGGCTGTGCCCGCGGCCTATTTTTGGCACACGGAGGTGCCTAGCAAAGTTTCGCGCCATTCCTAGTCCGGCGGACGAGGTTGGCCAGCCCCACCCCCCAAGGCTATAGCCCACCCGTTTTTGTGGCCTTTTTCCGCTGGACGAACTTGGCGCCCCGGCCTTCGGGCAGTTATTTTTGGACGCGGCTGTGTCCGCGGCCTATTTTTGGCACACGGAGGGCCCTCGCAAAGTCTCGCTCCATTCCGAGTCCGGCGGACGAAGTTGGCTAGGCCCACCTCCCAAGGCTATAGCCCACCCGTTTTTGTGGCCTTTTTTCGCTGGACGAACTTGGCGCCCCGGCCTTCGGGTGGTTATTTTTGTGCGCGGCTGTGCCTGTGGCTTATTTTTGGCACCCGGAGAGCCCTCGCAAAGTCTCGCGCCATTCGAGTCCGGCGGACGAAGTTGGCCAGCCCCACCCCCCAAGGCTTTAACCCACCCGTTTTGAGGTCTTTTTACGCTGGACGAACTTGGCGCCCCGGCCTTCGGGCGGTTATTTTTGGGCGCGGCTGTGCCCGCGGCATATTTTTGGCACACGGAGGCCCCTCGCAAAGTCTCGTACCATTCCGAGTCCGGCGGACAAAGTTGGCCAGCCCCACCCCCCAAGGATATAGCCCACCCGTTTTTGTGGCCTTTTTCCGCTGGACGAACTTGGCGCCCGGGCCTTCGGGGGGTTATTTTTGGGGGCAGCTGTGCCCGCGGCCTATTTTTGGCACACGGAGGGCCCTCGCAATGTCTCGCTCCATTCCGAGTCCAGCGGACGAAGTTGGCCAGCCCCACCCCCCAAGGCTATAGCCCATCCGTTTTTGTGGCCTTTTTCCGCTGGACGAACTTGGTGCCCCGGCCTTCGGGCGGTTATTTTTGGGCTCGGCTGGGCCCGTGGCCTATTTTTTTCACACGGAGGGCCCTCGCAAAGTCTCGCGCCATTTCGAGTCCAGCGGACGAAGTTGGCCAGCCCCACCCCCCAAGGCTATAGCCCACCCGTTTTTGAGGTCTTTTTCCGCTGGACGAACTTAGCGCGCCGGCCTTCGGGCGGTTATTTTTGGGTGCGGCTGTGCCCGCGGCCTATTTTTGGTACACGGAGGGGCCTCGCAAAGTCTCGCATCATTCCGAGTCCGGCGGACGAAGTTGGCCAGTCCCAACCCCCAAGGCTATAGCCCACCCGTTTTTGTGGCCTTTATTCGCTGGACGAACTTGGCGCCTCGGCCTTCAGGCGGGTATTTTTGGGCGCGGCTGTGGCCGCGGCCTATTTTTGGTATACGGAGGCGCCTCGCAAAGTCTCGTGCCATTCCGAGTCCGGCGGACGAGTTGGCCAGCCCCACCCCCCAAGGCTGTAGCCCACCCATTTTTGTGGCCTTTTTCCGCTGGACGAACTTGGCGCCCCGGCCTGCGGGCGGGTATTTTTGGGCGCGGCTGTGCCCGCGGCCTATTTTTGGTACACAGAGGTGCCTCGCAAATTCTCTCGCCATTCCGAGTCCGGCGGACGAAGTTGGCCAGCTCCACCCCACAAGGCTATAGCCCACCCGTTTTTGTGGCATTTTTCCGCTGGACGAACTTGGCGCCCCGGCCTTCGGACGGGTATTTTTGGTCGCGGCTGTGCCCGCGGCCTATTTTTGGCATACGGAGGCGACTCGCAAAGTCTCGCGCCATTCCCAGTCCGGCGGACGAAGTTGGCCAGCCCCACCCCCCAAGGCTATAGCCCACCCGTTTTTGTGGCCTTTTTCCGCTGGACGAACTTGGTGCCCCGGCCTTTGGGCGGGTATTTTTGTGCGCTGCTGTGTCCACGGCCGATTTTTGGCACGCGGAGGCCGCTCGCAAAGTCTCGCCCCAATCCAAGTCCGGCGGACGAAGTTGGCCAGCCCCTCCCCCCAAGGCTATAGCCCACCCGTTTTTTGGCCATTTTCCACTGGACGAACTTGGCGCCCCGGCCTTCGGTGGGTTATTTTTGGGCGCGGCTGTGCCCGCGGCCTCTTTTTGGCACGCGTAGGCTGATCGCAAAGTCTCACCCCATTCCGAGTCCGGCGGACGAAGTTGGCCAACCCCTCCCCCCAAGGCTATAGCCCACCCGTTTTTTGGTCATTTTTCCGCTGGACGAACTTGGCGCCCCGGCCTTCGGGGGGTTATTTTTGGGCGCGGCTGTACCCGCGACCTATTTTTGGCACGCGGAGGCCGCTCGCAAAGTCTCGCCCCATTCCGAGTCAGGCGGACGAAGTGGGCCAGCCCCTCCCCCCAAGACTATAGCCCACCCGTTTTTTGGCCATTTTTCCGCTGGACGAACTTGGGGCCCCGGCCTTCGGGCGTTTATTTTTGGGCGAGGCTGTGTCCGCGTCCTATTTTTGGCACGCGGAGGCCGCTTGCAAAGTCTCCCCCCATTCCGAGTACGGCGGACGAAGTGTTCCAGCCCCTCCCCCCAAGGCTATAGCCCGCCCATTTTTTGGCCATTTTTCCGCTGGTAGGTTTGGGCGCGCCGACCTTCAGGGGGTTATTTTTGGTTGTGGCTGTGCCCGCGGTCTATTTTGGGCACGCGGAGGCCGCTCGCAAAGTCTCGCCCTATTCCGAGTCCGGCGGACGAAGTTGGCTAGCCCCTCCCCCCATGGCTATAGCCCACCCGTTTTTTGGCCATTTTTCCGCTGGGGGGTTTGGGCGCGGCGACCGTCGGGGGGTTATTTTTGGGCGCGGCTGTGCCCGTGGCCTATTTTTAGCACGCGTAGGCCGCTCGCAAAGTCTCGGCCCATTCCGAGTCCGGCGGACGAAGTTGGCCAGCCCCTCCCCCCAAGGCTATAGCCCACCCGTTTTTTGGCCATTTTTCCGCTGGACGAACTTGGCGCCCGGGCCTTCGGGGGGTTATTTTTGGGCGCGGTTTTGCCCGCGGCTTATTTTTGGCACCCCGAGGCCCTCGCACAGTCTCGCCCCATTCTGAGTCCGGCGGACGAACTTCGCCCGCGCCCCCCACCAAGGCTATAGCCCACCCATTTTTTGGCCATTTTTCCGCTGGGGGGCTTTGGCACCACGACCTTTGGGCGCGGCTTTGCCCGCGGCTTATTTTTGGCACCCCAAGGCCCCTCGTAAAGTCTCGCCCCATTCCGTGTCCGGCAGACGAACTTCGCCCGCGCCCCCCACCAAGGCTATAGCCCACCCGTTTTTTGGCCATTTTTGCGCTGGGGGGTTTTGGCACCACGACCTTCGGGCGCTTATTTTTGGGCGCGGCTTTGCCCGCGGATTAGTTTTGGAACCCCGAGGACCCTCGCAAAGTCTCGCCCCATTCCGAGTCCGGCGGACGAACTTCGCCCGCGCCCCCCACCAAGGCTATAGCCCACCCATTTTTTGGCCATTTTTCCGCTGGGGGGCTTTGGCACCACGACCTTTGGGCGCGGCTTTGCCCGCGGCTTATTTTTGGCACCCCGAGGCCCCTCGTAAAGTCTTGCCCCATTCCGTGTCCGGCGGACGAACTTCGCCCGCGCCCCCCACCAAGGCTATAGCCCACCCGTTTTTTGGCCATTTTTCCGCTGGGGGGTTTTGGCACCACGACCTTCGGGCGCTTATGTTTGGGCGCGGTTTTGCCCGCGGCTTATTTTTGGCACCCCGAGGCCCCTCGTAAAGTCTCGCCCCATTCCGTGTCCGGCGGACGAACTTCGCCCGCGCCCCCCACCAAGGCTATAGCCCACCCGTTTTTTGGCCATTTTTCCGCTGGGGGGTTTTGGCACCACGTCCTTCGGGCGCTTATTTTTGGGCGCGGCTTTGCCCACGGCTTATTTTTGGTATCCCGAGGCCCCTCGCAAAGTCTCGCCCCATTCCGAGTCCGGCGGACGAACTTCGCCCGCGCCCCCCACCAAGGCTATAGCCCACCCGTTTTTTGGCCATTTTTGCGCTGGGGGGTTTTGGCACCACGTCCTTCGTGCGCTTATTTTTGGGCGCGGCTTTGCCCGCAGCTTATATTTGCAATCCCAAGGCCCCTCGCAAAGTCTCGTCCTATTCCGAGTCCGGCGGACGAACTTCGCCCGCTCCCCCCACCAAGGCTATAGCCCACCCGTATTTTGGCCATTTTTCCGCTGGGGGGTTTTCGAACCACGACCTTCGGGCTCTTATTTTTGGGCGCGGCTTTGCCCGCGGATTATTTTTGGCACCCCCGAGGACCCTCGCAAAGGCTCGCGGAGGCCGCTCGCAAAATCTCGCCCCATTCCGAGTCCGGCGGACGAAGTTAGCCAGCCCCACCCCCCAAGGTTATAGCCCACCCATTTTTGTGGCCTTTTTCCGCTGGACGAACTTGGCGCCCCGGCCTTCGGGCGGGTATTTTTGGGCACGGCCTTGCCCGCGGCCTATTTTTGGCACACGGAGGTGCCTCACAAAGTCTCGCGCCATTCCGAGTCCGGCGGACGAAGTTGGCCAGCCCCACCCCCCAAGGCTATAGCCCACCCGTTTTTGTGGCATTTTTCCGCTGGACGAACTTGGCGCCCCGGCCTTCGGGCGGGTATTTTTGGGCACGGCCTTGCCCGCGGCCTATTTTTGGCACACGGAGGTGCCTCACAAAGTCTCGCGCCATTCCGAGTCCGGCGGACGAAGTGGGCCATCCCCACCCCCCAAGGCTATAGCCCACCCGTTTTTGTGGCATTTTACCGCTGGACAAACTTGGCGCCCCGGCCTTCGGGCGGGTATTTTTGGGCGCGGCTGTGCCAGCGGCCTATTTTTGGGACACGGAGGCGCCTCGCAAAGTCTCGTGCCATTCCGAGTCCGGCGGACGAAGTGGGCCAGCCCCACCCCCCAAGGCTATAGCCCACCCGTTTTTGTGGCCATTTTCCGCTGGACGAACTTGGTGCCCCGGCCTTCGGGCGGTTATTTTTGGGTGCGGCTGTACCCGCAGCCTATTCCTAGCACACGGAGGCCCCTCACAAATTCTCGCGCCATTCCGAGTCCGGCGGACGAAGTTGGCCAGCCCCACCCCCCAAGGCTATAACCCACCTGTTTTTGTGGCCTTTTTCCGCTGGACGAACTTGGCGCCCTGGCCTTCGGGCGGTTGTTTTTGGGCGCGCCCGTGCCCGTGGCCTAATTTTGGCACACGGAGGCCCCTCGCAAAGTCTCGCGCCATTCCGAGTCCGGCGGACGAAGTTGGCCAGCCCCACCCCCCAAGGCTATAGCCCACCCGTTTTTGTTGCCTTTTTCCGCTGGACGAACTTGGCGCCCCGGCCTTCGGGCTGGTATTTTTGGGTGCGGCTGTGCCCGCGGCCTATTTTTGGCACACGGAGGTGCCTCGTTATGTCTCGCGCCATTTCGAGTCCGGCGGACGAAGTTGGCCAGCCCCACCTCCCAAGGCTATAGCCCACCCGTTTTTGTGGCCTTTTTCCGCTGGACGAACTTGGCGCCCCGGCCTTCGGGCGGGTATTTTTGGGCGCGGCTGTGCCAGCGGCCTATTTTTGGGACACGGAGGCCCTTCGCCAAGTCTCGCACCATTCCGGGTCCGGCGGACGAAGTGGGCCAGCCCAACCCCCCAAGGCTATAGCCCACCCGTTTTTGTGGCCATTTTCCGCTGGACGAACTTGGTGCCCCGGCCTTCGGGCGGTTATTTTTGGGTGCGGCTGTACCCGCAGCCTATTCCTAGCACACGGAGGCCCCTCACAAATTCTCGCGCCATTCCGAGTCCGGCGGACGAAGTTGGCCAGCCCCACCCCCCAAGGCTATAGCCCACCCGTTTTTGTGGCCTTTTTCCGCTGGCGAACCTGGCGCCCCGGCCTCCGGGTGGTTATTTTTGGGTGCGGCTATGCCCTCGGCCTATTTTTGGCACGCGGAGACCCCTCGCAAAGTCTCGCGCCATTCCGAGTCCGGCGGACGAAGTTGGCCAGCCCCACCCCCCAAGGCTTTAGCCCACCCGTTTTTGTGGCCTTTTTCCGCTGGACGAACTTGGCGCCCTGGCCTTCGGGTGGTTATTTTTGGGCGCGGCTGTGCCCGCTGCCTATTTTTGGCACACGGAGGCCCTTCGCCAAGTCTCGTACCATTCCGGGTCCGGCGGACGAAGTGGGCCAGCCCCACCCCCCAAGGCTATAGCCCACCCGTTTTTGTGGCCTTTTTCCGCTGAACGAACTTGGCGGCCCGGCCTTCGGGCGGTTATTTTTGGGCGCGGCCCTGTCTGCGGCCTATTTTTGGCACACGGAGGCCCCTCGCAATGTCTCGCGCCATTCCGAGTCCGGCGGACGAAGTTGGCCAGCCCCACCCCGCAAGGCTATAGTCCACCCGTTTTTGTGGCCTTTTTCCGCGGGACGAACTTGGCGCCCTGGCATTCGGGCGGTTGTTTTTGGGCACGGCTGTGCCCGTGGCCTATTTTTGGCACACGGAGGCCCCTCGCAAAGTCTCGCGCCATTCCGAGTCCGGCGGACGAAGTTGGCCAGCCCCACCCCCCAAGGCTATAACCCACCTGTTTTTGTGGCCTTTTTCCGCTGGACGAACTTAGCGCCCTGGCCTTCGGGCGGTTGTTTTTGGGCGCGCCCGTGCCCGTGGCCTAATTTTGGCACACGGAGGCCCCTCGCAAAGTCTCGCGCCATTCCGAGTCCGGCGGACGAAGTTGGCCAGCCCCACCCCCCAAGGCTATAGCCCACCCGTTTTTGTTGCCTTTTTTCCGCTGGACGAACTTGGCGCCCCGGCCTTCGGGCTGGTATTTTTGGTTGCGGCTGTGCCCACGGCCTATTTTTGGCACACGGAGGTGCCTCGTTATGTCTCGCGCCATTTCGAGTCCGGCGGACGAAGTTGGCCAGCCCCACCTCCCAAGGCTATAGCCCACCCGTTTTTGTGGCCTTTTTCCGCTGGACGAACTTGGCGCCCCGGCCTTCGGGCGGGTATTTTTGGGCGCGGCTGTGCCCGCGGCCTATTTTTGGCACACGGAGACGCCTCGCAAATTCTCGCGCCATTCCGAGTCCGGCGGACGAAGTTGGCCAGCCCCACCCCCCAAGGCTATAGCCCACCCGTTTTTGTGGCCTTTTTCCGCTGGACGAACTTGGCGCCCTGGTCTTCGGGCGGGTATTTTTGGGCGCGGATGTGCCAGCGGCCTAGTTTTGGCACACGGAGGCGCCTCGCAATGTCTCGCGCCATTCCCAGTCCGGCGGACGAAGTTCGCCAGCCCCACCCCCCAAGGCTATAGCCCACCCGTTTTTGTGGCCTTTTTCCGCTGGACGAACTTGGCGCCCCGGCCTTCGGGCAGGTATGTTTGGGCGCGGCTGTGCCAGCGGCCTATTTTTGGGACACGGAGGCGCCTCGCAAAGTCTCGCGCCATTCCGAGTCCGGCGGACGAAGTCGGCCATCCCCACCCCCCAAGGCTATAGCCCACCCGTTTTTGTGGCCTTTTTCCGCAGGACGAACTTGGCGCCCCGGCCTTCGGGCAGGTATCTTTGGGCGCGGCTGTGCCAGCGGCCTATTTTTGGGACACGGAGGCGCCTCGCAAAGTCTCGCGCCATTCCGAGTCCGGCGGACGAAGTTGGCCATCCCCACCCCCCAAGGATATAGCCCACCCGTTTTTGTGGCCTTTTTCCGCTGGACGAACTTGGCGCCCTGGTCTTCGGGCGGGTATTTTTGGGCGCGGCTGTGCCCGCGGCCTATTTTTGGCACACGGAGATGACTCGCAAATTCTCGCGCCATTCCGAGTCCGGCGGACGAACTTGGCCAGCCCCACCCCCCAAGGCTATAGCCCACCCGTTTTTGTGGCCTTTTTCCGCTGGACGAACTTGGCGCCCTAGTCTTCGGGCGGGTATTTTTGGGCGTGGCTGTGCCCGCGGCCTATTTTTGGCACACGGAGGCGCCTCGCAATGTCTCGCGCCATTCCGAGTCCGGCGGACGAAGTTGGCCAGCCCCACCCCCCAAGGCTATAGCCCACCCGTTTTTGTGGCCTTTTTCCGCTGGACAAACTTGGCGCCCCGGCCTTCGGGCAGGTATGTTTGGGCGCGGCTGTGCCAGCGGCCTATTTTTGAGTCAGGGAGGCGCCTCGCAAAGTCTCGCGCCATTCCGAGTCCGGCGGACGAAGTTGGCCATCCCCACCCCCCAAGGCTATAGCCCACCCGTTTTTGTGGCCTCTTTCCGCTGGACGAACTTGGCGCCCCGGCCTTCGGGCAGGTATCTTTGGGCGCGGCTGTGCCAGCGGCCTATTTTTGGGACACGGAGGCGCCTCGCAAAGTCTCGCGCCATTCCGAGTCCGGCGGACGAAGTCGGCCATCCCCACCCCCCAAGGCTATAGCCCACCCGTTTTTGTGGCCTTTTTCCGGAGGACGAACTTGGCGCCCCGGCCTTCGGGCAGGTATCTTTGGGCGCGGCTGTGCCAGCGGCCTATTTTTGGGACACGGAGGCGCCTCGCAAAGTCTCGCGCCATTCCGAGTCCGGCGGACGAAGTTGGCCATCCCCACCCCCCAAGGCTATAGCCCACCCGTTTTTGTGGCCTTTTTCCGCTGGACGAACTTGGCGCCCCGGCCTTCGGGCGGGTATTTTTGGGCGCGGCTGTGCCAGCGGCCTATTTTTGGGACACGGAGGCGCCTCGCAAAGTCTCGCGCCATTCCGAGTCCGGCAGACGAAGTTGGCCATCCCCACCCCCCAAGGCTATAGCCCACCCGTTTTTGTGGCCTTTTTCCGCTGGACGAACTTGGCGCCCTGGTCTTCGGGCGGGTATTTTTGGGCGCGGCTGTGCCCGCGGCCTATTTTTGGCACACGGAGATGACTCGCAAATTCTCGCGCCATTCCGAGTCCGGCGGACGAACTTGGCCAGCCCCACCCCCCAAGGCTATAGCCCACCCGTTTTTGTGGCCTTTTTCCGCTGGACGAACTTGGCGCCCTAGTCTTCGGGCGGGTATTTTTGGGCGCGGCTGTGCCCGCGGCCTATTTTTGGCACACGGAGGCGCCTCGCAATGTCTCGCGCCATTCCGAGTCCGGCGGACGAAGTTGGCCAGCCCTACCCCCCAAGGCTATAGCCCACCCGTTTTTGTGGCCTTTTTCCGCTGGACAAACTTGGCGCCCCGGCCTTCGGGCAGGTATGTTTGGGCGCGGCTGTGCCAGCGGCCTATTTTTGAGTCAGGGAGGCGCCTCGCAAAGTCTCGCGCCATTCCGAGTCCGGCGGACGAAGTTGGCCATCCCCACCCCCCAAGGCTATAGCCCACCCGTTTTTGTGGCCTTTTTCCGCTGGACGAACTTGGCGCCCCGGCCTTCGGGCAGGTATCTTTGGGCGCGGCTGTGCCAGCGGCCTATTTTTGGGACACGGAGGCGCCTCGCAAAGTCTCGCGCCATTCCGAGTCCGGCGGACGAAGTTGGCCATCCCCACCCCCCAAGGCTATAGCCCACCCGTTTTTGTGGCCTTTTTCCGCTGGACGAACTTGGCGCCCTGGCCTTCGGGCGGGTATTTTTGGGCGCGGCTGTGCCAGCGGCCTATTTTTGGGACACGGAGGCGCCTCGCAAAGTCTCGCGCCATTCCGAGTCCGGCGGACGAAGTTGGCCATCCCCACACCCCAAGGC
This sequence comes from Citrus sp. QX-2021, assembly GCA_030444885.1. Taxonomy (NCBI): domain Eukaryota; kingdom Viridiplantae; phylum Streptophyta; class Magnoliopsida; order Sapindales; family Rutaceae; genus Citrus; species Citrus sp. QX-2021. The sequence goes on from JAUJEF010000106.1 coordinate 67,235, forward strand.
TATAGCCCACCCGTTTTTGTGGCCTTTTTCCGCTGGACGAACTTGGCGCCCCGGCCTTCGGGCGGGTATTTTTGGGCGCGGCTGTGCCCGCGGCCTATTTTTGGCACACGGAGACGACTCGCAAATTCTCGCGCCATTCCGAGTCCGGCGGACGAAGTTGGCCAGCCCCACCCCCCAAGGCTATAGCCCACCCATTTTTTTGGCCTTTTTCCGCTGGACGAACTTGGCGCCCTGGTCTTCAGGCGGGTATTTTTGGGCGCGGCTGTGCCCGCGGCCTATTTTTGGCACACGGAGGCGCCTCGCAATGTCTCGCGCCATTCCGAGTCCGGCGGACGAAGTTGGCCAGCCCCACCCCCCAAGGCTATAGCCCACCCGTTTTTGTGGCCTTTTTCCGCTGGACGAACTTGGCGCCCCGGCCTTCGGGCAGGTATGTTTGGGCGCGGCTGTGCCAGCGGCCTAATTTTGGGACACGGAGGCGCCTCGCAAAGTCTCGCGCCATTCCGAGTCCGGCGGACGAAGTCGGCCATCCCCACCCCCCAAGGCTATAGCCCACCCGTTTTTGTGGCCTTTTTCCGCTGGACGAACTTGGCGCCCCGGCCTTCGGGCGGGTATTTTTGGGCGCGGCTGTGCCAGCGGCCTATTTTTGGGACAGGGAGGCGCCTCACAAAGTCTCGCGCCATTCCGAGTCCGGCGGACGAAGTTGGCCATCTCCACCCCCCAAGGCTATAGCCCACCCGTTTTTGTAGCCTTTTTCCGCTGGACGAACTTGGCGCCCCGGCCTTCGGGCGGGTATTTTTGAGCGCGGCTGTGCCAGCGGCCTATTTTTGGCACACGGAGATGCCTCGCAAATTCTCGCGCCATTCCGAGTCCGGCGGACGAAGTTGGCCAGCCCCACCCCCCAAGGCTATAGCCCACCCGTTTTTGTGGCCTTTTTCCGCTGGACGAACTTGGCGCCCCGGCCTTCGGGCGGGTATTTTTGGGCGCGGCTGTGCCCGCGGCCTATTTTTGGCACACGGAGACGCCTCCCAAATTCTCGCGCCATTCCGAGTCCGGCGGACGAAGTTGGCCAGCCCCACCCCCCAAGGCTATAGCCCACCCGTTTTTGTGGCCTTTTTCCGCTGGACGAACTTGGCGCTCTGGTCTTCGGGCGGGTATTTTTGGGCGCGGATGTGCCAGCGGCCTAGTTTTGGCACACGGAGGCGCCTCGCAATGTCTCGCGCCATTCCCAGTCCGGCGGAGGAAGTTCGCCAGCCCCACCCCCCAAGGCTATAGCCCACCCGTTTTTGTGGCCTTTTTCCGCTGGACGAACTTGGCGCCCCGGCCTTCGGGCAGGTATGTTTGGGCGCGGCTGTGCCAGCGGCCTATTTTTGGGACACGGAGGCGCCTCGCACAGTCTCGCGCCTTTCCGAGTCCGGCGGAAGAAGTTGGCCAGCCCCACCCCCCAAGGCTATAGCCCACCCGTTTTTGTGGCCATTTTCCGCTGGACGAACTTGGCGCCCCGGCCTTCGGGCTGGTATTTTTGGGCGCGGCTGTGCCCGCGGCCTATTTTTGGCACACGAAGGTGCCTCGTTATGTCTCGCGCCATTCCGAGTCCGGCGGACGAAGTTCGCCAGCCCGACCCCCCAAGGCTATAGCCCACCCGTTTTTGTGGCCTTTTTTCGCTGGACGAACTGGGCGCGCCGTCCTTCGGGCGGGTATGTTTGGGCGCGGCTGTGCCAGCGGCCTATTTTTGGCACACGGAGGTGCCTCGCAGAGTCTCGTGCCATTCCGAGTCCGGCGGACGAAGTTGCCCAGCCCCACCCCCCAAGGCTATAGCCCACCCGTTTTTGTGGCCTTTTTACGCTGGACGAACTTGGCGCCCCGGGCTTCGGGCGGGTATGTTTGGGCGCGGCTGTGCCCGCGGCCTATTTTTGGCTCACGGAGGCGCCTCGCAATGTCTCGCGCCATTCCGAGTCCGGCGGACGAAGTTCACCAGCCCCACCCCCCAAGGCTATAGCCCACCCGTTTTTGTGGCCTTTTTTCGCTGGACGAACTGGGCGCCCCGTCCTTCGGGCGGGTATGTTTGGGCGCGGCTGTGCCAGCGGCCTATTTTTGGCACACGGAGGTGCCTCGCAGAGTCTCGCGCCATTCCGAGTCCGGCGGACGAAGTTGGCCAGCCCCACCCCCCAAGGCTATAACCCACCTGTTTTTGTGGCCTTTTTCCGCTGGACGAACTTGGCGCCCTGGCCTTCGGGCGGTTGTTTTTGGGCGCGCCCGTGCCCGTGGCCTAATTTTGGCACACGGAGGCCCCTCGCAAAGTCTCGCGCCATTCCGAGTCCGGCGGACGAAGTTGGCCAGCCCCACCCCCCAAGGCTATAGCCCACCCGTTTTTGTTGCCTTTTTCCGCTGGACGAACTTGGCGCCCCGGCCTTCGGGCTGGTATTTTTGGGCGCGGCTGTGCCCGCGGCCTATTTTTGGCACACGGAGATGACTCGCAAATTCTCGCGCCATTCCGAGTCCGGCGGACGAACTTGGCCAGCCCCACCCCCCAAGGCTATAGCCCACCCGTTTTTGTGGCCTTTTTCCGCTGGACAAACTTGGCGCCCCGGCCTTCGGGCAGGTATGTTTGGGCGCGGCTGTGCCAGCGGCCTATTTTTGAGTCAGGGAGGCGCCTCGCAAAGTCTCGCGCCATTCCGAGTCCGGCGGACGAAGTTGGCCATCCCCACCCCCCAAGGCTATAGCCCACCCGTTTTTGTGGCCTTTTTCCGCTGGACGAACTTGGCGCCCCGGCCTTCGGGCAGGTATCTTTGGGCGCGGCTGTGCCAGCGGCCTATTTTTGGGACACGGAGGCGCCTCGCAAAGTCTCGCGCCATTCCGAGTCCGGCGGACGAAGTTGGCCATCCCCACCCCCCAAGGCTATAGCCCACCCGTTTTTGTGGCCTTTTTCCGCTGGACGAACTTGGCGCCCTGGCCTTCGGGTGGGTATTTTTGGGCGCGGCTGTGCCAGCGGCCTATTTTTGGGACACGGAGGCGCCTCGCAAAGTCTCGCACCATTCCGAGTCCGGCGGACGAAGTTGGCCATCCCCACCCCCCAAGGCTATAGCCCACCCGTTTTTGTGGCCTTTTTCCGCTAGACGAACTTGGCGCCCCGGCCTTCGGGCGGGTATTTTTGGGCGCGGCTGTGCCCGCGGCCTATTTTTGGCACACGGAGACGACTCGCAAATTCTCGCGCCATTCCGAGTCCGGCGGACGAAGTTGGCCAGCCCCACCCCCCAAGGCTATAGCCCACCCATTTTTGTGGCCTTTTTCCGCTGGACGAACTTGGCGCCCTGGTCTTCAGGCGGGTATTTTTGGGCGCGGCTGTGCCCGCGGCCTATTTTTGGCACACGGAGGCGCCTCGCAATGTCTCGCGCCATTCCGAGTCCGGCGGACGAAGTTGGCCAGCCCCACCCCCCAAGGCTATAGCCCACCCGTTTTTGTGGCCTTTTTCCGCTGGACGAACTTGGCGCCCCGGCCTTCGGGCAGGTATGTTTGGGCGCGGCTGTGCCAGCGGCCTATTTTTGGGACACGGAGGCGCCTCGCAAAGTCTCGCGCCATTCCGAGTCCGGCGGACGAAGTCGGCCATCCCCACCCCCCAAGGCTATAGCCCACCCGTTTTTGTGGCCTTTTTCCGCTGGACGAACTTGGCGCCCTGGCCTTCGGGCGGGTATTTTTGGGCGCGGCTGTGCCAGCGGCCTATTTTTGGGACAGGGAGGCGCCTCGCAAAGTCTCGCGCCATTCCGAGTCCGGCGGACGAAGTTGGCCATCTCCACCCCCCAAGGCTATAGCCCACCCGTTTTTGTAGCCTTTTTCCGCTGGACGAACTTGGCGCCCCGGCCTTCGGGCGGGTATTTTTGAGCGCGGCTGTGCCAGCGGCCTATTTTTGGCACACGGAGATGCCTCGCAAATTCTCGCGCCATTCCGAGTCCGGCGGACGAAGTTGGCCAGCCCCACCCCCCAAGGCTATAGCCCACCCGTTTTTGTGGCCATTTTCCGCTGGACGAACTTGGCGCCCCGGCCTTCGGGCTGGTATTTTTGGGCGGCTGTGCCACGCCTATTTTTGGCACACGGAGACGCCTCCCAAATTCTCGCGCCATTCCGAGTCCGGCGGACGCAGGTGGCCAGCCCCACCCCCCCCGGCTATAGCCCCCCCGCTTTTGTGGCCATTTTCCGCTGGACGAACTTGGCGCCCCGGCCCTCGGGCGGGTACTTTCGGGCGCGGCTGTGCCCGCGGCCTATTTTTGGCACACGAAGGTGCCTCGTTATGTCTCGCGCCATTCCGAGTCCGGCGGACGAAGTTCGCCAGCCCGACCCCCCAAGGCTATAGCCCACCCGTTTTTGTGGCCTTTTTTCGCTGGACGAACTGGGCGCGCCGTCCTTCTGGCGGGTATGTTTGGGCGCGGCTGTGCCAGCGGCCTATTTTTGGCACACGGAGGTGCCTCGCAGAGTCTCGTGCCATTCCGAGTCCGGCGGACGAAGTTGCCCAGCCCCACCCCCCAAGGCTATAGCCCACCCGTTTTTGTGGCCTTTTTCCGCTGGACGAACTTGGCGCCCCGGTCTTCGGGCGGGTATTTTTGGGCGCGGCTGTGCCCGCGGCCTATTTTTGGCTCACGGAGGCGCCTCGCAATGTCTCGCGCCATTCCGAGTCCGGCGGACGAAGTTCGCCAGCCCCACCCCCCAAGGCTATAGCCCACCCGTTTTTGTGGCCTTTTTTCGCTGGACGAACTGGGCGCCCCGTCCTTCGGGCGGGTATGTTTGGGCGCGGCTGTGCCAGCGGCCTATTTTTGGCACACGGAGGTGCCTCGCAGAGTCTCGCGCCATTCCGAGTCCGGCGGACGAAGTTGGCCAGCCCCACCCCCCAAGGCTATAGCCCACCCGTTTTTGTGGCCTTTTTCCGCTGGACGAACTTGGCGCCCCGGTCTTCGGGCGGGTAATTTTGGGAGCTGCTGTGCCCGCGGCCTATTTTTGGCACACGGAGGTGCCTCGCAATGTCTCGCACCATTCCGAGTCCGGCGGACGAAGTTCGCCCGCCCCACCCCCCAAGGCTATAGCCCACCCGTTTGTGTGGCCTTTTTTCGCTGGACGAACTGGGCGCCCCGTCCTTCGGGCGGGTATGTTTGGGCGCGGCTGTGCCAGCGGCCTATTTTTGGCACACGGAGGTGCCTCGCAGAGTCTCGCGCCATTCCGAGTCCGGCGGACGAAGTTGGCCAGCCCCACCCCACAAGGCTATAGCCCACCCGTTTTTGTGGCCTTTTTCCGCTGGACGAACTTGGCGCCCCGGCCTTCGGGCGGGTATTTTTGAGCGCGGCTGTGCCAGCGGCCTATTTTTGGCACACGGAGACGCCTCACAAATTCTCGCGCCATTCCGAGTCCGGCGGACGAAGTTGGCCAGCCCCACCCCCCAAGGCTATAGCCCACCCGTTTTTGTGGCCTTTTTCCGCTGGACGAACTTGGCGCCCCGGTCTTCGGGCGGGTATTTTTGGGCGCGGCTGTGCCCGTGGCCTATTTTTGGCACACGGAGGTGCCTCGCAAATTCTCGCGCCATTCCGAGTCCGGCGGACGAAGTTGGCCAGCCCCACCCCCCAAGGCTATAGCCCACCCGTTTTTGTGGCCTTTTTCCGCTGGACGAACTTGGCGCCCCGGCCTTCGGGCGGGTATTTTTGGGCGCGGCTGTGCCCGCGGCCTATTTTTGGCACACGGAGACGCCTCACAAATTCTCGCGCCATTCCGAGTCCGGCGGACGAAGTTGGCCAGCCCCACCCCCCAAGGCTATAGCCCACCCGTTTTTGTGGCCTTTTTCCGCTGGACGAACTTGGCGCTCTGGTCTTCGGGCGGGTATTTTTGGGCGCGGATGTGCCAGCGGCCTAGTTTTGGCACACGGAGGCGCCTCGCAATGTCTCGCGCCATTCCCAGTCCGGCGGAGGAAGTTCGCCAGCCCCACCCCCCAAGGCTATAGCCCACCCGTTTTTGTGGCCTTTTTCCGCTGGACGAACTTGGCGCCCCGGCCTTCGGGCAGGTATGTTTGGGCGCGGCTGTGCCAGCGGCCTATTTTTAGGACACGGAGGCGCCTCGCACAGTCTCGCGCCTTTCCGAGTCCGGCGGAAGAAGTTGGCCAGCCCCACCCCCCAAGGCTATAGCCCACCCGTTTTTGTGGCCATTTTCCGCTGGACGAACTTGGCGCCCCGGCCTTCGGGCTGGTATTTTTGGGCGCGGCTGTGCCCGCGGCCTATTTTTGGCACACGAAGGTGCCTCGTTATGTCTCGCGCCATTCCGAGTCCGGCGGACGAAGTTCGCCAGCCCGACCCCCCAAGGCTATAGCCCACCCGTTTTTGTGGCCTTTTTTCGCTGGACGAACTGGGCGCGCCGTCCTTCGGGCGGGTATGTTTGGGCGCGGCTGTGCCAGCGGCCTATTTTTGGCACACGGAGGTGCCTCGCAGAGTCTCGTGCCATTCCGAGTCCGGCGGACGAAGTTGCCCAGCCCCACCCCCCAAGGCTATAGCCCACTCGTTTTTGTGGCCTTTTTCCGCTGGACGAACTTGGCGCCCCGGTCTTCGGGCGGGTATTTTTGGGCGCGGCTGTGCCCGTGGCCTATTTTTGGCTCACGGAGGCGCCTCGCAATGTCTCGCGCCATTCCGAGTCCGGCGGACGAAGTGCGCCAGCCCCACCCCCCAAGGCTATAGCCCACCCGTTTTTGTGGCCTTTTTTCGCTGGACGAACTGGGCGCCCCGTCCTTCGGGCGGGTATGTTTGGGCGCGGCTGTGCCAGCGGCCTATTTTTGGCACACGGAGGTGCCTCGCAGAGTCTCGCGCCATTCCGAGTCCGGCGGACGAAGTTGGCCAGCCCCACCCCCCAAGGCTATAGCCCACCCGTTTTTGTGGCCTTTTACCGCCGGAAGAACTTGGCGCCCCGGCCTTCGGGCGGGTATTTTTGGGCGCGTCTGTGTCCGCGTCCTATTTTTGCCACACTGAGGCGCCTCGTAAAGTCTCGCGCCATTCCGAGTCCGGCGTACGAAGTTGGCCAGCCCCACCCCCCAAGGCTATAGCCCACCCGTTTTTGTGGCCATTTTCCGCTGGACGAACTTGACGCGCCGGCCTTCGGGCTGGTATTTTTGGGCGCGGCTGTGTCCGCGGCCTATTTTTGGCACACGGAGGTGCCTCACAAAGTATTGCGCCATTCCGAGTCCGGCGGACGAAGTTGGCCTGCCCCCCCCCCAAGGCTATAGCCCACCTGTTTTTTGTGGCCTTTTTCCGCTGGACGAACTTGGTGCCCCGTCCTTTGGGTGGGTATTTTTGGGCGCGGCTGTGCCCGCAGCCTATGTTTGGCACACGGAGGTGCCTCGCAAAGTCTCGCACCATTCCGAGTCCGGCGGACGAAGTTGGCCAGCCCCACCCCCCAAGGCTATAGCCCACCTGTTTTTGTGGCCTTTTACCGCTGGACGAACTTGGCGCCCCGGCCTTCGGGCTGGTATTTTTGGGCGCGGCTGTGCCCGCGGCCTATTTTTGGCACACGAAGGTGCCTCGTTATGTCTCGCGCCATTCCGAGTCCGGCGGACGAAGTTCGCCAGCCCGACCCCCCAAGGCTATAGCCCACCCGTTTTTGTGGCCTTTTTTCGCTGGACGAACTGGGCGCCCCGTCCTTCGGGCGGGTATGTTTGGGCGCGGCTGTGCCAGCGGCCTATTTTTGGCACACGGAGGCGCCTCGCAGAGTCCCGCGCCATTCCGAGTCCGGCGGACGAAGTTGGCCAGCCCCACCCCCCAAGGCTATAGCCCACCCGTTTTTGTGGCCTTTTTCCGCTGGACGAACTTGTCGCCCCGTCCTTCGGGCGGGTATTTTTGGACGCGGCTGTGCCCGCAGCCTATTTTTGGTACATGGAGGCGCCTCACAAAGTCTCGCGCCATTCCGAGTCCGGCGGACGAAGTGGGCCAGCCCCACCCCCCAAGGCTATAGCCCACCCGTTTTTGTGTTCTTTTTCCGCTGGACGAACTTGGCGCCCCGGCCTTCGGGCAAGTATTTATGGGTGCGGATGTGCCAGTGGCCTAGTTTTGGCACACGGAGGCGCCTCGCAATGTCTCGCGCCAGTTCGAGTCCGGCGGACGAAGTTGGCCAGCCCCACCCCCCAAGGCTATAGCCCACCTGTTTTTGTGGCCTTTTACCGCTGGACGAACTTGGCGCCCCGGCCTTCGGGCAGGTATGTTTGGGCGCGGCTGTGCCAGCGGCCTATTTTTGGCACACGGAGGTGCCTCGCAAAGTCTCGCGCCATTCCGAGTCCGGCGGACGAAGTTGGCCAGCCCCACCACCCAAGGCTATAGCCCACCCGTTTTTGTGGCCTTTTACCGCCGGACGAACTTGGCGCCCCGGCCTTCGGGCGGGTATTTTTTGACGCGTCTGTGTCCGCGGCCTATTTTTGGCACACTGAGGTGCCTCGTAATGTCTCGCGCCATTCCGAGTCCGGCGTACGAAGTTGGCCAGCCCCACCCCCCAAGGCTATAGCCCACCCGTTTTTGTGGCCATTTTCCGCTGGACGAATTTGGCGCCCCGGCCTTCGGGCTGGTATTTTTGGACGCGGCTGTGCCCGCGGCCTATTTTTGGCACACGAAGGTACCTCGTTATGTCTCGCGCCATTCCGAGTCCGGCGGACGAAGTTCGCCGGCCCGACCCCCCAAGGCTATAGCCCACCCGTTTTTGTGGCCTTTTTTCGCTGGACGAATTGGGCGCGCCGTCCTTCGGGCGGGTATGTTTGGGCGCGGCTGTGCCAGCGGCCTATTTTTGGCACACGGAGGTGCCTCGCAGAGTCTCGCGCCATTCCGAGTCCGGCGGACGAAGTGGGCCAGCCCGACCCCCCAAGGCTATAGCCCACCCGTTTTTGTGGCCTTTTTCCGATGGACGAACTTGGCGCCCCGGTCTTCGGGCGGGTATTTTTGGACACGGCTGTGCCCGCGGCCTATTTTTGGCACACGGAGGCGCCTCGCAATGTCTCGCGCCATTCCGAGTCCGGCGGACGAAGTTCGCCAGCCCCACCCCCCAAGGCTATAGCCCACCCGTTTTTGTGGCCTTTTTCCGCTGGACGAACTTGGCGCCCCGGCCTTCGGGCAGGTATGTTTGGGCGCAGCTGTGCCAGCGTCCTATTTTTGGCACACGGAGGCGCCTCGCAATGTCTCGCGCCATTCCGAGTCCGGCGGACGAAGTTGGCCAGCCCCACCCCCCAAGGCTATAGCCCACCCGTTTTTGTGACCTTTTACCGCCGGACGAACTTGGCGCCCCGGCCTTCGGGCGGGTATTTTTGGGCGCGTCTGTGTCCGCGGCCTATTTTTGGCACACTGAGGCACCTCGTAAAGTCTCGCGCCATTCCGAGTCCGGCGTACGAAGTTGGCCGGCCCCACCCCCCAAGGCTATAGCCCACCCGTTTTTGTGGCCATTTTCCGCTGGACGAACTTGACGCGCCGTCCTTCGGGCTGGTATTTTTGGGCGCGGCTGTGCCCGCGGCCTATTTTTGGCACACGGAGGTGCCTCACAAAGTATTGCGCCATTCCGAGTCCGGCGGACGAAGTTGGCCTGCCCCCCCCCAAGGCTATAGCCCACCTGTTTTTTGTGGCCTTTTTCCGCTGGACGAACTTGGTGCCCCGTCCTTTGGGTGGGTATTTTTGGGCGCGGCTGTGCCCCCAGCCTATGTTTGGCACACGGAGGCACCTCGCAAAGTCTCCCACCATTCTGAGTCCGGCGGACGAAGTTGGCCAGCCCCACCCCCCAAGGCTATAGCCCACCTGTTTTTGTGGCCTTTTACCGCTGGACGAACTTGGCGCCCCGGCCTTCGGGCGGGTGTTTTTGGGCGCGGATGTGCCAGCGGCCTAGTTTTGGCACACTGAGGCGCCTCGCAAAGTCTCGCGCCATTCCGACTCCGGCGGACGAAGTTGGCCAGCCCCGCCCCCCAAGGCTATAGCCCACCTGTTTTTGTGGCCTTTTACTGCTGGACGAACTTGGCGCCCCGGCCTTCGGGCTGGTATTTTTGGGCGCGGCTGTGCCCGCGGCCTATTTTTGGCACACGGAGTCACCTCGTTATCTCTCGCGCCATTCGGAGTCCGGCGGACGAAGTTCGCCAGCCCCACCCCCCAAGGCTATAGCCCACCCGTTTTTGTGGCCTTTTTCCGCTGGACGAACTTGGCGCCCCGGCCTTCGGGCAGGTATGTTTGGGCGCGGCTGTGCCAGGGGCCTATTTTTGGCACACGGAGGTGCCTCGCAAAGTCTCGCGCCATTCCGAGTCCGGCGGACGAAGTTGGCCAGCCCCACCACCCAAGGCTATAGCCCACCCGTTTTTGTGGCCTTTTACCGCCGGACGAACTTGGCGCCCCGGCCTTCGGGCGGGTATTTTTCGACGCGTCTGTGTCCGCGGCCTATTTTTGGCACACTGAGGCGCCTCGTAATGTCTCGCGCCATTCCGAGTCCGGCGTACGAAGTTGGCCAGCCCCACCCCCCAAGGCTATAGCCCACCCGTTTTTGTGGCCATTTTCCGCTGGACGAATTTGGGGCCCCGGCCTTCGGGCTGGTATTTTTGGACGCGGCTGTGCCCGCGACCTATTTTTGGCACACGAAGGTACCTCGTTATGTCTCGCGCCATTCCGAGTCCGGCGGACGAAGTTCGCCAGCCCCACCCCCCAAGGCTATAGCCCACCCGTTTTTGTGGCCTTTTTCCGCTGGACGAACTTGGCGCCCCGGCCTTCGGGCAGGTATGTTTGGGCGCAGCTGTGCCAGCGTCCTATTTTTGGCACACGGAGGCGCCTCGCAATGTCTCGCGCCATTCCGAGTCCGGCGGACGAAGTTGGCCAGCCCCACCCCCCAAGGCTATAGCCCACCCGTTTTTGTGACCTTTTACCGCCGGACGAACTTGGCGCTCCGGCCTTCGGGCGGGTATTTTTGGGCGCGTCTGTGTCCGCGGCCTATTTTTGGCACACTGAGGCACCTCGTAAAGTCTCGCGCCATTCCGAGTCCGGCGTACGAAGTTGGCCAGCCCCACCCCCCAAGGCTATAGCCCACCCGTTTTTGTGGCCATTTTCCGCTGGACGAACTTGACGCGCCGTCCTTCGGGCTGGTATTTTTGGGCGCGGCTGTGCCCGCGGCCTATTTTTGGCACACGGAGGTGCCTCACAAAGTATTGCGCCATTCCGAGTCCGGCGGACGAAGTTGGCCAGCCCCACCACCCAAGGCTATAGCCCACCCGTTTTTGTGGCCTTTTACCGCCGGACGAACTTGGCGCCCCGGCCTTCGGGCGGGTATTTTTCGACGCGTCTGTGTCCGCGGCCTATTTTTGGCACACTGAGGCGCCTCGTAATGTCTCGCGCCATTCCGAGTCCGGCGTACGAAGTTGGCCAGCCCCACCCCCCAAGGCTATAGCCCACCCGTTTTTGTGGCCATTTTCCGCTGGACGAATTTGGCGCCCCGGCCTTCGGGCTGGTATTTTTGGACGCGGCTGTGCCCGCGACCTATTTTTGGCACACGAAGGTACCTCGTTATGTCTCGCGCCATTCCGAGTCCGGCGGACGAAGTTCGCCAGCCCCACCCCCCAAGGCTATAGCCCACCCGTTTTTGTGGCCTTTTTCCGCTGGACGAACTTGGCGCCCCGGCCTTCGGGCAGGTATGTTTGGGCGCAGCTGTGCCAGCGTCCTATTTTTGGCACACGGAGGCGCCTCGCAATGTCTCGCGCCATTCCGAGTCCGGCGGACGAAGTTGGCCAGCCCCACCCCCCAAGGCTATAGCCCACCCGTTTTTGTGACCTTTTACCGCCGGACGAACTTGGCGCCCCGGCCTTCGGGCGGGTATTTTTGGGCGCGTCTGTGTCCGCGGCCTATTTTTGGCACACTGAGGCACCTGGTAAAGTCTCGCGCCATTCCGAGTCCGGCGTACGAAGTTGGCCAGCCCCACCCCCCAAGGCTATAGCCCACCCGTTTTTGTGGCCATTTTCCGCTGGACGAACTTGACGCGCCGTCCTTCGGGCTGGTATTTTTGGGCGCGGCTGTGCCCGCGGCCTATTTTTGGCACACGGAGGTGCCTCACAAAGTATTGCGCCATTCCGAGTCCGGCGGACGAAGTTGGCCTCCCCCCCCCCCAAGGCTATAGCCCACCTGTTTTTTGTGGCCTTTTTCCGCTGGACGAACTTGGTGCCCCGTCCTTTGGGTGGGTATTTTTGGGCGCGGCTGTGCCCACAGCCTATGTTTGGCACACGGAGGCGCCTCGCAAAGTCTCCCACCATTCTGAGTCCGGCGGACGAAGTTGGCCAGCCCCACCCCCCAAGGCTATAGCCCACCTGTTTTTGTGGCCTTTTACCGCTGGACGAACTTGGCGCCCCGGCCTTCGGGCTGGTATTTTTGGGCGCGGCTGTGCCCGCGGCCTATTTTTGGCACACGAAGGTGCCTCGTTATGTCTCGCGCCATTCCGAGTCCGGCGGACGAAGTTCGCCAGCCCGACGCCCCAAGGCTATAGCCCACCCGTTTTTGTGGCCTTTTTTCGCTGGACGAACTGGGCGCGCCGTCCTTCGGGCGGGTATGTTTGGGCGCGGCTGTGCCAGCGGCCTATTTTTGGCACACGGAGGTGCCTCGCAGAGTCTCGCGCCATTCCGAGTCCGGCGGACGAAGTTGGCCAGCCCCACCCCCCAAGGCTATAGCCCACCCGTTTTTGTGGCCTTTTTCCGCTGGACGAACTTGTCGCCCCGTCCTTCGGGCGGGTATTTTTGGACGCGGCTGTGCCCGCAGCCTATTTTTGGCACACGGAGGCGCCTCACAAAGTCTCGCGCCATTCCGAGTCCGGCGGACGAAGTTGGCCAGCCCCACCCCCCAAGGCTATAGCCCACCCGTTTTTGTGTTCTTTTTCCGCTGGCGAACTTGGCGCCCCGGCCTTCGGGCAAGTATTTATGGGCGCGGATGTGCCAGTGGCCTAGTTTTGGCACACGGAGACGCCTCGCAAAGTCTCGCGCCATTCCGAGTCCGGCGGACGAAGTTGGCCAGCCCCACCCCCCAAGGCTATAGCCCACCTGTTTTTGTGGCCTTTTACCGCTGGACGAACTTGGCGCCCCGGCCTTCGGGCTGGTATTTTTGGGCGCGGCTGTGCCCGCGGCCTATTTTTGGCACACGAAGGTGCCTCGTTATGTCTCGCGCCATTCCGAGTCCGGCGGACGAAGTTCGCCAGCCCGACGCCCCAAGGCTATAGCCCACCCGTTTTTGTGGCCTTTTTTCGCTGGACGAACTGGGCGCGCCGTCCTTCGGGCGCGGCTGTGCCAGCGGCCTATTTTTGGCACATGGAGGTGCCTCGCAGAGTCTCGCGCCATTCCGAGTCCGGCGGACGAAGTTGGCCAGCCCCACCCCCCAAGGCTATAGCCCACCCGTTTTTGTGGCCTTTTTCCGCTGGACGAACTTGTCGCCCCGTCCTTCGGGCGGCTATTTTTGGACGCGGCTGTGCCCGCAGCCTATTTTTGGCACACGGAGGCGCCTCACAAAGTCTCGCGCCATTCCGAGTCCGGCGGACGAAGTTGGCCAGCCCCACCCCCCAAGGCTATAGCCCACCCGTTTTTGTGTTCTTTTTCCGCTGGCGAACTTGGCGCCCCGGCCTTCGGGCAAGTATTTATGGGCGCGGATGTGCCAGTGGCCTAGTTTTGGCACACGGAGCCGCCTCGCAAAGTCTCGCGCCATTCCGAGTCCGGCGGACAAAGTTGGCCAGCCCCACCCCCCAAGGCTATAGCCCACCTGTTTTTGTGGCCTTTTACCGCTGGACGAACTTGGCGCCCCGGCCTTCGGGCTGGTATTTTTGGGCGCGGCTGTGCCCGCGGCCTATTTTTGGCACACGGAGGCGCCTCGTTATGTCTCGCGCCATTCCGAGTCCGGCGGACGAAGTTCGCCAGCCCCACCCCCCAAGGCTATAGCCCACCCGTTTTTGTGGCCTTTTTCCGTTGTACGAACTTGGCGCCCCGGCCTTCGGGAGGGTATGTTTGGGCGCGGCTGTGCCAGCGGCGTATTTTTGGCACAAGGAGGTGCCTCGCAAAGTCTCGCGCCATTCCGAGTCCGGCGGACGAAGTTTGCCAGCCCCACCCCCCAAGGCTATAGCCCACCCGTTTTTGTGGCCTTGTTCCATTGGACGAACTTGGCGCCCCGGCCTTCGGGAGGGTATGTTTGGGCGCGGCTGTGCCAGCGGCCTATTTTTGGCACATGGAGGTGCCTCGCAAAGTCTCGCGCCATTCCGAGTCCGGCGGACGAAGTTTGCCAGCCCCACCCCCCAAGGCTATAGCCCACCCGTTTTTGTGGCCTTTTACCGCTGGACGAACTTGGCGCCCCGGCCTTCGGGCTGGTATTTTTGGGCGGGGATGTGCCAGCGGCCTAGTTTTGGCACACGGAGGCACCTCGTAAAGTCTCGCGCCATTCCGAGTCCGGCGGACGAAGTTGGCCAGCCCCACCCCCCAAGGCTATAGCCCACCTGTTTTTGTGGCCTTTTACCGCTGGACGAACTTGGCGCCCCGGCCTTCGGGCTGGTATTTTTGGGCGCGGCTGTGCCCGCGGCCTATTTTTGGCACACGGAGGTGCCTCGTTATGTCTCGCGCCATTCCGAGTCCGGCGGACGATGTTCGCCAGCCCCACCCCCCAAGGCTATAGCCCACCCGTTTTTGTGGCCTTTTTCCGCTGGACGAACTTGACGCCCCGGCCTTCGGGCAGGTATGTTTGGGCGCGGCTGTGCCAGCGGCCTATTTTTGGCACACGGAGGCGCCTCGCAAAGTCTCGCGCCATTCTGAGTCCGGCGGACGAAGTGGGCCAGCCCCACCCCCCAAGGCTATAGCCCACCCGTTTTTGTGGCCTTTTACCGCCGGACGAACTTGGCGCCCCGGCCTTCGGGCCGGTATTTTTGGGCGCGTCTGTGTCCGCGGCCTATTTTTGGCACACTGAGGTGCCTCGTAAAGTCTCGCGCCATTCCGAGACCGGCGTACGAAGTTGGCCAGCCCCACCCCCCAAGGCTATAGCCCACCCGTTTTTGTGGCCATTTTCCGCTGGACGAACTTGGCGCGCCGGCCTTCGGGCTGGTATTTTTGGGCGCGGCTGTGCCCGCGGCCTATTTTTGGCACACGAAGGCGCCTCACAAAGTATCGCGCCATTCCGAGTCCGGCGGACGAAGTTGGCCTGCCCCCCCCCCAAGGCTATAGCCCACCTGTTTTTTGTGGCCTTTTTCCGCTGGACGAACTTGGTGCCCCGTCCTTTGGGTGGGTATTTTTGGGCGCGGCTGTGCCCGCAGCCTATGTTTGGCACACGGAGGCGCCTCGCAAAGTCTCGCACCATTCCGAGTCCGGCGGACGAAGTTGGCCAGCCCCACCCCCCAAGGCTATAGCCCACCTGTTTTTGTGTTCTTTTTCCGCTGGACGAACGTGGCGCCCCGGCCTTCGGGCAAGTATTTATGGGCGCGGATGTGCCAGTGGCCTAGTTTTGGCACACGGAGGCGCCTCGCAAAGTCTCGCGCCATTCCGAGTCCGGCGGACGAAGTTGGCCAACCCCACCCCCCAAGGCTATAGCCCACCCGTTTTTGTAGCCTTTTTCCGCTGGACGAACTTGGCGCCCCGGCCTTCGGGCGGTTATTTTTGGGTGCGGCTGTGCCCGCGGTCTATTTTTGACACACGGAGGCCCCTCGCAAAGTCTCGCGCGATTCCGAGTCCGGCGGACGAAGTTGGCCAGCCCCACCCCCCAAGGCTATAGCCCACCCGTTTTTGTGGCCTTTTTCCGCTGGACGAACTTGGCGCCCAAGCCTTCGGGCGGTTATTTTTGGGCGCGGCTGTGCCCACGGCCTATTTTTGGCACACGGAGGCCCCTCGCAAAGTCTCGCGTCATTCCGAGTCCGGCGGACGAAGTTGGCCAGCCCCACCCACCAAGGCTATAGCCCACCCGTTTTTGTGGCCTTTTTCCGCTGCACGAACTTGGCGCCCCGGCCTTCGGGTGGTTATTTTTGGGCGCGGCTGTGCCCGCGGTCTATTTTTGACACACGGACGCCCCTCGCAAAGTCTCGCGCCATTCCGAGTCCGGCGGACGAAGTTGGCCAGCCCAACCCCCCAAGGCTATAGCCCACCCGTTTTCGGGGCGTTTTTCCGCTGGACGAACTTGGCGCCCCGGCCTTCGGGCGGTTATTTCTGGGCGCGGCTGTGCCCGTGGCCTATTTTTGGAACACGGAGACCCCTCGCAAAGTCTCGCGCCATTCCGAGTCCGGCGGACGAAATTGGCCCGCCCCACCCCCCAAGGCTATAGCCCACCCATTTTTGTGGCCTTTTTCCGCTGCATGAACTTGGCGCCCCGGCCTTCGGGCGGTTATTTTTGGACGCGGCTTTGCCCGCGGCCTATTTTTGGCACACGGAGGACCCTCGCAAAGTCTCGCACCATTCCGAGTCCGGCGGACGAAGTTGGCCAGCCCCACCCCCCAAGGCTATAGCCCACCCGTTTTTGTGGCCTTTTTCCGCTGGACGAACTTGGCGCCCAAGCCTTCGGGCGGTTATTTTTGGGCGCGGCTGTGCCCACGGGCTATTTTTGGCACGCGGAGGCCCCTCGCAAAGTCTCGCGCCATTCCGAGTCCGGCGGACGAAGTTGGCCAGCCCCACCCCCCAAGGCTATAGCCCACCCGTTTTTGTAGCCTTTTTCCGCTGGACGAACTTGTCGCCCCGGCCTTCGGGCGGTTATTTTTGGGCGCGGTTGTGCCCGCGGTCTATTTTTGACACACGGAGGCCCCTCGCAAAGGCTCGCGCCATTCCGAGTCCGGCGGACGAAGTTGGCCAGACCCACCCCCCAAGGCTATAGCCCACCCGTTTTTGTGGCCTTTTTCCGCTGGACGAACTTGGCGCCCCGGCCTTCGGGCAGTTATTTTTGAGCGCGGCTGTGCCCGCGGCCTATTTTTGGCACACGGAGGCCCCTCGTAAAGTCTCGCGCCAGTCCGAGTCCGGCGGACGAAGCTGGCCAGCCCCACCCCCCAAGGCTATAGCCCACCCGTTTTTGTG
Organism: Citrus sp. QX-2021; assembly: GCA_030444885.1. Classification (NCBI taxonomy): domain Eukaryota; kingdom Viridiplantae; phylum Streptophyta; class Magnoliopsida; order Sapindales; family Rutaceae; genus Citrus; species Citrus sp. QX-2021. The sequence continues at coordinate 84,249 of JAUJEF010000106.1, forward strand.
GTCTTTTTCCGCAGGGCGAACTTGGCGCCCCGGCCTTCGGGCGGTTAGTTTTGGGCGCGGCTGTGCCCGCGGCCTGTTTTTGGCACACGAAGGCCCCTCGCAAAGTCTCGCGCCATTCCGATTCCGGCGGACGAAGTTGGCGAGCCCCACCCCCCAAGGCTATAGGCCACCCGTTTTTGTGGCCTTTTACCGCAGGACGAACTTGGCGCCCCGGCCTTCGGGCGGGTATGTTTGGGCGCGGCTGTGCCAGCGGCCTATTTTTGGCACATGGAGGCGCCTCGCAAAGGCTCGCGCCATTCCGAGTCCGGCGGACGAAGTTGGCCAGCCCCACCCCCCAAGGCTATAGCCCACCCGTTTTTGTGGCCTTTTTCCGCTGGACGAACTTGGCGCCCCGGCCTTCGGGCGGGTATGTTTGGGCGCGGCTGTGCCAGCGGCCTATTTTTGGCACATGGAGGCGCCTCGCAAAGTCTCGCGCCATTCCGAGTCCGGCGGACGAAGTTGGCCAGCCCCACCCCCCAAGGCTATAGCCCACCCGTTTTTGTGGCCTTTTTCCGCTGGACGAACTTGGCGCCCCGGCCTTCGGGTGGGTATTTTTGGGCGCGGCTGTTCCCGCGGCCTATTTTTGTCACACGGAGGTGCCTCGCAAAGTCTCGTGCCATTCCGAGTCCGGCGGACGAAGTGGGCCAGCCCCACCCCACAAGGCTATAGCCCACCCGTTTTTGTGGACTTTTACCGCTGGACGAACTTGGCGCCCCGGCCTTCGGGCGGGTATTTTTTGGCGCGGCTCTGCCAGCGGCCTAGTTTTGGCACACGGAGGCGCCTCGCAAAGTCTCGCGCCATTCCGAGTCCGGCGGACGAAGTTGGCCAGCCCCACCCCCCAAGGCTATAGCCCACCTGTTTTTGTGGCCTTTTACCGCTGGACGAACTTGGCGTCCCGGCCTTCGGGCTGTAATTTTTGGGCGCGGCTGTGCCCGCGGCCTATTTTTGGCACACGGAGGCGCCTCGTTATGTCTCGCGCCATTCCGAGTCCGGCGGACGAAGTTGGCCAGCCCCACCCCCCAAGGCTATAGCCCACCCGTTTTTGTGGCCTTTTACCGCTGGACGAACTTGGCGCCCCGGCCTTCGGGCGGGTATGTTTGGGCGCGGCTGTGCCAGCGGCCTATTTTTGGCACATGGAGGCGCCTCGCAAAGTCTCGCGCCATTCCGAGTCCGGCGGACGAAGTTGGCCAGCCCCACCCCCCAAGGCTATAGCCCACCCGTTTTTGTGGCCTTTTTCCGCTGGACGAACTTGGCGCCCCGGCCTTCGGGCGGGTATTTTTGGGCGCGGCTGTTCCCGCAGCCTATTTTTGGCACACGGAGGTGCCTCGCAAAATCTCGTGCCATTCCGAGTCCGGCGGACGAAGTTGGCCAGCCCCACCCCCCAAGGCTATAGCCCACCCGTTTTTGTGGCCTTTTTCCGCTGGACGAACTTGGCGCCCCGGCCTTCGGGCGGGAATTTTTGGGCGCGGCTGTGCCAACGGCCTAGTTTTGGCACACGGAGGTGCCTCGCAAAATCTCGTGCCATTCCGAGTCCGGCGGACGAAGTTGGCCAGCCCCACCCCCCCAAGGCTATAGCCCACCCGTTTTTGTGGTCTTTTTCCGCTAGACGAACTTGGCGCCCCGGCCTTCGGGCGGGAATTTTTGGGCGCGGCTGTGCCAACGGCCTAGTTTTGGCACACGGAAGCGCCTCGCAAAGTCTCGCGCCATTCCGAGTCCGGCGGACGAAGTTGGCCAGCCCCATCCCCCAAGGCTATAGCCCACCTGTTTTTGTGGCCTTTTACCGCTGGACGAACTTGGCGCCCCGGCCTTTGGGCTGGTATTTTTGGGCGCGGCTGTGACCGCGGCCTATTTTTGGCACTCGGAGGTGCCTCGTTATGTCCCGCGCCATTCCGAGTCCGGCGGACGAAGATCGCCAGCCCCACCCCCCAAGGCTATAGCCCACCCGTTTTTGTGGCCTTTTTCCGCTGGACGAACTTGGCGCCCCGGCCTTCGGGCGGGTATGTTTGGGCGCGGCTGTGCCAGCGGCCTATTTTTGGCACATGGAGGCGCCTCGCAAAGTCTCGCGCCATTCCGAGTCCGGCGGACGAAGTTGGCCAGCCCCACCCCCCAAGGCTATAGCCCACCCGTTTTTGTGGCCTTTTTCCGCTGGACGAACTTGGCGCCCCGGCCTTCGGGTGGGTATTTTTGGGCGCGGCTGTTCCCGCGGCCTATTTTTGTCACACGGAGGTGCCTCGCAAAGTCTCGTGCCATTCCGAGTCCGGCGGACGAAGTGGGCCAGCCCCACCCCTCAAGGCTATAGCCCACCCGTTTTTGTGGTCTTTTTCCGCTGGACGAACTTGGCGCCCCGGCCTTCGGGCGGGTATTTTTTGGCGCGGCTCTGCCAGCGGCCTAGTTTTGGCACACGGAGGCGCCTCGCAAAGTCTCGCGCCATTCCGAGTCCGGCGGACGAAGTTGGCCAGCCCCACCCCCCAAGGCTATAGCCCACCTGTTTTTGTGGCCTTTTACCGCTGGACGAACTTGGCGTCCCGGCCTTCGGGCTGTAATTTTTGGGCGCGGCTGTGCCCGCGGCCTATTTTTGGCACACGGAGGCGCCTCGTTATGTCTCGCGCCATTCCGAGTCCGGCGGACGAAGTTGGCCAGCCCCACCCCCCAAGGCTATAGCCCACCCGTTTTTGTGGCCTTTTACCGCTGGACGAACTTGGCGCCCCGGCCTTCGGGCGGGTATGTTTGGGCGCGGCTGTGCCAGCGGCCTATTTTTGGCACATGGAGGCGCCTCGCAAAGTCTCGCGCCATTCCGAGTCCGGCGGACGAAGTTGGCCAGCCCCACCCCCCAAGGCTATAGCCCACCCGGTTTTGTGGCCTTTTTCCGCTGGACGAACTTGGCGCCCCGGCCTTCGGGCGGGTATTTTTGGGCGCGGCTGTTCCCGCGGCCTATTTTTGGCACACGGAGGTGCCTCGCAAAATCTCGTGCCATTCCGAGTCCGGCGGACGAAGTTGGCCAGCCCCACCCCCCAAGGCTATAGCCCACCCGTTTTTGTGGCCTTTTTCCGCTGGACGAACTTGGCGCCCCGGCCTTCGGGCGGGAATTTTTGGGCGCGGCTGTGCCAACGGCCTAGTTTTGGCACACGGAAGCGCCTCGCAAAGTCTCGCGCCATTCCGAGTCCGGCGGACGAAGTTGGCCAGCCCCATCCCCCAACGCTATAGCCCACCTGTTTTTGTGGCCTTTTACCGCTGGACGAACTTGGCGCCCCGGCCTTCGGGCTGGTATTTTTGGGTGCGGCTGTGACCGCGGCCTATTTTTGGCACTCGGAGGTGCCTCGTTATGTCCCGCGCCATTCCGAGTCCGGCGGACGAAGATCGCCAGCCCCACCCCCCAAGGCTATAGCCCACCCGTTTTTGTGGCCTTTTTCCGCTGGACGAACTTGGCGCCCCGGCCTTCGGGCGGGTATGTTTGGGCGCGGCTGTGCCAGCGGCCTATTTTTGGCACATGGAGGCGCCTCGCAAAGTCTCGCGCCATTCCGAGTCCGGCGGACGAAGTTGGCCAGCCCCACCCCCCAAGGCTATAGCCCACCCGTTTTTGTGGCCTTTTTCCGCTGGACGAACTTGGCGCCCCGGCCTTCGGGTGGGTATTTTTGGGTGCGGCTGTGCCCGCGGCCTATTTTTGGCACACGGAGGCCCCTCGCAAAGTCTCGCACCATTCCGAGTCCGGCGGACGAAGTTGGCCAGCCCCACCCCCCAAGGCTATAGCCAACTGTTTTTGTGGGCTTTTACCGCTGGACGAACTTGGCGTCCCGGCCTTCGGGCTGGTATTTTTGGGCGCGGCTGTGCCCGCGGCCTATTTTTTGCACACGGAGGCCCCTCGCAAAGTCTCGCGCCATTCCGAGTCCGGCGGACAAAGTGGGCCAGCCCCACCCCCCAAGGCTATAGCCCACCCGTTTTTGTGGCCTTTTTCCGCTGGGCGAGCTCGGCGCCCCGGCCTTTGGGCGGTTATTTTTGGGCGCGGCTGTGGCCGCGGCCTATTTTTGGCACACGGAGGCCCCTCGTAAAGGCTCGCGCCATTCCGAGTCCGCTGGACGAACTTGGCGCCCCAGCCTTCGGGGGGTTATTTTTGGGCGCGGCTGTGCCCGCGGCCTATTTTTGGCACACGGAGGGCCCTCGCAAAGTCTCGCACCATTCCGAGTCCGGCGTACGAAGTTGGCCAGCCCCACCCCCCAAGGCTATAGCCCCCCCCCCCAAGGCTATAGCCCACCCGTTTTTGTGGCCATTTTCCGCTGGACGAACTTGGAGCCCCGGCCTTCGGGCGGTTATTTTTGGGAGCGGCTGTGGCTGCGGCCTATTTTTGGCACACGGAGGGCCCTCGTAAAGTCTCGCGCCATTCCGAGTCCGGCGGACAAAGTTGGCCAGCCCCACCCCACAAGGCTATAGCCCACCCGTTTTTGTGGCCTTTTTCCGCTGGACGAACTTGGCGCCCCGGCCTTCGGGCAGTTATTTTTGGGTGCGGCTGTGCCCGCGGCCTATTTTTGACACACGGAGGCCCCTCGTAAAGTCTCACGCCATTCCGAGTCCGGCGGACGAAGTAGGCCAGACCCACCTCCCAAGGCTATAGCCCACCCGTTTTTGTGGCCTTTTTTCGCTGGACGAACTTGGCGCCCCGGCCTTCGGGTGGTTATTTTTGGGCGCGGTTGTGCCTGCGGACTATTTTTGGCACACGGATGGCCCTCGTAAAGTCTCGCGCCATTCCGAGTCCGGCGGACGAAGTTGGCCAGCCACACCCCCCAAGGCTATAGCCCACCCGTTTTTGTGGCCTTTTTCCGCTGGACGAACTTGGCGCCCCGGCCTTCGGGCGGTTATTTTTGGGCGCGGCTGTGCTCGCGGCCTATTTTTGGTACACGAAGGGCCCTCGCAAAGTCTCGCGCCATTCCGAGTCTGGCGGACGAAGTTTGCCAGCCCCACCCCCCAAGGCTATAGCCCACCCGTTTTTGTGGCCTTTTTCCGCTGGACGAACTTGACGCCCCGGCCTTCGGGCGGTTATTTTTGGGCGCAGCTGTGCCCGCGGCCTATTTTTGGCACACGGAGGCCCCTCGCAAATTCTCGCGCCATTCCGAGTCCGGCGGACGAAGTTGGCCAGCCCCACCCCCCAAAGCTATAGCCCACCCGTTTTTGTGGCCTTTTTCTGCTGGACGAACTTGGCTCCCCGGCCTTCTGGCGGTTATTTTTGGACGCGGCTGTGCCCGTGGCCAATTTTTGGCACACGGAGGGCCCTCGCAAAGTCTCGCGCCATTCCAAGTCCGGCGTACGAAGTTGGCCAGACCCACCCCCCAAGGCTATAGCCCACCCCCCAAGGCTATAGCCCACCCGTTTTTGTGGCCATTTTCCGCTGGACGAACTTGGAGCCCCGGCCTTCGGGCGGTTATTTTTGGGAGCGGCTGTGGCTGCGGCCTATTTTTGGCACACGGAGGGCCCTCGCAAAGTCTCGCGCCATTCCGAGTCCGGCGGACAAAGTTGGCCAGCCCCACCCCACAAGGCTATAGCCCACCCGTTTTTGTGGCCTTTTTCCGCTGGACGAACTTGGCGCCCCGGCCTTCGGGCAGTTATTTTTGGGTGCGGCTGTGCCCGCGGCCTATTTTTGACACACGGAGGCCCCTCGTAAAGTCTCACGCCATTCCGAATCCGGCGGACGAAGTAGGCCAGACCCACCTCCCAAGGCTATAGCCCACCCGTTTTTGTGGCCTTTTTCCGCTGGACGAACTTGGCGCCCCGGCCTTCGGGATGTTATTTTTGGGCACGGCTGTGCCCGCGGCCTATATTTGGCACACGGAGGGCCCTCGCAAAGTCTCACGCCATTCCGAGTCCGGCGTACGAAGTGGGCCAGCCCCACCTCCCAAGGCTATAGCCCACCCGTTTTTGTGGCCTTTTTCCGCTGGACGAACTTGGCGCCCCGGCCTTCGGGCGGTTATTTTTTTGCGCGGCTGTGTCGGCGGCCTATTTTTGGCACACGGAGGCCCCTCGTAAAGTCTCGCGCCATTCTTAGTCCGGCGGACGATGTTGGCCAACCTCACCCCCCAAGGCTATAGCCACCCGTTATTGTGGCCTTTTTCCGCTGGACGAACTTGGCGCCCCGGCCTTCGGGCGGTTATTTTCGGGCGCGGCTGTGCCCGCGGCCTATTTTTGGCATACTGAGGCCCCTCGCAAAGTCTCGCGCCATTCCGAGTGCGGCGGACGAAGTTGGCCAGCCCCACCTCCCAAGGCTATAGCCCACCCGTTTTTGTGGCCTTTTTCCGCTGGACGAACTTGGCGCCCCGGCCTTCGGGCTTCTATTTTTGTGCGCGGCTGTGCCCGTGGCCTATTTTTGGCACACGGAGGCCCCTGGCAAAGTCTTGCGCCATTCCGAGTCCGGCGGACGAAGTGGGCCAGCCCCACCCCCCAAGGCTATAGCCAACTCGTCTTTGTGGCCTTTTTCCGCTGGACGAACTTTGCGCCCCGGCCTTCGGGCGGTTATTTTTGGGCGCGGCTGTGCCAGCGGCCTATTTTTGGCACAAGGAGGCCACTCGCAAGGTCTCGTTCCATTCCGAGTCCGGCGGACGATGTTGGCCAGCCCCACCTCCCAAGGCTATAGCCCACCCGTTTTTGTGGCCTTTTTCCGCTGGACGAACTTGGCGCCCTGGTCTTCGGGCGGGTATTTTTGGGCGCGGCTGTGCCCGCGGCCTATTTTTGGCACACGGAGGCGCCTCGCAATGTCTCGCGCCATTCCGAGTCCGGCGGACGAAGTTGGCCAGCCCTACCCCCCAAGGCTATAGCCCACCCGTTTTTGTGGCCTTTTTCCGCTGGACAAACTTGGCGCCCCGGCCTTCGGGCAGGTATGTTTGGGCGCGGCTGTGCCAGCGGCCTATTTTTGAGTCAGGGAGGCGCCTCGCAAAGTCTCGCGCCATTCCGAGTCCGGCGGACGAAGTTGGCCAGCCCCACCCCCCAAGGCTATAGCCCACCCGTTTTTGTGGCCTTTTTCCGCTGGACGAACTTGGCGCCCCGGCCTTCGGGCAGGTATCTTTGGGCGCGGCTGTGCCAGCGGCCTATTTTTGGGACACGGAGGCGCCTCGCAAAGTCTCGCGCCATTCCGAGTCCGGCGGACGAAGTTGGCCATCCCCACCCCCCAAGGCTATAGCCCACCCGTTTTTGTGGCCTTTTTCCGCTGGACGAACTTGGCGCCCCGGCCTTCGGGCGGGTATTTTTGGGCGCAGCTGTGCCAGCGGCCTATTTTTGGGACACGGAGGCGCCTCGCAAAGTCTCGCGCCATTCCGAGTCCGGCGGACGAAGTTGGCCATCCCCACCCCCCAAGGCTATAGCCCACCCGTTTTTGTGGCCTTTTTCCGCTGGACGAACTTGGCGCCCCGGCCTTCGGGCGGGTATTTTTGGGCGCGGCTGTGCCCGCGGCCTATTTTTGGCACACGGAGACGACTCGCAAATTCTCGCGCCATTCCGAGTCCGGCGGACGAAGTTGGCCAGCCCCACCCCCCAAGGCTATAGCCCACCCGTTTTTGTGGCCTTTTTCCGCTGGACGAACTTGGCGCCCCGGCCTTCGGGCGGGTATGTTTGGGCGCGGCTGTGCCAGCGGCCTATTTTTGGGACACGGAGGCGCCTCGCAAAGTCTCGCGCCATTCCGAGTCCGGCGGACGAAGTCGGCCATCCCCACCCCCCAAGGCTATAGCCCACCCGTTTTTGTGGCCTTTTTCCGCTGGACGAACTTGGCGCCCTGGCCTTCGGGCGGGTATTTTTGGGCGCGGCTGTGCCAGCGGCCTATTTTTGGGACAGGGAGGCGCCTCGCAAAGTCTCGCGCCATTCCGAGTCCGGCGGACGAAGTTGGCCATCTCCACCCCCCAAGGCTATAGCCCACCCGTTTTTGTAGCCTTTTTCCGCTGGACGAACTTGGCGCCCCGGCCTTCGGGCGGGTATTTTTGAGCGCCTCTGTGCCAGCGGCCTATTTTTGGCACACGGAGATGCCTCGCAAATTCTCGCGCCATTCCGAGTCCGGCGGACGAAGTTGGCCAGCCTCACCCCCCAGGGCTATAGCCACCCGTTATTGTGGCCTTTTTCCGCTGGACGAACTTGGCGCCCCGGCCTTCGGGCGGTTATTTTCGGGCGCGGCTGTGCCCGCGGCCTATTTTTGGCATACTGAGGCCCCTCGCAAAGTCTCGCGCCATTCCGAGTGCGGCGGACGAAGTTGGCCAGCCCCACCTCCCAAGGCTATAGCCCACCCGTTTTTGTGGCCTTTTTCCGCTGGACGAACTTGGCGCCCCGGCCTTCGGGCTTCTATTTTTGTGCGCGGCTGTGCCCGTGGCCTATTTTTGGCACACGGAGGCCCCTGGCAAAGTCTTGCGCCATTCCGAGTCCGGCGGACGAAGTGGGCCAGCCCCACCCCCCAAGGCTATAGCCAACTCGTCTTTGTGGCCTTTTTCCGCTGGACGAACTTTGCGCCCCGGCCTTCGGGCGGTTATTTTTGGGCGCGGCTGTGCCAGCGGCCTATTTTTGGCACACGGAGGCCACTCGCAAGGTCTCGTTCCATTCCGAGTCCGGCGGACGATGTTGGCTAGCCCCACCTCCCAAGGCTATAGCCCACCCGTTTTTGTGGCCTTTTTCCGCTGGACGAACTTGGCGCCCCGGGCTTCGGGCTTTTATTTTTGGGCGTGGCTGTGCCCGCGGTCTATTTTTGGCACATGGAGGCCACTCGCAAAGTCTCGTGCCATTCCGAGTCCGGCGGACGAAGTTGGCCAGACCCACCTCCCAAGGCTATAGCCCACCCGTTTTTGTGGCCTTTTTCCGCTTGACGAACTTGGCACCCCGGCCTTCGGGCTTTTATTTTTGGGCGCGGCTGTGCCCGTGGCCTATTTTTGGAATACGGAGGCCCCTCGCAAAGTCTCGCGCCATTCCGAGTCCGGCGGACGAAGTTGGCCAGCCCCACCCCCCAAGGCTATAGCCCACCCGTTTTTGTGGCCTTTTTCCGCTGGACGAACTTTGTGCCCCGGCCTTCGGGCGGTTATTTTTGGGCGCGGCTGTGCCCACGGCATATTTTTGGCACACGGAGGCCACTCGCAAGGTTTCGTTCCATTCCGAGTCCGGCGGACGAAGTTGGCCAGCCCCACCTCCCAAGGCTATAGCCCACCCGTTTTTGTGGCTTTTTTCCGCTGGACGAACTTGGCACCCCGGCCTTCGAGCTTTTATTTTTGGGCGCGGCTGTGTCCGCGGCATATTTTTGGCACACGGAGGCCCCTTGCAAAGTCTCGCACCATTCCGAGTCCGGCGGACGAAGTTGGGCAGCCCCACCCCCCAAGGCTATAGCCCACCCGTTTTTGTGGCCTTTTTCCGCTGGACGAACTTTGCGCCCCGGCCTTCGGGCGGTTATTTTTGGGCGCGGCTGTGCCCGCAGCCTATTTTTAGTACACGAAGGCCACTCGCAAAGTCTCGTTCCATTCCGAGTCCGGCGGACGAAGTGGGCCAGCCCCACCTCCCAAGGCTATAGCCCACCCGTTTTTGTGGCCTTTTTCCGCAGGACGAACTTGGCGCCCCGGCCTTCGGGCTTTTATTTTTGGGCGCGGCTGTGCCCGCGGCCTATTTTTGGCACACGGAGGCCCCTCGCAAAGTCTCGTGCCATTCCGAGTCCGGCGGACGAAGTTGGCCAACCCCACCCCCCAAGGCTATAGCTCACCCGTTTTTGTGGCCTTTTTCCGCAGGACTAACTTGGCGCCCCAGCCTTCGGGCAGTTATTTTTGGGCGCTGCTGTGCCCGCAGTCTATTTTTGGTACACGAAGGGTCCTAGCAAAATCTCGCGCCATTCCGAGTCCGGCGGACGAAGTTAGCCAGCCTCACCCCCGAAGGCCATAGCCCACCCGTTTTTGTGGCCTTTTTCCGCTGGACGAACTTGGCGCCTCGGCGTTCGGGAGGTTATTTTCGGGCGCGGCTGTGCCCGCGGCCTATTTTTGGCACACGGAGGCCTCTCGCAAAGTCTCGCGCCATTCCGAGTCCGGCGGACGAAGTTGGCCAGCCCCACCTCCCAAGGCTATAGCCCACCCGTTTTTGTGGCCTTTTTCCACTGGACGAACTTGGCGCCCCGGCCTTCGGGCAGTTATTTTTGGGCGCAGCTGTGCCCGCAGCCTATTTTTGGCACACGGAGGCCCCTCGCAAAGTCTCGCGCCATTCCGAGTCCAGCGGACGAAGTTGGCCAGCCCCACCCCCCAAGGCTATAGCCCACCCGTTTTTGTGACCTTTTTCCGCTGAACGAACTTTGCGCCCCGGCCTTCGGGCGGTTATTTTTGGACGCGGCTGTGGTCGCGGCCTATTTTTGGCACACGGAGGCCACTCGCAAAGTCTCGTGCCATTCCTAGTCCGGCGGACGAAGTTGGGCAGCCCCACCTCCCAAGGATATAGCCCACCCGTTTTTGTGGCCTTTTTCCACTGGACGAACTTGGCGCCCCGGCCTTCGGGCTTCTATTTTTTGTGCGCGGCTGTGCCCGGGGCCTCTTTTTGGCGCACGGAGGCCCCTCGCAAAGTCTCGTGCCATTCCGAGTCCGGCGGACGAAGTTGGCCAGCCCCACCCCCCAAGGCTATAGCCCACCCGTTTTTGTGGCCTTTTTCCGCTGGACGAACTTGGCGCCCCGGCCTTCGGGCAGTTATTTTTGGGCGCAGCTGTGCCCGTAGCCTATTTTTGGCACACGAAGGCCCCTCGCAAAGTCTCGCGCCATTCCGAGTCCGGCGGACGAAGTTGGCCAGCCCCACCCCCCAAGGCTATAGCCCACCCGTTTTTGTGACCTTTTTCCGCTGGACGAACTTTGCGCCCCGGCCTTCGGGCAGTTATTTTTGGACGCGGCTGTGGTCGCGGCCTATTTTTAGCACACGGAGGCCACTCGCAAAGTCTCGCGCCATTCCGAGTCCGGCGGACGAAGTTGGGCAGCCCCACCTCCCAAGGCTATAGCCCACCCGTTTTTGTGGCCTTTTTCCGCAGGACGAACTTGGCGCCCCGGCCTTCGGGCTTTTATTTTTGGGCGCGGCTGTGCCCGCGGCCTATTTTTGGCACACGGAGGCCCCTCGCAAAGTCTCGTGCCATTCCGAGTCCGGCGGACGAAGTTGGCCAGCCCCACCCCCCAAGGCTATAGCCCACCCGTTTTTGTGGCCTTTTTCCGCAGGACTAACTTGGCGCCCCGGCCTTCGGGCAGTTATTTTTGGGCGCTGCTGTGCCCGCAGTCTATTTTTGGTACACGAAGAGTCCTAGCAAAATCTCGCGCCATTCCGAGTCCGGCGGACGAAGTTAGCCAGCCTCACCCCCGAAGGCCATAGCCCACCCGTTTTTGTGGCCTTTTTCCGCTGGACGAACTTGGCGCCTCGGCGTTCGGGAGGTTATTTTTGGGCACGGCTGTGCCCACGGCCTATTTTTGGCACACGGAGGCCTCTCGCAAAGTCTCGCGCCATTCCGAGTCTGGCGGACGAAGTTGGCCAGCCCCACCTCCCAAGGCTATAGCCCACCCGTTTTTGTGGCCTTTTTCCACTGGACGAACTTGGCGCCCCGGCCTTCGGGCAGTTATTTTTGGGCGCAGCTGTGCCCGCAGCCTATTTTTGGCACACGGAGGCCCCTCGCAAAGTCTCGCGCCATTCCGAGTCCGGCGGACGAAGTTGGCCAGCCCCACCCCCAAAGGCTATAGCCCACCCGTTTTTGTGACCTTTTTCCGCTGAACGAACTTTACGTCCCGGCCTTCGGGCGGTTATTTTTGGACGCGGCTGTGGTCGCGGCCTATTTTTGGCACACGGAGGCCACTCGCAAAGTCTCGTGCCATTCCTAGTCCGGCGGACGAAGTTGGGCAGCCCCACCTCCCAAGGATATAGCCCACCCGTTTTTGTGGCCTTTTTCCACTGGACGAACTTGGCGCCCCGGCCTTCGGGCTTCTATTTTTTGTGCGCGGCTGTGCCCGTGGCCTCATTTTGGCACACGGAGGCCCCTCGCAAAGTCTCGTGCCATTCCGAGTCCGGCGGACGAAGTTGGCCAGCCCCACCCCCCAAGGCTATAGCCCACCCGTTTTTGTGGCCTTTTTCCGCTGGACGAACTTGGCGCCCCGGCCTTCGGGCAGTTATTTTTGGGCGCAGCTGTGCCCGCCGCCTATTTTTGGCACACGAAGGCCCCTCGCAAAGTCTCGCGCCATTCCGAGTCCGGCGGACGAAGTTGGCCAGCCCCACCCCCCAAGGCTATAGCCCACCCGTTTTTGTGACCTTTTTCCGCTGGACGAAATTTGCGCCCCGGCCATCGGGCAGTTATTTTTGGACGCGGCTGTGGTCGCGGCCTATTTTTGGCACACGGAGGCCACTCGCAAAGTCTGGCGCCATTCCGAGTCCGGCGGACGAAGTTGGCCAGCCCCACCCCCCAAGGCTATAGCCCACCCGTTTTTGTGGCCTTTTTCCGCAGGACTAACTTGGCGCCCCGGCCTTCGGGCAGTTATTTTTGGGCGCTGCTGTGCCCGCAGTCTATTTTTGGTACACGAAGAGTCCTAGCAAAATCTCGCGCCATTCCGAGTCCGGCGGACGAAGTTAGCCAGCCTCACCCCCGAAGGCCATAGCCCACCCGTTTTTGTGGCCTTTTTCCGCTGGACGAACTTGGCGCCCCGGCCTTCGGGCTGTTATTTTTGGGCGCGGCTGTGCCCGCGGCCTATTTTTGGCACACGGAGACCCCTCGCAAAGTTTGGTGCCATTCCGAGTCCGGCGGAAGAAGTGGGCCAGCCCCACCCCCCAAGGCTATAGCCCACCCGTTTTTGTGGCCTTTTTCCACTGGACGAACTTGGCGCCCCGGCCTTCGGGCTTCTATTTTTGTGCGCGGCTGTGCCCGTGGCCTATTTTTGGCACACGGAGGCCCCTCGCAAAGTCCCGTGCCATTCCGAGACCGGCGGACGAAGTGGGCCAGCCCCACCCCCCAAGGCTATAGTCCACCCGTTTTTGAGGCCTTTTTCCGCTGGACGAACTTGACGCCCCGGCCTTCGGGCGGTTATTTTTGGGTGTAGCTGTGCCCGCAGCCTATTTTTGGCACACGGAGGCCCCTCGCAAAGTCTCGCGCCATTCCGAGTCCGGCGGACGAAGTTGGCCAGCCCCACCCCCAAAGGCTATAGCCCACCCGTTTTTGTGACCTTTTTCCGCTGAACGAACTTTGCGTCCCGGCCTTCGGGCGGTTATTTTTGGACGCGGCTGTGGTCGCGGCCTATTTTTGGCACACGGAGGCCACTCGCAAAGTCTCGTGCCATTCCTAGTCCGGCGGACGAAGTTGGGCAGCCCCACCTCCCAAGGATATAGCCCACCCGTTTTTGTGGCCTTTTTCCACTGGACGAACTTGGCGCCCCGGCCTTCGGGCTTCTATTTTTTGTGCGCGGCTGTGCCCGTGGCCTCATTTTGGCACACGGAGGCCCCTCGCAAAGTCTCGTGCCATTCCGAGTCCGGCGGACGAAGTTGGCCAGCCCCACCCCCCAAGGCTATAGCCCACCCGTTTTTGTGGCCTTTTTCCGCTGGACGAACTTGGCGCCCCGGCCTTCGGGCAGTTATTTTTGGGCGCAGCTGTGCCCGCCGCCTATTTTTGGCACACGAAGGCCCCTCGCAAAGTCTCGCGCCATTCCGAGTCCGGCGGACGAAGTTGGCCAGCCCCACCCCCCAAGGCTATAGCCCACCCGTTTTTGTGACCTTTTTCCGCTGGACGAACTTTGCGCCCCGGCCATCGGGCAGTTATTTTTGGACGCGGCTGTGGTCGCGGCCTATTTTTGGCACACGGAGGCCACTCGCAAAGTCTGGCGCCATTCCGAGTCCGGCGGACGAAGTTGGCCAGCCCCACCCCCCAAGGCTATAGCCCACCCGTTTTTGTGGCCTTTTTCCGCAGGACTAACTTGGCGCCCCGGCCTTCGGGCAGTTATTTTTGGGCGCTGCTGTGCCCGCAGTCTATTTTTGGTACACGAAGAGTCCTAGCAAAATCTCGCGCCATTCCGAGTCCGGCGGAGGAAGTTAGCCAGCCTCACCCCCGAAGGCCATAGCCCACCCGTTTTTGTGGCCTTTTTCCGCTGGACGAACTTGGCGCCTCGGCGTTCGGGAGGTTATTTTTGGGCGCGGCTGTGCCCACGGCCTATTTTTGGCACACGGAGGCCTCTCGCAAAGTCTCGCGCCATTCCGAGTCCGGCGGACGAAGTGGGCCAGCCCCACCTCCCAAGGCTATAGCCCACCCGTTTTTGTGGCCTTTTTCCGCTGGACGAACTTGGCGCCCCGGCCTTCGGGCAGTTATTTTTGGGCGCAGCTGTGCCCGCAGCCTATTTTTGGCACACGGAGGCCCCTCGCAAAGTCTCGCACCATTCCGAGTCCGGCGGACGAAGTTGGCCAGCCCCACCCCCAAAGGCTATAGCCCACCCGTTTTTGTGACCTTTTTCCGCTGAACGAACTTTGCGCCCCGGCCTTCGGGCTGTTATTTTTGGACGCGGCTGTGGTCGCGGCCTATTTTTGGCACACGGAGGCCACTCGCAAAGTCTCGTGCCATTCCTAGTCCGGCGGACGAAGTTGGGCAGCCCCACCTCCCAAGGATATAGCCCACCCGTTTTTGTGGCCTTTTTCCACTGGACGAACTTGGCGCCCCGGCCTTCGGGCTTCTATTTTTTGTGCGCGGCTGTGTCCGTGGCCTCATTTTGGCACACGGAGGCCCCTCGAAAAGTCTCGTGCCATTCCGAGTCCGGCGGACGAAGTTGGCCAGCCCCACCCCCCAAGGCTATAGCCCACCCGTTTTTGTGGCCTTTTTCCGCTGGACGAACTTGGCGCCCCGGCCTTCGGGCTGTTATTTTTGGGCGCGGCTGTGCCCGCGGCCTATTTTTGGCACACGGAGACCCCTCGCAAAGTTTGGTGCCATTCCGAGTCCGGCGGAAGAAGTGGGCCAGCCCCACCCCCCAAGGCTATAGCCCACCCGTTTTTGTGGCCTTTTTCCACTGGACGAACTTGGCGCCCCGGCCTTCGGGCTTCTATTTTTGTGCGCGGCTGTGCCCGTGGCCTATTTTTGGCACACGGAGGCCCCTCGCAAAGTCCCGTGCCATTCCGAGTCCGGCGGACGAAGTGGGCCAGCCCCACCCCCCAAGGCTATAGTCCACCCGTTTTTGAGGCCTTTTTCCGCTGGACGAACTTGACGCCCCGGCCTTCGGGCGGTTATTTTTGGGTGTAGCTGTGACCGCAGCCTATTTTTGGCACACGGAGGCCCCTCGCAAAGTCTAGCGCCATTCCGAGTCCGGCGGACGAAGTTGGCCAGCCCCACCCCCCAAGGCTATAGCCCACCCGTTTTTGAGGTCTTTTTCCGCTGGACGAACTTGGCGCCGCGGCCTTCGGGCGGTTATTTTTCGGGGCGGTGTGCCCGCGGCCTATTTTTGGCACACGGATGCCCCTCGTAAAGTCTCGCGCCATTTCGAGTCCGGCAGAAGAAGTTGGCCAGCCCCACCCCCCAAGGCTATAGCCCACCCGTTTTTGAGGCCTTTTTCCGCTGGACGAACTTTGTGCCCCGGCCTTCGGGCGGTTATTTTTGGGCTCGGCTGGGCCCGTGGCCTATTTTTTTTCACACGGAGGGCCCTCGCAAAGTCTCGCGCCATTTCGAGTCCGGCGGACGAAGTTGGCCAGCCCCACCCCCCAAGGCGATAGCCCACCCGTTTTTGAGGTCTTTTTCCGCTGGACGAACTTGGCGTCCCGGCCTTCGGGCAGTTATTTTAGGGCGCGGCTGTGCCCGCGGCCTATTTTTGGCACACGGAGGCCCCTCGCAAAGTCTCGTGCCATTCCGAGTCCGGCGGACGAAGTGGGCCAGCCCCACCCCCCAAGGCTATAGCCCACCCGTTTTTGTGGCCTTTTTCCACTGGACGAACTTGGCGCCCCGGCCTTCGGGCTTTTATTTTTGTGCGCGGCTGTGCCCGCGGCCTATTTTTGGCACACGGATGCCCCTCGCAAAGTCTCGCGCCATTCCGAGTCCGGCAGAAGAAGTTGGCCAGCCCCACCCCCCAAGGCTATAGCCCACCCGTTTTTGAGGTCTTTTTCCACTGCACGAACTTAGCGCCCCGGCCTTCGGGCGGTTATTTTTGGCGTGGCTGGGCCTGTGGCCTATTTTTGGCACACGGAGGCCCCTCGCAAAGTCTCGTACCATTCCGAGTCCGGCGGACGAAGTTGGCCAGCTCCACCCCCCAAGGCTATAGCCCACCCGTTTTTGAGGACTTTTTCCGCTGGACGAACTTTGCGCCCCGGCCTTCGGGTAGTTATTTATTGGCGCGGCTGTGTCCGTGGCCTATTTTATGCTCACGGAGTCCCCTTGCAAAGTCTCGTGCCATTCCGTGTCCGGCGGACGAAGTTGGCCAGCCCCACCCCCCAAGGCTATAGCCCACCCGTTTTTGAGACCTTTTTCCGCTGGACGAACTTTGCGCCCCGGCCTTCGGGCCGTTATTTTAGGGCGCGGCTGTGCCCGCGGCCTATTTTTGGCACACGGAGGCCCCTCGCAAAGTCTCGTGCCATTCCGAGTCCGGCGGACGAAGTGGGCCAGCCCCACCCCCCAAGGCTATAGCCCACCCGTTTTTGTGGCCTTTTTCCACTGGACGAACTTGGCGCCCCGGCCTTCGGGCTTTTATTTTTGTGCGCGGCTGTGCCCGCGGCCTATTTTTGGCACACGGATGCCCCTCGCAAAGTCTCGCGCCATTCCGAGTCCGGCAGAAGAAGTTGGCCAGCCCCACCCCCCAAGGCTATAGCCCACCCGTTTTTGAGGTCTTTTTCCACTGCACGAACTTAGCGCCCCGGCCTTCGGGCGGTTATTTTTGGCGTGGCTGGGCCTGTGGCCTATTTTTGGCACACGGAGGCCCCTCGCAAAGTCTCGTACCATTCCGAGTCCGGCGGACGAAGTTGGCCAGCTCCACCCCCCAAGGCTATAGCCCACCCGTTTTTGAGGACTTTTTCCGCTGGACGAACTTTGCGCCCCGGCCTTCGGGTAGTTATTTATTGGCGCGGCTGTGCCCGTGGCCTATTTTATGCTCACGGAGTCCCCTTGCAAAGTCTCGTGCCATTCCGAGTCCGGCGGACGAAGTTGGCCAGCCCCACCCCCCAAGGCTATAGCCCACCCGTTTTTGAGGCCTTTTTCCGCTGGACGAACTTTGCGCCCCGGCCTTCGGGCCGTTATTTTTTGGCGCGGCTGTGCCCGCGGCCTATTTTTTGTACACGGAGGCGCCTTGCAAAGTCTCCTGCCATTCCGAGTCCGGCGGACGAAGTTGGCCAGCCCCACCTCCCAAGGCTATAGCCCACCCGTTTTTGTGGCCTTTTTGCGCTGGACGAACTTGGCGCCCCGTCCTTCGGGCGGTTATTTTTGGGTGCGGCTGTGCCCGCGGCCTATTTTTGGCACACGGATGCCCCTCGCAAAGTCTCGCGGCATTCCGTGTCTGGCGGACGAAGTAGGCCAGCCCCACCCCCCAAGGCTATAGCCCACCCGTTTTTGAGGCCTTTTTCCGCTGGACGAACTTGGCGCCCCGGCCTTCGGGCGGTTATTTTTGGGCGCGGTTGTGGCTGCGGGCTATTTTTGGCACACGGAGGCCCCTCGCAAAGTCTCGCGCCATTCCGAGTCCGGCGGACGAAGTGGGCCGGCCCCACCCCCCAAGGCTATAGCCCACCCGTTTTTGTGGCCTTTTTCCGCTGGACGAACTTGGCGACCCGGCCTTCGGGCGGTAATTTTTGGGAGCGGCTGTGCCCGTGGCCTATTTTTTTGTACACGGAGGCGCCTCAGAAAGTCTCGCGCCATTCCGAGTCCGGCGGACAAAGTTCGCCAGCCCCACCCCCCAAGGCTATAGCCCACCCATTTTTGTGGCCTTTTTCCGCTGGACGAACTTGGTGCCCCATCCTTCGGGCGGTTATTTTTGGGCGCGGTTGTGCCCGTAGCCTATTTTTGGCACACGGAGGTGCCTCGCAAAGTCTCGCGCCATTCCGAGTCCGGCGGACGAAGTGGGCCGGCCCCACCCCCCAAGGCTATAGCCCACCCGTTGTTGTGGCCTTTTTCTCCTGGACGAACTTGGCGCCCCGGCCTTCGGGCGGTTATTTTTGGGCGCGGCTGTGTCGGCGGCCTATTTTTCGCACACGGAGGCCCCTCGTAAAGTCTCGCGTCATTCCGAGTCCGGCGGACGAAGTTGGCCAACCCCAGCCCCCAAGGCTATAGCCCACCCGTTTTTGTGGCCTTTTTCCGCTGGACGAACTTGGCACCCCGGCCTTCGGGCTGTTATTTTTGGGCGCGGCTGTGCCCGCAGCCTATTTTTGGCACATGGAGTCGCCTCGCAAAGTCTTGCGCCATTCCGAGTCCGGCGGACGAAGTGGGCCAGCCCCACCCCCCAAGGCTATAACCCACCCGTTTTTGTGGCCTTTTTCCGCTGGACGAACTTGGCGGCCCAGCCTTCGGGCTGTAATTTTTGGGCGCGGCTGTGCCCGCGGCCTATTTTTGGCACACGGAGGACCCACGCAAAGTCTCGCGCCATTCCGAGTCCTGCGGACGAAGTCGGCCAGCCCCACCCCCCAAGGCTATAGCCCACCCGTTTTTGTGGCATTTTTCCGCTGAACGAGCTTGGCGCCCCGGCCTTCGGGCGGTTATTTTTGGGTGCGGCTGTGTCCGCGGCGTATTTTAGGCACACGGAGGCCCCTCGCAAAGTCTCGCGCCATTCCGAGTCCGGCGGACCAAGTTGGCCAGCCCCACCCCCCAAGGCTATAGCCCACCCGTTTTTGTGGCCTTTTTCCGCTGGACGAACTTGGCGCCCCGGCCTTCGGGTGGTTATTTTTGGGAGTGGCTGTACCCACGGCCTATTTTTGGCACACGGAGGCCCCTCGCAAAGTCTCTCGCCATTCCGAGTCCGGCGGACGAAGTTCGCCAGCCCCACCCCCCAAGGCTATAGCCCACCCGTTTTTGTGGCCTTTTTCCGCTGGACGAGCTTGGCGCCCCGGCGTTCGGGCGGTTATTTTTGGGTACGGCTGTGCCCGCGGCCTATTTTTGGCACACGGAGGCCTCTCGCAAAGTCTCGCGCCATTCCGAGTCCGGCGGACGAAGTCGGCCAGCCCCACCCCCCAAGGCTATAGCCCACCCGTTTTTGTGGCCTTTTTCCGCTGAACGAGCTTGGCGCCCCGGCCTTCGGGCGGTTATTTTTGGGCGCAGCTGTGACCACGGCCTATTTTAGGCACATGGAGGCCCCTCGCAAAGTATCGCGCCATTCCGAGTCCGGCGGACGAAGTTGGCCAGCCCCACCCCCGAAGGCTATAGCCCACCCGTTTTTGTGGCATTTTTCCGCTGAACGAGCTTGGCGCCCCGGCCTTCGGGCCGTTATTTTTGGGTGCGGCTGTGCCCGCGGCCTATTTTAGGCACACGGAGGCCCCTCGCAAAGTCTCGCGCCATTCCGACTCCGGCGGACGAAGTCGGCCAGCCCCACTCCCCAAGGCTATAGCCCACCCATTTTTGTGGCCTTTTGCCGCTGGACGAACTTGGCGCCCCGGCCTTCGGGCGGTTATTTTAGGGCGCGGCTGTGCCCGCGGCCTATTTTTGGCACACGGAGGCGCCTCGCAAAGTCTAGCGCCATTCCGACTCCGGCGGACGAAGTGGGCCGGCCCCACCACCCAAGGCTATAGCCCACCCGTTTTTGTGGCCTTTTTCTGCTGGACGAACTTGGAGCCCCGGCTTCGGGCGGTTATTTTAGGGCGCGGCTGTGCCCGCGGCCTATTTTTGCCACACGGAGGTGCCTTGCAAAGTCTCGCGCCATTCCGAGTCCGGAGGACGAATTTGGCCCGCCCCACCCCCCAAGGCTATAGCCCACCCGTTTTTGTGGCCTTTTTCCGCCGGACAAACTTGGCGCCCCGGCCTTCGTGCAGTTATTTTAGGGTGGGGCTGTGCCCGCGGCCTATTTTTGGCACACGGAGGTGCCTCGCAAAGTCTCGAGCCATTCCGAGTCCGGCGGACGAAGGTGGCCAGCCCCACCCCCCAAGGCTATAGCCCACCTGTTTTTGTGGCCTTTTTCAGCTGGTCGAACTTGGCGCCCCGGCCTTCGAGCG
This sequence comes from Citrus sp. QX-2021, assembly GCA_030444885.1. Classification (NCBI taxonomy): domain Eukaryota; kingdom Viridiplantae; phylum Streptophyta; class Magnoliopsida; order Sapindales; family Rutaceae; genus Citrus; species Citrus sp. QX-2021. The sequence goes on from JAUJEF010000106.1 coordinate 104,358, forward strand.
GTTATTTTTGGGCGCGGCTGTGCCCACAGCCTATTTTTGGCACACGGAGGCGCCTCGCAAAGTCTCGCGCCATTCCGAGTCCGGCAGACGAAGTTGGCCCGCCCCACCCCCCTTGGCTATTGCCCACCCGTTTTTGTGGCCTTTTTCCGCTGGACGAACTTGGCGCAACGGCCTTCGGGCGGTTACTTTTGGGCGTGGCTGTGCCCGCGGCCTATTTTTGGCACACGGAGGTGCCTCGCAAAGTCTCGCGCCATTCTGAGTCCGGCGGACGAAGTGGGCCGGCCCCACCCCCCAAGGCTATAGCCCACCCGTTTTTGTGGCCTTTTTCCGCTGAACGAGCTTGGCGCCCCGGCCTTCGGGTGGTTATTTTTGGACGCGGCTGTGCCCGCGGCCTATTTTAGGCATACGAAGGCCCCTCGCAAAGTCTCGCGCCATTCCGCGTCCGGCGGACGAAGTTGGCCAGCCCCACCCCCCAAGGCTATAGCCCACCCGTTTTTGTGGTTGTTTTCCGCTGGACGAACTTGGCGCCACGGCCTTCGGGTGGTTACTTTTTGGCGCGGCTGTGCCCGCGGCCTATTTTTGGCACACGGAGGCCCCTCGGAATGTCTCGCGCCATTCCGAGTCCGGCGGACGAAGTTGGCCAGCCCTACCCCCCAAGGATATAGCCCACCCGTTTTTGTGGCCTTTTTCCGCTGGACGAACTTGGCGCCACGGCCTACGGGCGGTTACTTTTGGGCGCGGCTGTGCCCGCGGCCTATTTTTGGCACACGGAGCCCCCTCGGAAAGTCTCGTGCCATTCCGAGTCCGGCGGACGAAGTGGGCCAGGCCCACCCCCCAAGGCTATAGCCCACCCGTTTTTGTGGCCTTTTTCCGCTGGATGAACATGGGGCCCCGGCCTTCGGGAGGTTATTTTTGGGCGCGGCTGTCCCTGCGCCCTATTTTTGGAACACAGCGGCCCCTCGTAAAGTCTAGCGCCATTCCGAGTCCCGCGGACGATGTTGGACAGCCCCACCCCCCAAGGCTATAGCCCACCCGTTTTTGTGGCCTTTTGCCGCTGGACGAACTTGATTCCCCGGCCTTCGGGCGGTTATTTTTGGGCGCGGCTGTGCCCGCAGCCTATTCTTGGCACACGGAGGCGCCTCGCAATTTCTCGCGCCATTCAGAGTCCGGCGGACGAAGTTGGCCAGCCCAACCTCCCAAGGCTATAGCCCACCCGTTTTTGTGGCCTTTCTCAGCTGGACGAACTTGGCGTCTCGGCCTTCGGGTGGTAATTTTTGGGCGCGGCTGTGCCCGCGGCCTAGTTTTTGCACACGGAGGCACCTCCAAAAGTCTCGCGCCATTCCGAGTCCGGCGGACGAAGTGGGCCAGCCCCACCCCCCAAGGCTATAGCCCACCCGGTTTTGTGGCCTTTTTACGTTGGACGAACTTGGCGCCCCGGCCTTCGGGCTGTTATTTTTGGGCGTGGCTGTGCCCGTTGCCTATTTTTGGAACACGGAGGTGCCTCGCAATGTCTCGCGCCATTCCGAGTCCGGCGGACGAAGTTGGCCAACCCCACCCCCCAAGGCTATAGCCCACCCGTTTTTGTGGCCTCTTTCCGCTGGACGAACTTGGCGCCCCGGCCTTCGGGCGGGTATTTTTGGGCGCGGCTGTGCCCGCGGCCTATTTTTGGCACACGGAGGTGCCTCGCAAAGTCTCGCGCCATTCTGAATCCGGCGGACGAAGTGGGCCGGCCCCACCCCCCAAGGCTATAGCCCACCCGTTTTTGTGGCCTTTTTCCGCTGAACGAGCTTGGCGCCCCGGCCTTCGGGTGGTTATTTTTGGACGCGGCTGTGCCCGCGGCCTATTTTAGGCATACGAAGGCCCCTCGCAAAGTCTCGCGCCATTCCTAGTCCGGCGGACGAAGTTGGCCAGCCCCACCCCCCAAGGCTATAGCCCACCCGTTTTTGTGGTTGTTTTCCGCTGGACGAACTTGGCGCCACGGCCTTCGGGTGGTTACTTTTTGGCGCGGCTGTGCCCGTGGCCTATTTTTGGCACACGGAGGCCCCTCGGAATGTCTCGCGCCATTCCGAGTCCGGCGGACGAAGTTGGCCAGCCCTACCCCCAAGGATATAGCCCACCCGTTTTTGTGGCCTTTTTCCGCTGGACGAACTTGGCGCCACGGCCTTCGGGCGGTTACTTTTGGGCGCGGCTGTGCCCGCGGCCTATTTTTGGCACACGGAGCCCCCTCGGAAAGTCTCGCGCCATTCCGAGTCCGGCGGACGAAGTGGGCCAGGCCCACCCCCCAAGGCTATAGCCCACCCGTTTTTGTGGCCTTTTTCCGCTGGATGAACATGGGGCCCCGGCCTTCGGGAGGTTATTTTTGGGCGCGGCTGTCCCTGCGCCCTATTTTTGGAACACAGCGGCCCCTCGTAAAGTCTAGCGCCATTCCGAGTCCCGCGGACGATGTTGGACAGCCCCACCCCCCAAGGCTATAGCCCACCCGTTTTTGTGGCCTTTTGCCGCTGGACGAACTTGATTCCCCGGCCTTCGGGCGGTTATTTTTGGGCGCGGCTGTGCCCGCAGCCTATTCTTGGCACACGGAGGCAGCTCGCAATTTCTCGCGCCATTCAGAGTCCGGCGGACGAAGTTGGCCAGCCCAACCTCCCAAGGCTATAGCCCACCCGTTTTTGTGGCCTTTCTCAGCTGGACGAACTTGGCGTCTCGGCCTTCGGGTGGTAATTTTTGGGCGCGGCTGTGCCCGCGGCCTAGTTTTTGCACACGGAGGCACCTCGAAAAGTCTCGCGCCATTCCGAGTCCGGCGGACGAAGTGGGCCAGCCCCACCCCCCAAGGCTATAGCCCACCCGGTTTTGTGGCCTTTTTACGTTGGACGAACTTGGCGCCCCGACCTTCGGGCTGTTATTTTTGGGCGTGGCTGTGCCTGTTGCCTATTTTTGGAACACGGAGGCGCCTCGCAATGTCTCGCGCCATTCCGAGTCCGGCGGACGAAGTTGGCCAACCCCACCCCCCAAGGCTATAGCCCACCCGTTTTTGTGGCCTTTTTCCGCTGGACGAACTTGATTCCCCGGCCGTCAGGCGGTTATTTTTGGGCGCGGCTGTGCCCACGGCCTATTTTTGGGACACGGAGACACCTCGAAAATTCTCGCGCCATTCCGAGTTCGGCGGACGAAGTGGGCCGGCCCCACCCCCCAAGGCTATAGCCCACCCGTTTTTGTGGCCTTTTTCCGCTGGACGAACATGGCGCCCCCACCAGCGGGCGGTTATTTTTGGACGCGGCTGTGCCCGCGGCCTATTTTTGGCACACAGAGGTGCCTCGCAAAGTCTCGCGCCATTCCGAGTCCGGCGGACGAAGTGGGCCGGCCCCACCCGCCAAGGCTATAGCCCACCCGTTTTTGTGGCCTTTTTCCGCTGGACGAACTTGGCGCCCCGTCCTTCGGGCGGTTATTTTTGGGCGCGGCTGTGTCCGCGGCCTATTTTTGGCACACGGAGGTGCCTCACAAATTCTCGCGCCATTCCGAGTCCGGCGGACGAAGTGGGCCAGCCCCACCCCCCAAGGCTATAGCCCACCCGTTTTTGTGGCCTTTTACCGCTGGACGAACTTGGCGCCCCGGCCTTCGGGCTGGTATTTTTGGGCGCGGCTGTGCCCGCGGCCTATTTTTGGCACACGGAGGCGCGTCGCAATGTCTCCTGCCATTCCGAGTCCGGCGGACGAAGTGGGCCAGCCCCACCCCCCAAGGCTATAGCCCACCCGTTTTTGTGGCCTTTTTCCGCTGGACGAACTTGGCGCCCCGGCCATCGGGCGGGTATGTTTGGGCGCGGCTGTGCCAGTGACCTATTTTTGGCACACGGAGGCGCCTCGCAAAGTCTCGCGCCATTCCGAGTCCGGCGGACGAAGTCCGCCAGCCCCACCCCCCAAGGCTATAGCCCACCCGTTTTTGTGGCCTTTTTCCGCTGGACGAACTTGTCGCCCCGTCCTTTGGGCGGGTATTTTTGGACGCGGCTGTGCCCGCGGCCTATTTTTGGCACACGGAGGCGCCTCACAAAGTCTTGCACCATTCCGAGTCCGGCGGACGAAGTTGGCCAGCCCCACCCCCCAAGGCTATAGCCCACCCGTTTTTGTCGCCTTTTTCCGCTGGACGTACTTGGCGCCCCGGCCTTCGGGCTGGTATTTTTGGGCGCGGCTGTGCCCGTGGCCTATTTTTGGCACACGTAGGTGCCTCGCAATGTCTCGCGCCATTCCGAGTCCGGCGGACGAAGTTCGCCAGCCCCACCCCCCAAGGCTATAGCCCACCCGTTTTTGTGGCCTTTTTCCGCTGGACGAACTTGGCGCCCCGTCCTTCGGGCAGGTATGTTTGGGCGCGGCTGTGCCAGCGGCCTATTTTTGTCACATGGAGGCGCCTCGTAAAGTCTCGCGCCATTCCGAGTCCGGCGGACGAAGTTGGCCCGCCCCACCCCCCAAGGCTATAGCCCACCCGTTTTTGTGGCCTTTTTCCGCTGGACGAAGTTGTTTCCCCGTCCTTCGGGCGGGTATTTTTGGACGCGGCTGTGCCCGCGGCCTATTTTTGGCACACGGAGGCGCCTCACAAAGTCTCGCGCCATTCCGAGTCCGGCGGACGAAGTTGGCCAGCCCCACCCCCCAAGGCTATAGCCCACCCGTTTTTGTGGCATTTTACCGCTGGATGAACTTGGCTCCCCGGCATTCGGACGGGTATTTTTGGGCGTGGCTGTGACCGAGGCCTATTTTTGGCACACGGAGGCACCTCGCAATGTCTCGCACCATTCCGAGTCCGGCGGACGAAGTTGGCCAGCCCCACCCCCCAAGGCTATAGCCCACCCGTTTTTGTGGCCTTTTTCCGCTGGACGAACTTGTCTCCCCGTCCTTCGGGCGGGTATTTTTGGACGCGGCTGTGCCCGCAGCCTATTTTTGGTACACGGAGGTGCCTCACAAAGTCTCGCGCCATTCCGAGTCCGGCGGACGAAGTTGGCCAGCCCCACCCCCCAAGGCTATAGCCCACCCGTTTTTGTGGCATTTTACCGCTGGATGAACTTGGCGCCCCGGCCTTCGGACGGGTATTTTTTGGCGCGGCTGTGACCGAGGCCTATTTTTGGCACACGGAGGCGCCTCGCAAAGTCTCGCGCCATTCCGAGTCCGGCGGACGAAGTTGGCCAGCCCCACCCCCCAAGGCTATAGCCCACCCGTTTTTGTGGCCTTTTTCCGCTGGACGAACTTGGCGCCCCAGCCTTCGGGCGGGTATTTTTGGGCGCGGCTGTGCCCGCGGCCTATTTTTGGCACACGGAGGCGCCTCGCAATTACTCGCGCGATTCCGAGTCCGGCGGACGAAGTTGGCCCGCCCCACCCCCCAAGGCTATAGCCCACCCGTTTTTGTGGCCTTTTTCCGCTGGACGAACTTGTTTCCCCGTCCTTCGGGCGGGTATTTTTGGACGCGGCTGTGCCCGCGGCCTATTTTTGGCACACGGAGGCGCCTCACAAAGTCTCGCGCCATTCCGAGTCCGGCGGACGAAGTTGGCCAGCCCCACCCCCCAAGGCTATAGCCCACCCGTTTTTGTGGCATTTTACCACTGGATGAACTTGGCTCCCCGGCATTCGGACGGGTATTTTTGGGCGTGGCTGTGCCCGCGGCCTATTTTTGGCACACGGAGGCGCCTCACAAAGTATCGCGCCATTCCGAGTCCGGCGGACGAAGTTGGCCTGCCCCACCCCCCAAGGCTATAGCCCACCTGTTTTTGTGGCCTTTTTCCGCTGGACGAACTTGGTGCCCCGTTTTTCGGGAGGGTATTTTTGGGCGCGGCTGTGCCCGCAGCCTATGTTTGGCACACGGAGGCGCCTCACAAAGTATCGCGCCATTCCGAGTCCGGCGGACGAAGTTGGCCTGCCCCACCCCCCAAGGCTATAGCCCACCTGTTTTTGTGGCCTTTTTCCGCTGGACGAACTTGGTGCCCCGTTTTTCGGGAGGGTATTTTTGGGCGCGGCTGTGCCCGCAGCCTATGTTTGGCACACGGAGGTGCCTCGTTATGTCTCGCACCATTCCGAGTCCGGCGGACGAAGTTGGCCAGCCCCACCCCCCAAGGCTATAGCCCACCTGTTTTTGTGGCCTTTTACCGCTGGACGAACTTGGCGCTCCGGCCTTCGGGCTGGTATTTTTGGGCGCGGCTGTGCCCGTGGCCTATTTTTGGCACACGTAGGCGCCTCGCAATGTCTCGCGCCATTCCGAGTCCGGCGGACGAAGTTCGCCAGCCCCACCCCCCAAGGCTATAGCCCACCCGTTTTTGTGGCCTTTTTCCGCTGGACGAACTTGGCGCCCCGGGCTTCGGGCAGGTATGTTTGGGCGCGGCTGTGCCAGCGGCCTATTTTTGTCACATGGAGGCGCCTCGTAAAGTCTCGTGCCATTCCGAGTCCGGCGGACGAAGTTGGCCAGCCCCACCCCCCAAGGCTATAGCCCACCCGTTTTTGTGGCCTTTTTCCGCTGGACGAACTTGTTTCCCCGTCCTTCGGGCGGGTATTTTTGGACGCGGCTGTGCCCGCGGCCTATTTTTAGCACACGGAGGCGCCTCACAAAGTCTCGCGCCATTCCGAGTCCGGCGGACGAAGTTGGCCAGCCCCACCCCCCAAGGCTATAGCCCACCCGTTTTTGTGGCATTTTACCGCTGGATGAACTTGGCGCCCCGGCCTTCGGACGGGTATTTTTGGGCGCGGCTGTGACCGAGGCCTATTTTTGGCACACGGAGGTGCCTCGCAAAGTCTCGCGCCATTCCGAGTCCGGCGGACGAAGTTGGCCAGCCCCACCCCCCAAGGCTATAGCCCACCCGTTTTTGTGGCCTTTTTCCGCTGGACGAACTTGGTGCCCCGTTTTTCGGGAGGATATTTTTGGGCGCGGCTGTGCCCGCAGCCTATGTTTGGCACACGGAGGTGCCTCGTTATGTCTCGCGCCATTCCGAGTCCGGCGGACGAAGTTGCCCAGCCCCACCCCCCAAGGCTATAGCCCACCCGTTTTTGTGGCCTTTTTCCGCTGGACGAACTTGTTTCCCCGTCCTTCGGGCGGGTATTTTTGGACGCGGCTGTGCCCGCGGCCTATTTTTGGCACACGGAGGCGCCTCACAAAGTATCGCGCCATTCCGAGTCCGGCGGACGAAGTTGGCCTGCCCCACCCCCCAAGGCTATAGCCCACCTGTTTTTGTGGCCTTTTTCCGCTGGACGAACTTGGTGCCCCTTTTTTCGGGAGGGTATTTTTGGGCGCGGCTGTGCCCGCAGCCTATGTTTGGCACACGGAGGTGCCTCGTTATGTCCCGCACTATTCCGAGTCCGGCGGACGAAGTTGGCCAGCCCCACCCCCCAAGGCTATAGCCCACCTGTTTTTGTGGCCTTTTACCGCTGGACGAACTTGGCGCCCCGGCCTTCGGGCTGGTATTTTTGGGCGCGGCTGTGCCCGTGGCCTATTTTTGGCACACGTAGGTGCCTCGCAATGTCTCGCGCCATTCCGAGTCCGGCGGACGAAGTTGGCCAGCCCCACCCCCCAAGGCTATAGCCCACCCGTTTTTGTGGCCTTTTTCCGCTGGACGAACTTGGCGCCCCGGCCTTGGGGCGGGTATTTTTGGGCGCGGCTGTGGCCGCAGCCTATTTTTGACACACGGAGGCGCCTCGCAAAGTCTCGCGCCATTCCGAGTCCGGCGGACGAAGTTGGCCAGCCCCACCCCCGAAGGCTATAGCCCACCCGTTTTTGTGGCCTTTTTCCGCAGGACGAACTTGTCTCCCTGTCCTTCGGGCGGGTATTTTTGGACGCGGCTGCGCCCGCGGCCTAGTTTTGGCACACGGAGGCGCCTCACAAAGTCTCGCGCCATTCCGAGTCCGGCGGACGAAGCTGGCCAGCCCTACCCCCCAAGGCTATAGCCCACCCGTTTTTGTGGCCTTTTTCCGCTGGACGAACTTGTTTCCCCGTCCTTCGGGCGGGTATTTTTGGACGCGGCTGTGCCCGCGGCCTATTTTTGGCACACGGAGGCGCCTCACAAAGTATCGCGCCATTCCGAGTCCGGCGGACGAAGTTGGCCTGCCCCACCCCCCAAGGCTATAGCCCACCTGTTTTTGTGGCCTTTTTCCGCTGGACGAACTTGGTGCCCCGTTTTTCGGGAGGGTATTTTTGGGCGCGGCTGTGCCCGCAGCCTATGTTTGGCACACGGAGGTGCCTCGTTATGTCCCGCACTATTCCGAGTCCGGCGGACGAAGTTGGCCAGCCCCACCCCCCAAGGCTATAGCCCACCTGCACCAGGGCCTTTTACCGGGGACGAACTTGGCGCCCCGGCCTTCGGGCTGGTATTTTTGGGCGCGGCTGTGCCCGTGGCCTATTTTTGGCACACGTAGGTGCCTCGCAATGTCTCGCGCCATTCCGAGTCCGGCGGACGAAGTTGGCCAGCCCCACCCCCCAAGGCTATAGCCCACCCGTTTTTGTGGCCTTTTTCCGCAGGACGAACTTGTCTCCCTGTCCTTCGGGCGGGTATTTTTGGACGCGGCTGTGCCCGCGGCCTAGTTTTGGCACACGGAGGCGCCTCACAAAGTCTCGCGCCATTCCGAGTCCGGCGGACGAAGCTGGCCAGCCCTACCCCCCAAGGCTATAGCCCACCCGTTTTTGTGGCCTTTTTCCGCTGGACGAACTTGGCGCCCCGGCCTTCGGGCGGGTATTTTTGGGCGCGGCTGTGCCCGCGGCCTATTTTTGGCACACGGAGGCGCCTCACAAAGTATCGCGCCATTCCGAGTCCGGCGGACGAAGTTGACCTGCCCCACCCCCCAAGGCTATAGCCCACCTGTTTTTGTGGCCTTTTTCCGCTGGACGAACTTGGTGCCCCGTTTTTCGGGAGGGTATTTTTGGGCGCGGCTGTGCCCGCAGCCTATGTTTGGCACACGGAGGTGCCTCGTTATGTCTCGCGCCATTCCGAGTCCGGCGGACGAAGTTGGCCAGCCCCACCCCCCAAGGCTATAGCCCACCCGTTTTTGTGGCCTTTTTCCGCTGGACGAACTTGTTTCCCCGTCCTTCGGGCGGGTATTTTTGGACGCGGCTGTGCCCGCGGCCTATTTTTGGCACACGGAGGCGCCTCACAAAGTCTCGCGCCATTCCGAGTCCGGCGGACGAAGTTGGCCAGCCCCACCCCCCAAGGCTATAGCCCACCCGTTTTTGTGGCATTTTACCGCTGGATGAACTTGGCTCCCCGGCCTTCGGACGGGTATTTTTGGGCGCGGCTGTGACCGAGGCCTATTTTTGGCACACGGAGGCACCTCGCAATGTCTCGCGCCATTCCGAGTCCGGCGGACGAAGTTGGCCAGCCCCACCCCCCAAGGCTATAGCCCACCCGTTTTTGTGGCCTTTTTCCGCTGGACGAACTTGTCTCCCCGTCCTTCGGGCGGGTATTTTTGGACGCGGCTGTGCCCGCAGCCTATTTTTGGTACACGGAGGCGCCTCACAAAGTCTCGCGCCATTCCGAGTCCGGCGGACGAAGTTGGCCAGCCCCACCCCCCAAGGCTATAGCCCACCCGTTTTTGTGGCCTTTTTCCGCAGGACGAACTTGTCTCCCCGTCCTTCGGGCGGGTATTTTTGGACGCGGCTGTGCCCGCGGCCTAGTTTTGGCACACGGAGGCGCCTCACAAAGTCTCGCGCCATTCCGAGTCCGGCGGACGAAGTTGGCCTGCCCCACCCCCCAAGGCTATAGCCCACCTGTTTTTGTGGCCTTTTTCCGCTGGACGAACTTGGTGCCCCGTTTTTCGGGAGGGTATTTTTGGGCGCGGCTGTGCCCGCAGCCTATGTTTGGCACACGGAGGTGCCTCGTTATGTCTCGCACCATTCCGAGTCCGGCGGACGAAGTTGGCCAGCCCCACCTCCCAAGGCTATAGCCCACCTGTTTTTGTGGCCTTTTACCGCTGGACGAACTTGGCGCCCCGGCCTTCGGGCTGGTATTTTTGGGTGCGGCTGTGCCCGTGGCCTATTTTTGGCACACGTAGGCGCCTCGCAATGTCTCGCGCCATTCCGAGTCCGGCGGACGAAGTTCGCCAGCCCCACCCCCCAAGGCTATAGCCCACCCGTTTTTGTGGCCTTTTACCGCTGGACGAACTTGGCGCCCCGGCCTTCGGGCTGGTATTTTTGGGCGCGGCTGTGCCCGCAGCCTATGTTTGGCACACGGAGGTGCCTCGTTATGTCTCGCGCCATTCCGAGTCCGGCGGACGAAGTTGGCCAGCCCCACCCCCCAAGGCTATAGCCCACCCGTTTTTGTGGCCTTTTTCCGCTGGACGAACTTGTTTCCCCGTCCTTCGGGCGGGTATTTTTGGACGCGGCTGTGCCCGCGGCCTATTTTTGGCACACGGAGGCGCCTCACAAAGTCTCGCGCCATTCCGAGTCCGGCGGACGAAGTTGGCCAGCCCCACCCCCCAAGGCTATAGCCCACCCGTTTTTGTGGCATTTTACCGCTGGATGAACTTGGCGCCCCGGCCTTCGGGCTGGTATTTTTGGGCGCGGCTGTGCCCGTGGCCTATTTTTGGCACACGTAGGCGCCTCGCAATGTCTCGCGCCATTCCGAGTCCGGCGGACGAAGTTCGCCAGCCCCACCCCCCAAGGCTATAGCCCACCCGTTTTTGTGGCCTTTTACCGCTGGACGAACTTGGCGCCCCGGCCTTCGGGCTGGTATTTTTGGGCGCGGCTGTGCCCGCAGCCTATGTTTGGCACACGGAGGTGCCTCGTTATGTCTCGCGCCATTCCGAGTCCGGCGGACGAAGTTGGCCAGCCCCACCCCCCAAGGCTATAGCCCACCCGTTTTTGTGGCCTTTTTCCGCTGGACGAACTTGTTTCCCCGTCCTTCGGGCGGGTATTTTTGGACGCGGCTGTGCCCGCGGCCTATTTTTGGCACACGGAGGCGCCTCACAAAGTCTCGCGCCATTCCGAGTCCGGCGGACGAAGTTGGCCAGCCCCACCCCCCAAGGCTATAGCCCACCCGTTTTTGTGGCATTTTACCGCTGGATGAACTTGGCGCCCCGGCCTTCGGGCTGGTATTTTTGGGCGCGGCTGTGCCCGTGGCCTATTTTTGGCACACGTAGGCGCCTCGCAATGTCTCGCGCCATTCCGAGTCCGGCGGACGAAGTTGGCCAGCCCCACCCCCCAAGGCTATAGCCCACCTGTTTTATTGGCCTTTTACCGCTGGACGAACTTGGCGCCCCGGCCTTCGGGCTGGTATTTTTGGGTGCGGCTGTGCCCGTGGCCTATTTTTGGCACATGTAGGCGCCTCGCAATGTCTCGCGCCATTCCGAGTCCGGCGGACGAAGTTCGCCTGCCCCACCCCCCAAGGCTATAGCCCACCCGTTTTTGTGGCCTTTTTCCGCTGGACGAACTTGGCGCCCCGGCCTTCGGGCAGGTATGTTTGGGCGCGGCTGTGCCATCGGCCTATTTTTGTCACATGGAGGCGCCTCTTAAAGTCTCGTGCCATTCCAAGTCCGGCGGACGAAGTTGGCCAGCCCCACCCCCCAAGGCTATAGCCCACCCGTTTTTGTGGCCTTTTTCCGCTGGAAGAACTTGTCTCCCCGTCCTTCGGGCGGGTATTTTTGGACGCGGCTGTGCCCGCAGCCTATTTTTGGTACACGGAGGCGCCTCACAAAGTCTCGCGCCATTCCGAGTCCGGCGGACGAAGTTGGCCAGCCCTACCCCCCAAGGCTATAGCCCACCCGTTTTTGTGGCCTTTTTCCGCTGGACGAACTTGGCGCCCCGGCCTTCGGGCGGGTATTTTTGGGCGCGGCTGTGCCCGCGGCCTATTGTTGGCACACGGAGGCGCCTCACAAAGTATCGCGCCATTCCGAGTCCGGCGGACGAAGTTGACCTGCCCCACCCCCCAAGGCTATAGCCCACCTGTTTTTGTGGCCTTTTTCCGCTGGACGAACTAGGTGCCCCGTTTTTCGGGAGGGTATTTTTGGGCGCGGCTGTGCCCGCAGCCTATGTTTGGCACACGGAGGTGCCTCGTTATGTCTCGCGCCATTCCGAGTCCGGCAGACGAAGTTGGCCAGCCCCACCCCCCAAGGCTATAGCCGACCCGTTTTTGTGGCCTTTTTCCGCTGGACGAACTTGGCGCCCCGGTCTTCAGGCGGGTATTTTTTGGCGCGGCTGTGCCCGCGGCCTATTTTTGGCACACGGAGGTGCGTCACAAAGTCTCACGCCATTCCGAGTCCGGCGGACGAAGTTGGCCAGCCCCACCCCCCAAGGCTATAGCCCACCCGTTTTTGTTGCCTTTTTCTGCTGGACGAACTTGGCGCCCCGGCCTTCGGGTGGGTATTTTTGAGCGCGGATGTGCCAGCGGCCTAGTTTTGGCACACGGAGTCGCCTCGCAAAGTCTCGCGCCATTCCGAGTCCGGCGGACGAAGTTGGCCAGCCCCACCCCAAAGGCTATAGCCCACCTGTTTTTGTGGCCTTTTACCGCTGGACGAACTTGGCGCCCCGGCCTTCGGGCTGGTATTTTTGGGCGCGGCTGTGCCCGCGGCCTATTTTTGGCACACGGAGGCGCCTCGTTATGTCTCGCGCCATTCCGAGTCCGGCGGACGAAGTTCGCCAGCCCCACCCCCCAAGGCTATAGCCCACCCGTTTTTGTGGCCTTTTTCCGCTGGACGAACTTGGCGCCCCGGCCTTCGGGCAGGTATGTTTGGGCGCGGCTGTGCCATCGGCCTATTTTTGTCACATGGAGGCGCCTCGTAAAGTCTCGTGCCATTCCAAGTCCGGCGGACGAAGTTGGCCAGCCCCACCCCCCAAGGCTATAGCCCACCCGTTTTTGTGGCCTTTTTCCGCTGGAAGAACTTGTCTCCCCATCCTTCGGGCGGGTATTTTTGGACGCGGCTGTGCCCGTGGCCTATTTTTGGCACACGTAGGCGCCTCGCAATGTCTCGCGCCATTCCGAGTCCGGCGGACGAAGTTGGCCAGCCCCACCCCCCAAGGCTATAGCCCACCTGTTTTTGTGGCCTTTTACCGCTGGACGAACTTGGCGCCCCGGCCTTCGGGCTGGTATTTTTGGGTGCGGCTGTGCCCGTGGCCTATTTTTGGCACACGTAGGCGCCTCGCAATGTCTCGCGCCATTCCGAGTCCGGCGGACGAAGTTCGCCTGCCCCACCCCCCAAGGCTATAGCCCACCCGTTTTTGTGGCCTTTTTCCGCTGGACGAACTTGGCGCCCCGGCCTTCGGGCAGGTATGTTTGGGCGCGGCTGTGCCATCGGCCTATTTTTGTCACATGGAGGCGCCTCGTAAAGTCTCGTGCCATTCCAAGTCCGGCGGACGAAGTTGGCCAGCCCCACCCCCCAAGGCTATAGCCCACCCGTTTTTGTGGCCTTTTTCCGCTGGAAGAACTTGTCTCCCCGTCCTTCGGGCGGGTATTTTTGGACGCGGCTGTGCCCGCAGCCTATTTTTGGTACACGGAGGCGCCTCACAAAGTCTCGCGCCATTCCGAGTCCGGCGGACGAAGTTGGCCAGCCCTACCCCCCAAGGCTATAGCCCACCCGTTTTTGTGGCCTTTTTCCGCTGGACGAACTTGGCGCCCCGGCCTTCGGGCGGGTATTTTTGGGCGCGGCTGTGCCCGCGGCCTATTTTTGGCACACGGAGGCGCCTCACAAAGTATCGCGCCATTCCGAGTCCGGCGGACGAAGTTGACCTGCCCCACCCCCCAAGGCTATAGCCCACCTGTTTTTGTGGCCTTTTTCCGCTGGACGAACTAGGTGCCCCGTTTTTCGGGAGGGTATTTTTGGGCGCGGCTGTGCCCGCAGCCTATGTTTGGCACACGGAGGTGCCTCGTTATGTCTCGCGCCATTCCGAGTCCGGCAGACGAAGTTGGCCAGCCCCACCCCCCAAGGCTATAGCCGACCCGTTTTTGTGGCCTTTTTCCGCTGGACGAACTTGGCGCCCCGGTCTTCAGGCGGGTATTTTTTGGCGCGGCTGTGCCCGCGGCCTATTTTTGGCACACGGAGGTGCGTCACAAAGTCTCACGCCATTCCGAGTCCGGCGGACGAAGTTGGCCAGCCCCACCCCCCAAGGCTATAGCCCACCCGTTTTTGTGGCCTTTTTCCGCTGGACGAACTTGGCGCCCCGGCCTTCGGGCGGGTATTTTTGGGCGCGGCTGTGCCCGCGGCCTATTTTTGGTACACGGAGGCGCTCGCAATGTCTCGCGCCATTCCGAGTCCGGCGGACGAAGTTCGCCAGCCCCACCCCCCAAGGCTATAGCCCACCCGTTTTTGTGGCCTTTTTCCGCTGGACGAACTTGGCGCCCCGGCCTTCGGGCAGGTATGTTTGGACGCGGCTGTGCCAGCGGCCTATTTTTGGCACACGGAGGTGCGTCACAAAGTCTCACGCCATTCCGAGTCCGGCGGACGAAGTTGGCCAGCCCCACCCCCCAAGGCTATAGCCCACCCGTTTTTGTTGCCTTTTTCTGCTGGACGAACTTGGCGCCCCGGCCTTCGGGCGGGTATTTTTGAGCGCGGATGTGCCAGCGGCCTAGTTTTGGCACACGGAGGTGCGTCACAAAGTCTCACGCCATTCCGAGTCCGGCGGACGAAGTTCGCCAGCCCCACCCCCCAAGGCTATAGCCCACCCGTTTTTGTGGCCTTTTTCCGCTGGACGAACTTGGCGCCCCGGCCTTCGGGCAGGTATGTTTGGACGCGGCTGTGCCAGCGGCCTATTTTTGGCACACGGAGGTGCGTCACAAAGTCTCACGCCATTCCGAGTCCGGCGGACGAAGTTGGCCAGCCCCACCCCCCAAGGCTATAGCCCACCCGTTTTTGTTGCCTTTTTCTGCTGGACGAACTTGGCGCCCCGGCCTTCGGGCGGGTATTTTTGAGCGCGGATGTGCCAGCGGCCTAGTGTTGGCACACGGAGTCGCCTCGCAAAGTCTCGCGCCATTCCGAGTCCGGCGGACGAAGTTGGCCAGCCCCACCCCAAAGGCTATAGCCCATCTGTTTTTGTGGCCTTTTACCGCTGGATGAACTTGGCGCCCCGGCCTTCGGGCTGGTATTTTTGGGCGCGGCTGTGCCCGCGGCCTATTTTTGGCACACGGAGGTGCCTCGTTATGTCTCGCGCCATTCCGAGTCCGGCGGACGAAGTTGGCCAGCCCCACCCCCCAAGACTGTAGCCCACCCGTTTTTGTGGCCTTTTTCCGTTGGACGAACTTGGCGCCCCGGCCTTCGGGAGGGTATGTTTGGGCGCGGCTGTGCCAGCGGCCTATTTTTGGCACATGGAGATGCCTCGCAAATTCTCGCGCCATTCTGAGTCCAGTGGACGAAGTTGGCCAGCCCCACCCCCCAAGGCTATAGCCCACCCGTTTTTGTGGCCTTTTTCCGCTGGACGAACTTGGCGCCCCGGCCTTCGGGCGGGTATTTTTGGGCGCGGCTGTGCCCGCGGCCTATTTTTGGCACACGGAGGCGCCTCGCAATGTCTCGCGCCATTCCGAGTCCGGCGGACGAAGTTCGCCAGCCCCACCCCCCAAGGCTATAGCCCACCCGTTTTTGTGTCCTTTTTCCGCTGGACGAACTTGGCGCCCCGGCCTTCGGGCAGGTATGTTTGGGCGCGGCTGTGCCAGCGGCCTATTTTTGGGACACGGAGGCGCCTCGCAAAGTCTCGCGCCATTCCGAGTCCGGCGGACGAAGTTGGCCAGCCCCACCCCCCAAGGCTATAGCCCACCCGTTTTTGTGGCCTTTTACCGCCGGACGAACTTGGCGCCCCGGCCTTCGGGTGGGTATTTTTGGGCGCGTCTGTGTCCGCGGCCTATTTTTGGGACACTGAGGCGCCTCGTAAAGTCTCGCGCCATTCCGAGTCCGGCGTACGAAGTTGGCCAGCCCCACCCCCCAAGGCTATAGCCCACCCGTTTTTGTAGCCATTTTCCGCTGGACGAACTTGGCGCGCCGGCCTTCGGGCTGGTATTTTTGGGCGCGGCTGTTCCCGCGGCCTATTTTTGGAAAACGGAGGTGCCTCACAAAGTATCGCGCCATTCCGAGTCCGGCGGACGAAGTTGGCCTGCCCCACCCCCCAAGGCTATAGCCCACCTGTTTTTGTGGCCTTTTTCCGCTGGACGAACTTGGTGCCCCGTCCTTCGGGAGGGTAATTTTGGATGCGGCTGTGCCCGCAGCCTATGTTTGGCACACGGAGGTGCCTCGTTATGTCTCGCGCCATTCCGAGTCCGGCGGACGAAGTTGGCCTGCCCCACCCCCCAAGGCTATACCCACCTGTTTTTGTGACCTTTTTCCGCTGGACGAACTTGGCACCCTGGCCTTCGGGCTGGTATTTTTGGGCGCGGCTGTGCCCGCGGCCTATTTTTGGCACACGGAGGTGCCTCGTTATGTCTCGCGCCATTCCGAGTCCGGCGGACAAAGTTCGCCAGCCCGACCCCCCAAGGCTATAGCCCACCCGTTTTTGTGGCCTTTTTTCGCTGGACGAACTGGGCGCCCCGTCCTTCGGGCGGGTATGTTTGGGCGCGGCTGTGCCAACGGCCTATTTTTGGCACACGGAGGCGCCTCACAATGTCTCGCGCCATTCCGAGTCCGGCGGACGAAGTTGACCAGCCCCACCCCCCAAGGCTATAGCCCACCCGTTTTTGTGGCATTTTACCGCTGGATGAACTTGGCGCCCCGGCCTTCGGAGGGGTATTTTTTAGCGCGGCTGTGACCGAGGCCTATTTTTGGCACACGGAGGTGCCTCGCAAAGTCTCGCGCCATTCCGAGTCCGGCGGACGAAGTTGGCCAGCCCCACCCCCCAAGGCTATAGCCCACCCGTTTTTGTGGCCTTTTTCCGCTGGACGAACTTGGCGCCCCGGCCTTCGGGCGGGTATTTTTGGACGCGGCTGTGCCCGCGGCCTATTTTTGGCACACGGAGGTGCCTCGCAATGTCTCGCGCCATTCCGAGTCCGGCGGACGAAGTTCGCCAGCCCCACCCCCCAAGGCTATAGCCCACCCGTTTTTGTGGCCTTTTTCCGCTGGACGAACTTGGCGCCCCGGTCTTCGGGAGGGTATTTTTGGGCGCGGCTGTGCCCTAGGCCTATTTTTTGGACACCGAGGGGCCTCGCAAAGTCACGCGCCATTCCGAGTCCGGCGGACGAAGTTGGCCAGCCCCACCCCCCAAGGCTATAGCCCACCCGTTTTTGTGGCCTTTTTCCGCTGGACGAACTTGGCGCCCCGGTCTTCGGGCAGGTATTTTTGGGCGCGGCTGTGACCGCGGCCTATTTTTGGCCCACGGAGGCGCCTCGCAATGTCTCGCGCCATTCCGAGTCCGGCGGACGAAGTTCGCCAGCCCCACCCCCCAAGGCTATAGCCCACCCGTTTTTGTGGCCTTTTTCCGCTGGACGAACTTGGCGCCCCGGCCTTCGGGCAGGTATGTTTGGGCGCGGCTGTGCCAGCGGCCTATTTTTGGGACACGGAGGCGCCTCGCAAAGTCTCGCGCCATTCCGAGTCCGGCGGACGAAGTTGGCCAGCCCCACCCCCCAAGGCTATAGCCCACCCGTTTTTGTGGCCTTTTACCGCCGGACGAACTTGGCGCCCCGGCCTTCGGGCGGGTATTTTTGGGCGCGTCTGTGTCCGCAGCCTATTTGTGGCACACTGAGGCGCCTCGTAAAGTCTCGCGCCATTCCGAGTCCGGCGTACGAAGTTGGCCAGCCCCACCCCCCAAGGCTATAGCCCACCCGTTTTTGTAGCCATTTTCCGCTGGACGAACTTGGCGCGCCGGCCTTCGGGCTGGTATTTTTGGGCGCGGCTGTGCCCGCGGCCTATTTTTGGCACACGGAGGCGCCTCACAAAGTATCGCGCCATTCCGAGTCCGGCGGACGAAGTTGGCCTGCCCCACCCCCCAAGGCTATAGCCCACCTGTTTTTGTGGCCTTTTTCCGCTGGACGAACTTGGTGCCCCGTCCTTCGGGAGGGTATTTTTGGATGCGGCTGTGCCCGCAGCCTATGTTTGGCACACGGAGGTGCCTCGTTATGTCTCGCGCCATTCCGAGTCCGGCGGACGAAGTTGGCCTGCCCCACCCCCCAAGGCTATACCCACCTGTTTTTGTGACCTTTTTCCGCTGGACGAACTTGGCACCCTGGCCTTCGGGCTGGTATTTTTGGGCGCGGCTGTGCCCGCGGCCTATTTTTGGCACACGGAGGTGCCTCGTTATGTCTCGCGCCATTCCGAGTCCGGCGGACAAAGTTCGCCAGCCCGACCCCCCAAGGCTATAGCCCACCCGTTTTTGTGGCCTTTTTTATTGGACGAACTGGGCGCCCCGTCCTTCGGGCGGGTATGTTTGGGCGCGGCTGTGCCAACGGCCTATTTTTGGCACACGGAGGCGCCTCACAATGTCTCGCGCCATTCCGAGTCCGGCGGACGAAGTTGACCAGCCCCACCCCCCAAGGCTATAGCCCACCCGTTTTTGTGGCATTTTACCGCTGGATGAACTTGGCGCCCCGGCCTTCGGAGGGGTATTTTTTAGCGCGGCTGTGACCGAGGCCTATTTTTGGCACACGGAGGTGCCTCGCAAAGTCTCGCGCCATTCCGAGTCCGGCGGACGAAGTTGGCCAGCCCCACCGCCCAAGGCTATAGCCCACCCGTTTTTGTGGCCTTTTTCCGCTGGACGAACTTGGCGCCCCGGCCTTCGGGCGGGTATTTTTGGACGCGGCTGTGCCCGCGGCCTATTTTTGGCACACGGAGGTGCCTCGCAATGTCTCGCGCCATTCCGAGTCCGGCGGACGAAGTTCGCCAGCCCCACCCCCCAAGGCTATAGCCCACCCGTTTTTGTGGCCTTTTTCCGCTGGACGAACTTGGCGCCCCGGTCTTCGGGAGGGTATTTTTGGGCGCGGCTGTGCCCGCGGCCTATTTTTGGCACACGGAGGCGCCTCGCAAAGTCTCGCGCCATTCCGAGTCCGGCGGACGAAGTTGGCCAGCCCCACCCCCCAAGGCTATAGCCCACCCGTTTTTGTGGCCTTTTTCCGCTGGACGAACTTGGCGCCCCGGTCTTCGGGCAGGTATTTTTGGGCGCGGCTGTGACCGCGGCCTATTTTTGGCCCACGGAGGCGCCTCGCAATGTCTCGCGCCATTCCGAGTCCGGCGGACGAAGTCCGCCAGCCCCACCCCCCAAGGCTATAGCCCACCCGTTTTTGTGGCCTTTTTCCGCTGGACGAACTTGGCGCCCCGGCCTTCGGGCAGGTATGTTTGGGCGCGGCTGTGCCAGCGGCCTATTTTTGGGACACGGAGGCGCCTCGCAAAGTCTCGCGCCATTCCGAGTCCGGCGGACGAAGTTGGCCAGCCCCACCCCCCAAGGCTATAGCCCACCCGTTTTTGTGGCCTTTTACCGCCGGACGAACTTGGCGCCCCGGCCTTCGGGCGGGTATTTTTGGGCGCGTCTGTGTCCGCAGCCTATTTGTGGCACACTGAGGCGCCTCGTAAAGTCTCGCGCCATTCCGAGTCCGGCGTACGAAGTTGGCCAGCCCCACCCCCCAAGGCTATAGCCCACCCGTTTTTGTAGCCATTTTCCGCTGGACGAACTTGGCGCGCCGGCCTTCGGGCTGGTATTTTTGGGCGCGGCTGTGCCCGCGGCCTATTTTTGGCACACGGAGGCGCCTCACAAAGTATCGCGCCATTCCGAGTCCGGCGGACGAAGTTGGCCTGCCCCACCCCCCAAGGCTATAGCCCACCTGTTTTTGTGGCCTTTTTCCGCTGGACGAACTTGGTGCCCCGTCCTTCGGGAGGGTATTTTTGGGCGCGGCTGTGCCCGCAGCCTATGTTTGGCACACGGAGGTGCCTCGTTATGTCTCGCGCCATTCCGAGTCCGGCGGACGAAGTTGGCCTGCCCCAACCCCCAAGGCTATAGCCCACCTGTTTTTGTGACCTTTTTCCGCTGGACGAACTTGGCGCCCCGGCCTTCGGGCTGGTATTTTTGGGCGCGGCTGTGCCAGCGGCCTATTTTTGGCACACGGAGGCGCCTCACAATGTCTCGCGCCATTCCGAGTCCGGCGGACGAAGTTGACCAGCCCCACCCCCCAAGGCTATAGCCCACCCGTTTTTGTGGCATTTTACCGCTGGATGAACTTGGCGCCCCGGCCTTCGGACGGGTATTTTTTAGCGCGGCTGTGACCGAGGCCTATTTTTGGCACACGGAGGTGCCTCGCAAAGTCTCGCGCCATTCCGAGTCCGGCGGACGAAGTTGGCCAGCCCCACCCCCCAAGGCTATAGCCCACCCGTTTTTGTGGCCTTTTTCCGCTGGACGAACTGGGCGCCCCGGCCTTCGAGCGGGTATTTTTGGGCGCGGCTGTGCCCGCGGCCTATTTTTGGCACACGGAGGTGCCTCGCAATGTCTCGCGCCATTCCGAGTCCGGCGGACGAAGTTCGCCAGCCCCACCCCCCAAGGCTATAGCCCACCCGTTTTTGTGGCCTTTTTCCGCTGGACGAACTCGGCCCCTCGGCCTACGGGCAGTTATGTTTGGGCGCGGCTGTGCCAGCGGCCTATTTTTGGCACACGGAGGCGCCTCGCAAAGTCTCGCGCCATTCCGAGTCCGGCGGACGAAGTTGGCCAGCCCCACCCCCCAAGGCTATAGCCCACCCGTTTTTGTGGCCTTTTTCCGCTGGACGAACTGGGTGCCCCGGCCTTCGGGCAGTTATTTTTGGGCGCGGCTGTGCCCGCGGCCTATTTTTGGCAGACGGAGGCCCCTCGGAAAGTCTTGCGCCATTCCGAGTCCATTGGACGAAGTTGGCCAGCCCCACCCCCCAAGGCTATAGCCCACCCGTTTTTGTGGCCTTATTCCGCTGGATGAACTTGGCGCCCCGGCCTTCGGGCGGTTATTTTTGGGTGCGGCTGTGCCCGCGGCCTATTTTTGGCACACGGAGGCCCCTCGCAAAGTCTCGCGCCATTCCGAGTCTGGCGGACGAAGTGGGCCAGCACCACCCCCCAAGGCTATATCCCACCCGTTTTTGTGGCCTTTTTCCGTTGGACGAACTTGGTGCTCCGGCCTTCGGGCGGTTATTTCTGGGCGCGGCTGTGCCCGTGGCCTATTTTTGGCACACGGAGGCCCCTCGCAAAGTCTCGGGCCATTCCGAGTCCGGCGGACGAAGTTGGCGAGCCCCACCCCCCAAGGCTATAGCCCACCCGTTTTTCTAGCTTTTTTCCGCTGGTCGAACTTGGCGCCCCGACCTTCGGGCGGTTATTTTTGGGCGTGGCTGTGCCCGCGGCCTATTTTTGGCACACAGAGGCCCCTCGCAAAGTCTCGCGCCATTCCGAGTCCGGCGGACGAAGTTGGCCAGCCCCACCCCCCAAGGCTATAGCCCATCCGTTTTTGTGGCTATTTTCCGCTGGACGAACTTGGCGCCCCGACCTTCGGGCGGTTATTTTTGGGCGCGGCTGTGCCCGCGGCCTATTTTGGGCACACGGAGGCCCCTCGCAAAGTCTCGCGCCATTCCGAGACCGGCGGACGAAGTCGGCCAGCCCCACCCCCCAAGGCTATAGCCCAACCGTTTTTTTGGCCTTTTTCCGCTGGACGAACTTGGCGCCCCGGCCTTCGGGTGGTTATTTTTGGGCGCGGCTGTGCCCGCGGCCAATTTTTGGCGCACGGAGGCCCCTCGCAAAGTCTCACACCATTCCGAGTCCGGCGGACGAAGTCGGCCAGCCCCACCCCCCAAGGCTATAGCCCACCCGTTTTTGTGGCCTTTTTCCGCTGGACGAACTTGGCACCCCGGCCTTCGGGCGGTTATTTTTGGGCACGGCTGTGCCAACGGCCTCTTTTTGGCACACGGATGCCCCTCGAAAAGTCTCACGCCATTCCGAGTCCGGCGGACGAAATTGGCCAGCCCAACCCCCCAAGGCTATAGCCCACCCGTTTTTGTGGCGTTTTTCCGCTGGACGAACTTGGCGACCCGGCCTTCGGGCGGTTATTTCTGGGCGCGGCTGTGCCCGTGGCCTATTTTTGGCACACGGAGGCCCCTCGTAAAGTCTCGGGCCATTCCGAGTCCGGCGGACGAAGTTGGCGAGCCCCACCCCCCAAGGCTATAGCCCACCCGTTTTTCTAGCTTTTTTCCGCTGGTCGAACTTGGCGTCCCGACCTTCGGGCGGTTATTTTTGGGCGCGGCTGTGCCCGCGGCCTATTTTTGGCACACGGAGGCCCCTCGCAAAGTCTCGCGCCATTCCGAGTCCGGCGGACGAAGTCGGCCAGCCCCACCCCCCAAGGCTATAGCCCACCCGTTTTTCTAGCTTTTTTCCGCTGGTCGAACTTGGCGTCCCGACCTTCGGGCGGTTATTTTTGGGCGCGGCTGTGCCCGCGGCCTATTTTTGGCACACGGAGGCCCCTCGCAAAGTCTCGCGCCATTCCGAGTCCGGCGGACGAAGTTGGCCAGCCCCACCCGCCAAGGCTATAGCCCATCCGTTTTTGTGGCTATTTTCCGCTGGACGAACTTGGCGCCCCGGCCTTCGGGCGGTTATTTTTGGGTGCGGCTGTGCCCGCGGCCTATTTTGGGCACACGGAGGCCCCTCGCAAAGTCTCGCGCCATTCCGAGACCGGCGGACGAAGTCGGCCAGCCCCACCCCCCAAGGCTATAGCCCATCCGATTTTGTGGACTTTTTCAGCTGGCCGAACTGGGCGCCTCGGCCTTCGAGCGGTTATTTTTGGGCGCGGCTTTGTCCGCGGCCTATTTTTGGCACATGGAGGCCCCTCGCAAAGTATCGCGCCATTCCGAGTCCGGCGGACGAAGTCGGCCAGCCCCACCCCCCAAGGCTATAGCCCACCCGTTTTTGTGGCCTTTTTCCTCTGGACGAACTAGGCGCCCCATCTTTCGGGCGGTTATTTTTGGGCACGGCTGTGCCCGATCACTATTTTTGGCACACGGAGGCCCCGCGTAAAGTCTAGCGCCATTCTGAGTCCGGCGGACGAAGTTGGCGAGCCCCACCCCCCAAGGCTATAGCCCACCCGTTTTTCTAGCTTTTTTCCGCTGGTCGAACTTGGCGTCCCGACCTTCGGGCGGTTATTTTTGGGCGCGGCTGTGCCCGCGGCCTATTTTTGGCACACGGAGGCCCCTCGCAAAGTCTCGCGCCATTCCGAGTCCGGCGGACGAAGTTGGCCAGCCCCACCCCCCAAGGCTATAGCCCACCCGTTTTTCTAGCTTTTTTCCGCTGGTCGAACTTGGCGTCCCGACCTTCGGGCGGTTATTTTTGGGCGCGGCTGTGCCCGCGGCCTATTTTTGGCACACGGAGGCCCCTCGCAAAGTCTCGCGCCATTCCGAGTCCGGCGGACGAAGTTGGCCAGCCCCACCCCCCAAGGCTATAGCCCATCCGTTTTTGTGGCTATTTTCCGCTGGACGAACTTGGCGCCCCGGCCTTCGGGCGGTTATTTTTGGGTGCGGCTGTGGCCGCGGCCTATTTTGGGCACACGGAGGCCCCTCGCAAAGTCTCGCGCCATTCCGAGACCGGGGGACGAAGTCGGCCAGCCCCACCCCCCATGGCTATAGCCCATCCGTTTGTGGCTATTTTCCGCTGGACGAACTTGGCGCCCCGGCCTTCGGGCGGTTATTTTTGGGCGCGGCTGTGCCCGCGGCCTATTTTGGGCACACGGAGGCCCCTCGCAAAGTCTCGCGCCATTCCGAGACCGGCGGACGAAGTTGGCCAGCCCCACCCCCCAAGGCTATAGCCCACCCGTTTTTCTAGCTTTTTTCCGCTGGTCGAACTTGGCGTCCCGACCTTCGGGCGGTTATTTTTGGGCGCGGCTGTGCCCGCGGCCTATTTTGGGCACACGGAGGCCCCTCGCAAAGTCTCGCGCCATTCCGAGACCGGGGGACGAAGTCGGCCAGCCCCACCCCCCAAGGCTATAGCCCAACCGTTTTTGTGGCCATTTTCCGCTGGACGAACTTGGCGCCCCGGCCTTCGGGCGGTTATTTTTGGGCGCGGCTGTGCCTGCGGCCAATTTTTGGTGCACGGAGGCCCCTCGCAAAGTCTCACACCATTCCGAGTCCGGCGGACGAAATCGGCCAGCCCCACCCCCCAAGGCTATAGCCACCCGTTTTTGTGGCCTTTTTCCGCTGGACGAACTTGGCGCCCCGGCCTTCTGGCGGTTATTTTTGGGCGCGGCTGTGCAAACGGCCTCTTTTTGGCACATGGATGCCCCTCGAAAAGTCTCACGTGATTCCGAGTCCGGCAGACGAAGTTGGCCAGCCCAACCCCCCAAGGCTATAGCCCACCCGTTTTTGTGGCCTTTTTCCGCTGGACGAACTTGGCGCCCGGGCCTTCGGGCGGTTATTTTTTGGCGCGGCTGTGCCCGCGGCCTAATTTTTGCACACGGAGGCCCCTCGCATAGTCTCGTGCCATTCCGAGTCCGGCGGACGAAGTTGGCCAGCCCCACCCCCCAAGGCTATAGCCCACCCGTTTTTGTGGCCTTTTTCCGCTGGACGAACTTGGCGCCCCGGCCTTCTGGCGGTTATTTTTCGGCGCGGCTGTGCCCGTGGCCTATTTTGGGTACACGGTGGCCGCTCGCAAAGTCTCTCGCCATTCTAAGTCTGGCGGACGAAGTTGGCCAGCCCCACCCCCCAAGGCTATAGCCCACCCGTTTTTGTGGCCTTTTTCCGCTGGACGAACTTGGCGCCCCGGCCTTGGAGCGGTTATTTTTGGGCGTGGCTGTTTCCACGGTGTATTTTTTGCACGCGGAGGCCCCTCGCAATGTCTCACGCGATTCCGAGTCCGGCAGACAAAGCTGGCCAGCCCCACCCCCCAGGGCTATAGCCCACCCGTTTTTGTGGCCTTTTTCAGCTGGACGAACTTGGCGCCCCGACCTTCTGGCGGTTATTTTTGGGCGCGGCTGTGCCCGCGGTCTATTTTTGGTACACGGAGCCGCCTCGCAAAGTCTCTCGCCATTCCGAGTCCGGCGGACGAAGTGGGCCAGCCCCACCCCCCAAGGCTATAGCCCACCCGTTTTTGTGGCATTTTTCCGCTGGACGAACTTGGCGCCCCGGTCTTCGGGCGGTTATTTGTGGGTACGGCTGTGTCCGCGGCCTACTTTTGGCACACGGAGGCCCCTCGCAAAGTCTCGCACCATTCCGAGTCCGGCGGACGAAGTTGGCCAGCCCCACCCGCAAAGGCTATAGCCCACCCGTTTTGGCGGCCTTTTTCCGCTGGACGAACTTGGCGTCCCGGCCTTCGGGCGGTTATTTTTGGGAGCGGCTGTGCCCGCGGCCTATTTTTGGCACACGGAGGCCCCTCGTAAAGTCTCGCACCATTCCGAGTCCGGCGGACGAAGTGGGCCAGCCCCACCCCCAAGGCTATAGCCCACCCGTTTTTGTGGCCTTTTTCCGCTGCACGAACTTGGCGGCCCGGCCTTCGGGCCGTTATTTTTGGGCGCGGCTGTGTACGCGGCCTATTTTTGGCACACGGAGGCCCCTTGCAAAGTCTCGCGCCATTTCGAGTCCAGCGGACGAAGTTGGCCAGCCCCACCCCTCAAGGCTATAGCCCACCCGTTTTTGTGGCATTTTTCCGCTGGACGAACTTGGCGCCCCGGCCTTCGGGTGGTTATTTTTGGCCGCGGCTGTGCCCGCGGCCTATTTTTGGCACACGGAGGACCCTCGCAAAGTCTCGCGCCATTCCGAGTCCGGCGGACGAAGTTGGCAAGCCCCACCCCCCAAGGCTATAGCCCACCCGTTTTTGTGGCCTTTTTCCGCTGGACGAACTTGGCGCCCGGGCCTTCGGGCGGTTATTTTTGGGTGCGGCTGTCCCCGCGGCCTAATTTTGGCACACGGAGGCCCCTCGCATAGTCTCGTGCCATTCCGAGTCCGGCGGACGAAGTTGGCCAGCCCCACCCCCCAAGGCTATAGCCCACCCGTTTTTGTAGCCTTTTTCCGCTGGACGAACTTGGCGCCCCGGCCTTCTGGCGGTTATTTTTTGGCGCGGCTGTGCCTGTGGCCTATTTTTAGCACACGGTGGCCCCTCGCAAAGTCTCTCGCCATTCTGAGTCCGGCGGACGAAGTTGGCCAGCCCCACCCCCCAAGGCTATAGCCCACCCGTTTTTGTGGCCTTTTTCCGCTGGACGAACTTGGCGCCCCGGCCTTGGAGCGGTTATTTTTGGGCGTGGCTGTTTCCGCGGTGTATTTTTGGCACGCGGAGGCCCCTCGCAATGTCTCGCGCCATTCCGAGTCCGGCAGACAAAGTTGGCCAGCCCCACCCCCCAGGGCTATAGCCCACCCGTTTTTGTGGCCTTTTTCAGCTGGACGAACTTGGCGCCCCGACCTTCTGGCGGTTATTTTTGGGCGCGGCTGTGCCCGCGGTCTATTTTTGGTACACGGAGGCGCCTGGCAAAGTCTCTCGCCATTCCGAGTCCGGCGGACCAAGTGGGCCAGCCCCACCCCCCAAGGCTATAGCCCACCTGTTTTTGTGGCCTTTTTCCGCTGGACGAACTTGGCGCCCCGGTCTTCGGGCGGTTATTTTTGGGTACGGCTGTGCCCGCGGCCTAATTTTGGCAGACGGAGGCCCCTCGCATAGTCTCGTGCCATTTCGAGTCCGGCAGACGAAGTTGGCCAACCCCACCCCCCAAGGCTATAGCCCACCCGTTTTTGTGGCCTTTTTCCGCTGGATGAATTTTGCGCCCCGGCCTTCAGGTGCTTAGTTTTGGGCGCGGCTGAGCCAGTGGCGTATTTTTGGCACACGGAGGCCCCTCGCAAAGTCTCACGCCAGTCCGAGTCCGGCAGACGAAGTTGGCCAGCCCCACCCCCCAAGGCTATAGCCCACCCGTTTTTGTGGCCTTTTTCCGCTGGACGAACTTGGCGCCCCGGCCTTCGGGCGGTTATTTTTGGGCGGGGCTGTGCCTGCGGTCTATTTTTCGTACACGGAGGCTCCTCACAAAGTCTCGCGCCATTCCGAGTCCGGCGGACGAAGTTGGCCAGCACCACCCCCCAAGTCTATAGCCCACCCGTTTTTGTGGCCTTTTTCCGCTGGAAGAACTTGGCGCCACGGCCTTCGGTCGGGTATTTTTGGGCGCGGCTGCGCCCGCGGCCTATTTTAGGCACACGGAGGCGCCTCGCAAAGTCTCACGCCATTCCGAGTCCGGCGGACGAAGTTGGCCAGCCCAACCCCCCAAGGCTATAGCCCACCCGTTTTTGTGGCCTTTTTCCGCTGGACGAACTTGGTGCCCCAGCCGTCGGGCGAGTATTTTTGGACGCGGCTTTGTCCGCGGCCTATTTATGGCACACAGAGGCGACTCGCAAAGTCTCGTGCCATTCCGAGTCCGGCGGACGAAGTTGGCCAGCACCACCCCCCAAGGCTATAGCCCACCCGTTTTTGTGGCCTTTTTCCGCTGGACGAGCTTTGCGCCCCGGCTTTCGGGTGGTTATTTTTGGGCGCGGCTTGGCCCGCGGCCTATTTTTGGCACGCGGAGGCCCTCGTAAAGTCTCATGCTATTCCGAGTCCGGGGGACGAAGTTGGCCAGCCCCACCCCCAAAGGCTATTGCCCGCCCGTTTTTGTGGCCTTTTTTCGCTGGACGAACTTGGCGCCCCGGCGTTAGGGCGGTTATTTTTGGGTGCGGCTGTGCCCGCGGCCTATTTTTGGCACACGGAGGCCCCTCGCAAAGTCTCGCGCCATTCCGAGTCCGGCGGACGAAGTTGGCCAGCCCCACCCCCCAAGGCTATGTCCCACCCGTTTTTGTGGCCTTTTTCCGCTGGACGAACTTGGCGCCCAGGCCTTCGGGCGGTTATTTTTGGTTACGGCTGTGCCCACGGCCTATTTTTGGCACACGGAGGCCCCTCACAAAGTGTCGCGCCATTCGGAGTCCGGCGGACGAAGTTGGCCAGCCCCACCCCCCAAGGCTATAGCCCACCCGTTTTTGTGGCCTTTTTCGCTGGACGAACTTGGCGCCCCGTCCTTTGGGCGGTCATTTCTGGACGCGGCGGTGCCCGCGGCCTATTTTTGGCACACGGAGGACCCTCACAAAGTCTCGCACCATTCCGTGTCCGGCGGACAAAGTTGGCCAGCCCCACCCCCCAAGGCTATAGCCCACCCGTTTTTGTGGCCTCTTTCCTCTGGACGAACTTGGCGCCCCGGCCTTCGGGCAGTTATTTTTGGAAGCGGCTGTGCCCGCGGCCTATTTTTGGCACACGGAGGCCCCTCGCGAAGGCTCGCGCCATTCCGAGTCCGGCGGACGAAGTTGGCCAGGCCCACCCCCCAAGGCTATAGCCCACCCGTTTTTGTGGCCTTTTTCCGCTGGACGAACTCGGCGCCACGGCCTTCGGGCGGTTATTTTTGGGCTCGGCTGTGCCAGCGGCCTATTTTTGGCTCACGGAGGCCCCTCGCGAAGGCTCGCGCCATTCCGAGTCCGGCGGACGGAGTGGGCCAGCCCCACCCCCCAAGGCTATAGCCCACCCGTTTTAGTGACCTTTTTCCGCTGGACGAACTGGGCGCCCCGGCCTTCCGGTGTTTATTTTTGGACGCGGCTGTGCCCGCAGCCTATTTTTGGCACACGGAGGCCCCTCGCAAAGTGTCGCGCCATTCGGAGTCCGGCGGACGAAGTTGGCAAGCCCCACCCCCCAAGGCTATAGCCCACGCGTTTTTGTGGCCATTTTCCTCTGGACGAACTTGGCGCCCAGGCCTTCGGGCGGTTATTTTTGGTTACGGCTGTGCCCACGGCCTATTTTTGGCACACGGAGGCCCCTCGCAAAGTGTCGCGCCATTCGGAGTCCGGCGGACGAAGTTGGCCAGCCCCACCCCCCAAGGCTATAGCCCACCCGTTTTTGTGGCCTTTTTCGCTGGACGAACTTGGCGCCCCGGCCTTTGGGCGGTCATTTCTGGACGCGGCGGTGCCCGCGGCCTATTTTTGGCACACGGAGGCCCCTCACAAAGTCTCGCACCATTCCGTGTCCGGCGGACGAAGTTGGCCAGCCCCACCCCCCAAGGCTATAGCCCACCCGTTTTTGTGGCCTTTTTCCGCTGGATGAACTTGGCGCCCCGGCCTTCCGGTGTTTATTTTTGGGCGCGGCTGTGCCCGCAGCCTATTTTTGGCACACGGAGGCCCCTCGCAAAGTGTCGCGCCATTCGGAGTCCGGCGGACGAAGTTGGCAAGCCCCACCCCCCAAGGCTATAGCCCACCCGTTTTTGTGGCCTTTTTCCGCTGGACGAAGTTGGTGCCACGGCCTTCGGGCCGTTATTTTTGGGCTCGGCTGTGCCCGCGGCCTATTTTTGGCACACGGAGGCCCCTCGCGAAGGCTCGCGCCATTCCGAGTCCGGCGGACGAAGTTGGCCAGCCCCACCCCCCAAGGCTATAGCCCACCCGTTTTTGTGGCCTTTTTCCGCTGGATGAACTTGGCGCCCCGGCCTTCCGGTGTTTATTTTTGGGCGCGGCTGTGCCCGTAGCCTATTTTTGGCACACGGAGGCCCCTCACAAAGTGTCGCGCCATTCGGAGTCCGGCGGACGAAGTTGGCAAGCCCCACCCCCCAAGGCTATAGCCCACCCGTTTTTGTGGCCTTTTTCCGCTGGACGAAGTTGGTGCCACGGCCTTCGGGCCGTTATTTTTGGGCTCGGCTGTTCCCGCGGCCTATTTTTGGCACACGGAGGCCCCTCGCAAAGTCTCGCACCATTCCGAGTCCGGCAGACGAAGTTGGCCAGCCCCACCCGCCAAGGCTATAGCCCACCCGTTTTTGTGGCCATTTTCCTCTGGACGAACTTGGCGCCCCGGCCTTCGGGCGGTTATTTTTGGACGCGGCTGTGCCCGCGGCCTGTTTTTGGCACACGGAGGCCCCTCGCAAAGTCTCGCGCCATTCGGAGTCTGGCGGACGAAGTTGGCAAGCCCCACCCCCCAAGGCTATAGCCCACGCGTTTTTGTGGCCATTTTCCTCTGGACGAACTTGGCGCCCCGGCCTTCGGGCGGTTATTTTTGAGCGTGGCTGTGACCGCGGCCTATTTTTGGCACACGGAGGCCCCTCGCAAAGTCTTGTGCCATTCCGAGTCCGACGGACGAAGTTGTCCAGCCCCACCCCCCAAGGCTATAGGCCACCCGTTTTTGTGGCCTTTTTCCGCTGGACGAACCTGGTGCCCCGGCCTTCGGGTGGTTATTTTTGGGTGCAGCTATGCCCGCGGCCTATTTTTGGCACACTGAGGCCCCTCGCAAAGTCTCGCACCATTCCGAGTCCGGCAGACGAAGTTGGCCAGCCCCACTCCCCAAGGCTATAGCCCACCCGTTTTTGTGGACTTTTTCCGTTGGACGAACTTGGCGCCCCGGCCTTCGGGCGGTTATTTTTGGGCGCGGCTGTGCCCACGGCCTATTTTTGGCACACGGAGGCCCCTCGCAAAGTCTCGCGCCATTCTCAGTCCGGCGGACAAAGTTGGCCAAACCCATCCCCCAAGGCTATAGCCCACCCGTTTTTGTGTCCTTTTTCCGCTGGACGAACTTGGCGCCCCGGTCTTCGGGCGGTTATTTTTGGGCGCGGCTGTGGCAGCGGCCTATTTTTGGCACGCGGAGGCCACTCACAAAGTCTCGCCCCATTCCGAGTCCGGCGGACGAAGTTGGCCAGCCCCTCCCCCCAAGGCTATAGCCCACCCGTTTTTTGGCCATTCTTCCACTGGGGGGTTTGGGCGCGCCGACCTTCGGGGGGTTATTTTTGGGCGCGGCTGTGCCCGCGGCCTATTTTTAACACACGCAGGCTGCTCGCAATGTCTCGGCCCATTCCGAGTCCGGCGGACGAAGTGGGCCAGCCCCTCCCCCCAAGGCTATAGCGCACCCGTTTTTTGGCCATTTTTCCGCTGGGGGGTTTGGGCGATCCGACTTTCGGGGGGCTATTTTTAGGCGCGGCTGTTCCCGCGGCCTATTTTTGGCACGCGGAGGCCGTTCGCAAAGTCTCACCCCATTCCGAGTCCGGCGGACGAAGTTGGCCAGCCCATCCCCCCAAGGATATAGGCCACCCGTTTTTTGGCCATTTTTCCGCTGGGGGGTTTGGGCGCGCCGACCTTCGGTGGGTTATTTTTGGGCGCGGCTTTTCCCGCGGCTTTTTTTTGGCACCCCGAGGCCCCTCGCAAAGTCTCGCCCCATTCCGAGTCCGGCGGACGAACTTCGCCCGCGCCCCCCACCAAGGCTATAGCCCACCCGTTTTTTGGCTATTTTTCCGCTGGGGGGTTTTGGCACCACGACTTTCGGGCGCTTATTTTTGGGCGCGGCTTTGCCCGCGGCTTATTTTTGGCACCCCGAGGCCCCTCGCAAAGACTCGCCCCATTCTGAGTCCGGCGGACGAACTTCGCCCGTGCCCCCCACCGAGGCTATAGCCCACCCGTTTTTTGGCTATTTTTCCGCTGGGGGGTTTGGGCACAACGACCTTCAGTGGCTTATTTTTCGGCGCGGCTTTGCCCGCGGTTTATTTTTTGCACCCCGAGGCCCCTCGCAAAGTCTCGCCCCATTCCGAGTCCGGCGGACGAGCTTCGCCCGCGCCCCCCACCAAGGCTATAGCCCACCCGTTTTTTGGCCATTTTCCGATGGGGGGTTTTTGCACCACGACCTTCGGGCGCTTATTATTGGGTGCGGCTTTGCCCGCGGCTTATTTTTGGTACCCCGAGGCTCCTCGCAAAGTCTCGCCCCATTCCGAGTCCGGCGGACGAACTTCGCTAGCGCCCCCCACCAAGGCTATAGCCCACCCGTTTTTTGGCCATTTTCCGATGGGGGATTTTGGCACCACGACCTTCGGGCTCTTATTATTGGGCGCGCCTTTGCCCGCGGCTTATTTTTGGCACCCCGAGGCCCCTCGCAAAGTCTCGCCCCATTCCGAGTCCGGCAGACGAAATTCGCCCGCGCCCCCCACCAAGGCTATAGCCCACCCGTTTTTTGGCCATTTTTCCGCTGGGGGGTTTTGGCACCACGACCTTTGGGCGAGGCTTTGCCCGCGGCTTATTTTTTGCACTCCGAGGCCCCTCGCAAAGTCTCGCCCCATTCCGAGTCCGGCGGACGAACTTCGCCCGCGCCCCCCACCAAGGCTATAGCCCACCCGTTTTTTGGCCATTTTTCCGCTGGGGGATTTTGGCACCACGACCTTCGGGCGCGGCTTATTTTTGGCACCCCAAGGCCCCTCGCAAAGTCTCACCCCATTCCGAGTCCGGCGGACGAACTTCGCCCGCGCCCCCCACCAAGGCTATACCCCACCCGTTTTTTGGACATTTTTCCGCTGGGGGGTTTTGGCACCACGACCTTCGGGCGTTTATTTTTGGGCACGGCGTTGCCCGCAGATTATTTTTGGCACCCCGACTCCCCTCGCAAAGTCTCGCCCCATTCCGAGTCCGGCGGACGAACTTCGCCCGCTCCCCCCACCAAGGCTATAGCCCACCCGTTTTTTGGCTATTTTTCCGCTGGGGGTTTGGCACCACGACCTTCGGGGGCGTATTGTTGGGCACGGCTTTGCCCGCGGCTTATTTTTGGCACCCCGAGGCCCCTCGCAAAGTCTTGCCCCATTCCGAGTCCGGCGGACGAACTTCGCCCGCGCCCCCCACCAAGGCTATAGCCCACCCGTTTTTTGGCCATTTTTCAGCTGGGGGGTTTTGGCACCATGACCTTCGGGGGCTTATTTTTGGCACCCTGAGGCCCCTCGCAAAGTCTCGCCCCATTCCGAGTCCGGCGGACGAACTTCTCCTGCGCCCCCCACCAAGTCTATAGCCCACCCGTTTTTTGGCCATTATTCCGTTGGTGAGTTTTGGCACCACGACCTTCGGGTGCTTATTTTTGGGCGCGGCTTTGCCTGCATCTTATTTTTGGCACCCCGAGGCCCCTCACAAAGTCTCGCCCCATTCCGAGTCCGGCGGGCGAACTTCGCCCGCGCCCCCCACCAAGGCTATAGCCCACCCGTTTTTTGGCCATTTTTCCGCTGGGGGATTTTGGCACCACGACCTTCGGCGCGCGGCTTATTTTTTGCACCCCAAGGCCCCTCGCAAAGTCTCACCCCATTCCGAGTCCGGCGGACGAACTTCGCCCGTGCCCCCCACCAAGGCTATAGCCCTCCCGGTTTTTGGCCATTTTTCCGCTGGGGGGTTTTGGCACCACGACCTTCGGGGGCTTATTTTTGGGCGCGGCTTTGCCCGCGGCTTATTTTTGGCACCCCGAGGCCCCTCGCAAAGTCTCGCCCCATTCCGAGTCCGGCGGACGAACTTCGCCTGCGCCCCCAACCAAGGCTATAGCCCACCCGTTTTTTGGCCATTTTTCCGCTGGGGAGTTTTGGCACCATGACCTTCGGGCGCTTATTTTTGGGCGCGGCTTTGCCCGTATCTTATTTTTGGTACCCCGAGGCCCCTCGCAAAGTCTCGCCCCATTCCGAGTCCGGCGGGCGAACTTCGCCCGCGCCCCCCTCCAAGGCTATAGCCCACCCGTTTTTTGGCCATTTTTCCGCTGAGGGGTTTTGGCACCACGACCTTCGGGGGCTTATTTTTGGGCGCGGCTTTGTCCGCGGCTTAGTTTTGGCACCCCGAGGCCCCTCGGAAAGTCTCACCCAATTCCGAGTCCGGCGGACGAACTTCGCCCGCGCCCCCCACCAAGGCTATAGCCCACCCGTTTTTTGGCCATTTTTCCGCTGGGGGGTTTTGGCACCACGACCTTCAGGCACGGCTTTGCGCGCGGCTTATTTTTGGCACCCCGAGGCACCTCGCAAAGTCTCACCCCAATCCGAGTCCGGCGGACGAACTTCACCCACGCCCCCCACCAAGGCTATAGCCCACCCGTTTTTTGGCCATTTTTCCGCTGGGGGGTTTTGGCACCACGACCTTCGTGGGCTTATTTTTGGGTGCAGCTTTTCGTACGGCTTATTTTTGGCACCCCGAGGCCCCTCGCAAAGTCTCACCCCATTCCGAGTCCGGCGGACGAACTTCGCCCGCGCCCCCCACCAAGGCTATAGCCCACCCGTTTTTTGTCCATTTTTCCGCTGGGGGGTTTTGGCACCACGACCTTTGGGCGCGGCTTTGCCCGCGGCTTATTTTTGGCACCGCGAGGCCCCTCGCAAAGTCTCACCCCATTCCGAGTCCGGCGGACGAACTTCACCCACGCCCCCCACCAAGGCTATAGCCCACCCGTTTTTTGGCCATTTTTCCGCTGGGGGGTTTTGGTACCACGACCTTCGCAGGCTTATTTTTGGGCACGGCTTGGCGCGCGTCTTATTTTTGGCCCCC
Organism: Citrus sp. QX-2021; assembly: GCA_030444885.1. NCBI lineage: Eukaryota > Viridiplantae > Streptophyta > Magnoliopsida > Sapindales > Rutaceae > Citrus > Citrus sp. QX-2021. Next base: position 138,470 of record JAUJEF010000106.1, read on the forward strand.
CGAGGCCCCTCGCAAAGTCTCACCCCATTCCGAGTCCGGCGGACGAACTTCGCCCGCGCCCCCCACCAAGGCTATAGCCCACCCGTTTTTTGGCCATTTTTCCGCTGGGGGGTTTTGGCACCACGACCTTCGGGCGCGGCTTTGCGCGCGGCTTATTTTTGGCACCCCGAGGCCCCTCGCAAAGTCTCACCCCATTCCGAGTCCGGTGGACGAACTTCGCCCGCGCCCCCCACCAAGGCTATAGCCCACCCGTTTTTTAGCCATTTTTTCGCTGGTGGGTTTTGGCACCACACCCTTCGGGCGCTTATTTTTGGGCGCAGCTTTGTCCGTGGCTTATTTTTGGCACCCTAAGGCCCCTCGTAAAGTCTCGCCCCATTCCGAGTCCGGCGGACGAACTTCGCCCGCGCCCCCCACCAAGGTTATAGCCCACCCGTTTTTTGGCCATTTTTCCGCTGGGGGGTTTTGGCACCACGACCTTCGGGCGCGGGTTTGCCCGTGGCTTATTTTTGGCACCCCGAGGCCCCTCGCAAAGTCTCGACCCATTCCGAGTCCGGCGGACGAACTTCGCCCGCCCCCCCCACCAAGCCTATAGCCCACCCGTTTTTTGGCCATTTTTCCGCTGGGGGGTTTGGGCGCGCCGACCTTCGGGGGGTTTTTTTTGGGCGCGGCTGTGCCCGCGGCCTATTTTTGGTACGCGGAGGCCGCTCGCAAAGTCTCGCCCCATTCCGAGTCCGGCGGACGAAGTTGGCCAGCCCCTCCCCCCAAGGCTATAGCGCACCCGTTTTTTGGCCATTTTTCCGCTGGGGGGTTTGGGCGCGCCGACCTTCGGGCGGTTAATTTTGGGCGAGCCGACCTTCGGGCGGTTATTTTTGGGCGAGGCTGTGCCCTCGGCCTATTTTTGGCACGCGGAGGCCGCTCGCAAAGTCTCACCCCATTCCGAGTCCGGCGGACGAAGTTGGACAGCCCCTCCCCCCAAGGCTATAGCCCACCCGTTGTTTGGCCATTTTTCCGCTGGGGGGTTTGGGCGCGCCGACCTTCGGGCGGTTATTTTTGAGCGCGGCTGTGCCCGCGGCCTATTTTTGGCACACGGAGGCCGCTCGTAAAGTCTCGCCCCATTCCGAGTCCCGCGGACGACGTTGGCGAGCCCCTCCCCCCAAGGCTATTGCGCACCCGTTTTTTGGCCATTTTTCCGCCGGGGGGTTTGGGCCATTCCGATTCCGGCGGATGAAGTCGGCCAGCCCCACCCCCCAAGGCTATAGCCCACCCATTTTTGCGGCCTTTTTCCGCTGGACGAACTTGGCGCCCCGGCCTTCGGGCGGTTATTATTGGGCGCAGCTGTGCCCGCGGCCTAGTTTTGGCACATGGAGGCCCCTCGCAAAGTCTCGCGCCATTCCGAGCCGGCGGACGAAGTTGGCCAGCCCCACCCCCCAAGGCTATAGCCCACCCGTTTTTGTGGCCTTTTTCCGCTGGACGAATTTGGCGCGCCGGCCTTCGGGCGGTTATTATTGGGCGCAGCTGTGCCCGCGGCCTAGTTTTGGCACATGGAGGCCCCTCGCAAGGTCTCGCGCCATTCCGATTTCGGCGGACGAAGTGGGCCAGCCCCACCACTCAAGGCTATAGCCCACCAGTTTTTGTGGCCTTTTTCCGCTGGACGAACTTGGCGCCCCGGCCTTCGGGCAGTTATTTTTGGGCGCGGCTGTGCCCGTGGTCTAGTTTTGGCACACGGAGGCCCCTCGCAAAGTCTCGCGCCATTCCGAGCCGGCGGACGAAGTTGGCCAGCCCCACCCCCCAAGGCTATAGCCCACCCGTTTTTGTGGCCTTTTTTCGCTGGACGAACTTGGCGCCCCGGCCTTCGGGCTGTTATTTTTGGGTGTGGCTATGCCCGCATCCTATTTTGGGCACACGGAGGCCCCTCGCAAAGTCTCGCGCCATTCCGAGTCCGGCGGACGAAGTGGGCCAGCCCCACCCCCCAAGGCTATAGCCCACCCGTTTTTGTGGCCTTTTTCCGCTGGACGAACTTGGCGCCCCGGCCTTCGGGCGGTTATTTTTACGGGTGGCTGTGCCTGCGGCCTATTTTTGGCACACTGAGGCCACTCGCAAAGTCTCGCGCCATTCCGAGTCCGGCGGACGAAGTTGGCCAGCCCCACCCCCCAAGGCTATAGCCCACCCGTTTTTGCGGCCTTTTTCCGCTGGACGAAGTTGGCGCCCCGGCCTTTGGGCGGTTATTTTTGGGTACGGCTGTGCCCGCGGCCTATGTTTGGCTCACGGAGCCCCTCGCAAAGTCTCACACCTTTCCGAGTCCGGCGTACGAAGTCGGCCAGCCCCACCCCCCAAGGCTATAGCCCACCCGTTTTTGTGGCCTTTTTCCGCTGGACGAACTTGGCGCCCCGGCCTTCGGGCTGTTATTTTTGGGAGCGGCTGTGCCCGCATCCTATTTTGGGCACACGGAGGCCCCTCGCAAAGCCTCGCGCCATTCCGAGTCCAGCGGACGAAGTTGGCCAGCCCAACCCCCCAAGGCTATAGCCCACCCGTTTTTGTAGCCTTTTTCCGCTGGACGAACTTGGCGCACCCTCCTTCGGGCGGTTATTATTGGGTGGAGCTGTGCCCACGGCCTATTTTTGGCACACGGAGGCAACTGGCAAAGTCTCGCGCCATTCCGAGTCCGGCGGACGAAGTTTGCCAGCCCCACCCCCCAAGGCTATAGCCCACCCATTTTTGCGGCCTTTTTCCGCTGGACGAAGTTGGCGCCCCGGCCTTTGGGCGGTTATTTTTGGGTACGGCTGTGCCCGCGGCCTATGTTTGGCACACGGAGCCCCTCGCAAAGTCTCGCGCCATTCCGAGTCCGGCGTACGAAGTCGGCCAGCCCCACCCCTCAAGGCTATAGCCCACCCGTTTTTACGGCCTTTTTCCGCTGGAAGAAGTTGGCGCCCCGGCCTTTGGGTGGTTATTTTTGGGTACGGCTGTGCCCGCGGCCTATGTTTGGCTCACGGAGCCCCTCGCAAAGTCTCACGCCATTCCGAGTCCGGCGTACGAAGTCGGCCAGCCCCACCCCCCAAGGCTATAGCCCACCCGTTTTTGTGGCCTTTTTCCGCTGGACGAACTTGGCGCCCCGGCCTTTGGGCTGTTATTTTTGGGTGCGGCTGTGCCCGCATCCTATTTTGGGCACACGGAGGCCCCTCGCAAAGCCTCGCGCCATTCCGAGTCCAGCGGACGAAGTTGGCCAGCCCAACCCCCCAAGGCTATAGCCCACCCGTTTTTGTAACCTTTTTCCGCTGGACGAACTTGGCGCCCCGGCCTTCGGGCGGTTATTATTGGGCGGAGCTGTGCCACGGCCTATTTTTGGCACACGGAGGCAACTGGCAAAGTCTCGCGCCATTCCGAGTCCGGCGGACGAAGTTTGCCAGCCCCACCCCCCAAGGCTATAGCCCACCCATTTTTGCGGCCTTTTTCCGCTGGACAAAGTTGGCGCCCCGGCCTTTGGGCGGTTATTTTTGGGTACGGCTGTGCCCGCGGCCTATGTTTGGCACACGGAGCCCCTCGCAAAGTCTCGCGCCATTCCGAGTCCGGCGTACGAAGTCGGCCAGCCCCACCCCCCAAGGCTATAGCCCACCCGTTTTTGTGGCCTTTTTCCGCGGGACGAACTTGGTGCCCCGGCCTTCGGGCGGTTATTATTGGGCGGAGCTGTGCCCACGGCCTATTTTTGGCATACGGAGGCCCCTCGCAAAGTCTCGTGCCATTCCGAGTCCGGCGGACGAAATTGGCCAGCCCCACCCCCCAAGGCTATAGCCCACCCGTTTTTGTGGCCTTTTTCCGCTAGACGAACTTGGCGCCCCGGCCTTCGGGTGGTTATTTTTTTGCGCGGCTATGCCCACGGCTTATTTTTGGCACACGGAAGCCCCTCGCAAAGTCTCGCGCCATTCCGAGTCCGGCGGACGAAGTTGCCCAGCCCCACCGCCCAAGGCTATAGCCCACCCAGTTTTGTGTCCTTTTTCCGCTGGACGAACTTGGCGCCCCGGCCTTGGGGCTGTTATTTTTGGGCGTAGCTGTGCCCGCGGCCTATTTGTGGCACACAGAAGCCCATCGCAAAGTCTCGCGCCATTCCGAGTCCGGCGGATGAAGTTGGCCAGCCCCACCCCCCAAGGCTATAGCCCACCCGTTTTTGTGGCCTTTTTCCGCGGGACGAACTTGGCGCCCCGGCCTTCGGGCGGTTATTTTTGGGCGCAGCGCTGCCCGCGGCCTAGTTTTGGCACATGGAGGCCCCTCGTAAAGTCTCGCGCCATTCCGAGTCCGGCGGACGAAGTGGGCCATCCCCACCTCCCAAGGCTATAGCCCACCCGTTTTTGTGGCCTTTTTCCGCTGGACGAACATGGCGCCTTGGCCTTCGGGTGGTTATTTTTGGGCGCGGCAGTGCCGCGGCCTATTTTCAGCACACGGAGGCTGCTCGTAAAGTCTCGCGCCATTCCGAGTCCAGCGGACGAAGTTGGCCAGCCCCACCCCCCAAGGCTATAGCCCACCCGTTTTTGTGATCTTTTTCCGCTGGACGAACTTGGCGCCCCGGCCTTCGGGAGGTTATTTGTGGGTGTGGCTCTGCCCGCAGCCTATTTTTGGCATACGGAGGCCCCTCACAAAGTCTCCCGCCATTCCGAGTCTGGCGGACGAAGTGGGCCAGCTCCACCCCCCAAGGCTATAGCCCACCCGTTTTTGTGGCCTTTTTCCGCTGGACGAACTTGGCGTCCCGGCCTTCGGTCGGTTATTTTTGGGCGCGGCTGTGCCCACGGCCTATTTTTTACACCTGGAGGCCCCTCGCAAAGTATCGCGCCATTCCGAATCCGGCGGACGAAGTCGGCCAGCCCCACCCCCCAAGGCTATTGCCCACCCGTTTTTGTAGCCTTTTTCCGCTGGACGAACTTGGCGCCCCGGCCTTCGGGCTGTTATTTTTGGGTGCGGCTGTGCTCGAATCCTATTTTGGGCACACGGAGGCCCCTCGCAAAGTCTCGCGCGATTCCGAGCCCGGCGGACGAAGTCGGCCAGCCCCACCCCCCAAGGCTATAGCCCACCCGTTTTTATGGCCTTTTTCCGCTGGACGAATTTGGCGCCCCCGCCTTCGGGCGGTTTTTTTTGGGCGCCACTGTGCCCGCGGCCTATTTTTGGCACACGGAGGCCCCTCGTAATGTCTCGCGCCATTCCGATTCCGGCGGACGAAGTGGGCCAGCCCCACCCCCAGAGGCTATAGCCCACCCGTTTTTGTGACCTTTTTCCGCTGGACGAACTTGGCGCCCCGGCCATTGGGCAGTTATTTTTGTGCGCGGCTGTGCCCGCGGCCTAGTTTTGGCACACGGAGGCCCCTCACAAAGTCTCGCGCCATTCCGAGTCCGGCGGACGAAGTTGGCCAGCCCCACCCCCCAAGGCTATAGCCCACCCGTTTTTGTGGCCTTTTTCCGCTGGACGAACTTGGCGCCCCGGCCTTCGGCCTGTTATTTTTGGGTGCGGCTGTGCCCACATCCTATTTTGGGCACACGGAGGCTCCTCGCAAAGTCTCGCGCCATTCCGAGTCCGGCGGACGAAGTTGGCCAGCCCCACCCCCCAAGGCTATAGCCCAACCGTTTTTGTGGCCTTTTTCCGCTGGACGAACTTGGCATCCCGGTCTTCGGGTGGTTATTTCTGGTTGCGGCTGTGCCCGCGGCCTATTTTTTGCTCACGGAGGCCCCTCGCAAAGTCTCACGCCATTCCGAGTCCGACGGACGAAGTCGGCCTGCCCCACCCCCCAAGGCTGTAGCCCACCCGCTTTTGTGGCCTTTTTCCGCTGGACGAACTTGGCGCCCCGGCCTTTGGGAGGTTATTTTTGGGCGCGGCTGTGCCCGCGGCCTATTTTTTGCACCTGGAGGCCCCTCGCAAAGTATCGCGCCATTCCGAGTCCGGCGGACGAAGTTGGCCAGCCCTACCCCCCAAGGCTATAGCCCACCCGTTTTTGTGGCCTTTTTTCCACTGGACGAACTTGCTGCCCCGCTCTTCGGGCAGTTATTTTTGGGCGCGGCTGTGCCCACGACTTATTTTTAGCATACGGAGCCGCTCGTAAAGTCTCGTGCCATTCCGAGTCCGGCGGACGAAGTTGGCCAGCCCCACCCCCCAAGGCTATAGCCCACCCGTTTTTGTGACCTTTTTCCGCTGGATGAACTTGGCGCCCCGGCCTTCGGGCGATTATTTCTGGGCGCGGCTGTGCCCGCGGCCTATTTTTGGCACACGGAGGCCCCTCGGAAAGTCTCGCGCCATTCCGAGTCCGGCGGACGAAGTTAGCCAGCCCCACCCCCCAAGGCTATAGCCCAACCGTTTTTGTGGCCTTTTTCCGCTGGACGAACTTGGCATCCCGGTCTTCGGGTGGTTATTTCTGGTTGCGGCTGTGCCCGCGGCCTATTTTTTGCTCACGGAGGCCCCTCGCAAAGTCTCGCGCCATTCCGAGTCCGGCGGATGAAGTCGGCCGGCCCCACCCCCCAAGGCTATAGCCCACCCGTTTTTGTGGCCTTTTTCCGCTGGACGAACTTGGCGCCCCGGCCTTCGGGCGGTTATTTCTGGGCGCGGCTGTGCCCGCGGCCTATTTTTGGCACACGGAGGCCCCTCGGAAAGTCTCACGCCATTCCGAGTCCGGCGGACGAAGTTGGCCAGCCACATCCCCCAAGGCTATAGCCCACCCGTTTTTGTGGCCTTTTTCCGCTGGACGAAAATGGCGCCCCGGCCTTAAGGAGGTTATTTTTGGGCGCGCCTGTGCCCGCGGCCTATTTTTGGTACACGGAGGCCCCTCGTAAAGTGTCTCGCCATTCCGAGTCCGGCGGACGAAGTCGGCCAGCCCCACCCCGCAAGGCTATAGCCCACCCGTTTTTGTGGCCTTTTTCCGCTGGACGAACTTGGCTCCCCGGCCTTCGGGTGGGTCATTTCTGGTTGCGGCTATGTCCGTGGCCTATTTTTTGTACACGGAGGCCCCTCGCAAAGTCTCGCACCATTCCGACTCCGGCGGACGAAGTAGGCCAGCCCCACCCCCCAAGGCTATAGCCCAACCGTTTTTGTGGCCTTTTTGCGCTGGACGAACTTGGCATCCCGGCCTTCGGGCGGTTATTTCTGTTCGCGGCTGTGTCCGTGGCCTATTTTTTGCTCACGGAGGCCCCTCGCAAAGTCTCGCGCCATTCCGAGTCCGGCGGACGAAGTTGGCCTGCCCCACCCCCCGAGGCTATAGCCCACCCGTTTTATTGGCCTTTTTCCGCTGGACGAACTTGGCTCCCCGGCCTTCGGGTGGTCATTTCTGGTTGTGGCTGTGCCCGCGGCCTATTTTTGGCACACGGAGGCCCCTCGCAAAGTCTCGCGCCATTCCGAGTCCGGCGGACGAAGTTGGCCAGCCCCACCCCCAAGGCTATAGCACACCCGTTTTTGTGGCCTTTTTCCGCTGGACGAACTTGGCGCCCCGGCCTTCGGGCGGTTATTTTTGGGCGCAGCTGTGCCCGCGGCCTATTTTTGGTACACGGAGGCCCCTCGCAAAGTCTCGCGCCATTCCGAGTCCGGCGTATGAAGTTGGCCAGCCCCACCCCCAAGGCTATAGCCCACCCGTTTTTGTGGCCTTTTTCCGCTGGACGAACTTGGCGCCCCGGCCTTCGGGCGGTTATTTCTGGGCGCAGCTGTGCCCGCGGCCTATTTTTGGCACACGGAGGCCCCTCGGAAAGTCTCGCGCCATTCCGAGTCCGGCGGACGAAGTTGGCCGCCACATCCCCCAAGGTTATAGCCCACACTTTTTTGTGGCCTTTTTCCGCTGGACGAAAATGGCGCCCCGGCCTTAAGGAGGCTATTTTTGGGCGCGCCTGTGCCCGCGGCCTATTTTTGGCACACGGAGGCCCCTCGTAAAGTGTCTCGCCATTCCGAGTCCGGCGGACGAAGTCGGCCAGCCCCACCCCCCAAGGCTATAGCCCAACCGTTTTTGTGGCCTTTTTCCGCTGGACGAACTTGGCATCCCGGCCTTCGGGCGGTTATTTCTGTTCGCGGCTGTGCCCGTGGCCTATTTTTTGCTCACGGAGGCCCCTCGCAAAGTCTCGCGCCATTCCGAGTCCGGCGTATGAAGTTGGCCAGCCCCACCCCCAAGGCTATAGCCCACCCGTTTTTGTGGCCTTTTTCCGCTGGACGAACTTGGCGCCCCGGCCTTCGGGCGGTTATTTTTGGGCGCGGCTGTGTCCGCGGCCTATTTGTGGCACACGGAGGCCCCTCGCAAAGTCTCGCGCCATTCCGAGTCCGGCGTATGAAGTCGGCCGGCCCCACCCCCCAAGGCTATAGCCCACCCGTTTTTGAGGCCTTTTTCCGCTGGACGAAATTGGTGCCCCGGCCGTCGGGCGGTTATTTCTGGGCGCGGCTGTTCCCACGGCCTATTTTTTGCACATGGAGGCCCCTCGCAAAGTCTCGCGCTATTCCGAGTCCGGCGGACGAAGTAGGCCAGCCCCACCCCCCAAGGCTATAGCCCACCCGTTTTTGAGGCCTTTTTCCGCTGGACGAACTTGGCGCCCCAGCCTTCGGGCGGGTATTTCTGGGAGCGGCTGTGCCCGCGGCCTATTTTTGGCACACGGAGGCCCCTCGGAAAGTCTCGCGCCATTCCGAGTCCGGCGGACGAAGTTGGCCAGCCCCACCCCCCAAGGCTATAGCCCACCCGTTTTTGTGGCCTTTTTCCGCTGGACGAACTTGGCTCCCCGGCCTTCGGGTGGTTATTTCTGGTTGCGGCTGTGTCCGCGGCCTATTTTTCGTACACGGAGGCCCCTCGCAAAGTCTCGCACCATTCCGAATCCCGCGGACGAAGTAGGCCAGCCCCACCCCCCAAGGCTATAGCCCAACCTTTTTTGTGGCCTTTTTCCGCTGGACGAACTTGGCATCCCGGCCTTCGGGCGGTTATTTCTGTTCGCGGCTGTGCCCGCAGCCTATTTTTTGCTCACGGATGCCCCTCGCAAAGTCTCGCGCCATTCCGAGTCCGGCGGACGAAGTTGGCCTGCCCCACCCCCCGAGGCTGTAGCCCACCCGCTTTTGTGGCCTTTTTCCGCTGGACGAACTTGGCGCCCCGGCCTTTGGGCGGTTATTTTTTGGAGCGGCTGTGCCCGCAGCTGATTTTTGACACATGGAGGCCCCTCGCAAAGTCTCGCGCCATTCCGATTCCCGGCGGACGAAGTTGGCCAGCCCCACCCCCAAGGCTATAGCCCACCCGTTTTTATGGCCTTTTTCCGCTGGACGAACTTGGCGCCCCGGCCTTCGGGCGGTTATTTTTGGGCGCGGCTGTGCCCGCGGCCTATTTTTGGCACACGGAGGCCCCTCGTAAAGTCTCGCGCAATTCCGAGTCCGGCGGATGAAGTCGGCCGGCCCCACCCCCAAAGGCTATAGCCCACCCGTTTTTGTGGCCTTTTTCCGCTGGACGAAATTGGCGCCCCGGCCTTCGGGCGGTTATTTCTGGGCGCGGCTGTGCCCGCGGCCTATTTTTGGCACATGGAGGCCCCTCGCAAAGTCTCGCACCATTCCGAGTCCGGCGGACGAAGTGGGCCAGCCCCACCCCCCAAGGCTGTAGCTCACCCGTTTTTGTGGCCTTTTTCCGCTGGACGAACTTGGCGCCCAGGCCTTCGGGCGGTTATTTCTGGGAGCGGCTGTGCCCGCGGCCTATTTTTGGCACACGGAGGCCCCTCGCAAAGTCTCGCGCCATTCCGAGTCCGGCGGACGAAGTGGGCCAGCCCCACCCCCCAAGGCTATAGCCCACCCGTTTTTTGGCCTTTTTCCGCTGGACGAACTTGGCGCCCCGGCCTTCGGGCGGTTATTTCTGGGCGCGGCTGTGCCCGCGGCCTATTTTTGGCACACGAAGGCCCCTCGGAAAGTCTCGCGCCACTCCGAGTCCGGCGGACGAAGTCGGCCAGCCACATCCCCCAAGGCTATAGCCCACTCGTTTTTGTGGCCTTTTTCCGCTGGACGAACATGGCGCCCCGGCCTTCGGGAGCTTATTTTTGGGCGCGCCTGTGCCCGTCGCCTATTTTTGGCACACGGAGGCCCCTCGCAAAGTCTCGCGCCATCCCGAGTCCGGCGGACGAAGTTGGCCAGCCCCACCCCCCAAGGCTATAGCCCACCCGTTTTTGTGGCCTTTTTCCGCTGGACGAACTTGGCGCCCCGGCCTTCGGGCGGTTATTTCTGGGCGCGGCTGTGCCCGCGGCCTATTTTTTGCACATGGAGACCCCTCGCAAAGTCTCGCGCCATTCCGAGTCCGGCGGACGAAGTAGGCCAGCCCCACCCCCAAGGCTATAGCCCACCCGTTTTTGTGGCCTTTTTCCGCTGGACGAACTTGGCGCCCCGGCCTTCGGGCGGTTATTTTTGGGCGCGGCTGTGTCCGCGGCCTATTTGTGGCACACGGAGGCCCCTCGCAAAGTCTCGCGCCATTCCGAGTCCGGCGTATGAAGTCGGCCGGCCCCACCCCCCAAGGCTATAGCCCACCCGTTTTTGTGGCCTTTTTCCGCTGGACGAAATTGGCGCCCCGGCCGTCGGGCGGTTATTTCTGGGCGCGGCTGTTCCCACGGCCTATTTTTTGCACATGGAGGCCCCTCGCAAAGTCTCGCGCTATTCCGAGTCCGGCGGACGAAGTAGGCCAGCCCCACCCCCCAAGGCTATAGCCCACCCGTTTTTGAGGCCTTTTTCCTCTGGACGAACTTGGCGCCCCAGCCTTCGGGCGGGTATTTCTGGGAGCGGCTGTGCCCGCGGCCTATTTTTGGCACACGGAGGCCCCTCGGAAAGTCTCGCGCCATTCCGAGTCCGGCGGACGAAGTTGGCCAGCCCCACCCCCCAAGGCTATAGCCCACCCGTTTTTGTGGCCTTTTTCCGCTGGACGAACTTGGCTCCCCGGCCTTCGGGTGGTTATTTCTGGTTGCGGCTGTGTCCGCGGCCTATTTTTCGTACACGGAGGCCCCTCGCAAAGTCTCGCACCATTCCGAATCCCGCGGACGAAGTAGGCCAGCCCCACCCCCCAAGGCTATAGCCCAACCTTTTTTGTGGCCTTTTTCCGCTGGACGAACTTGGCATCCCGGCCTTCGGGCGGTTATTTCTGTTCGCGGCTGTGCCCGCGGCCTATTTTTTGCTCACGGAGGCCCCTCGCAAAGTCTCGCGCCATTCCGAGTCCGGCGGACGAAGTTGGCCTGCCCCACCCCCCGAGGCTGTAGCCCACCCGCTTTTGTGGCCTTTTTCCGCTGGACGAACTTGGCGCCCCGGCCTTTGGGCGGTTATTTTTTGGAGCGGCTGTGCCCGCAGCTGATTTTTGACACATGGAGGCCCCTCGCAAAGTCTCGCGCCATTCCGATTCCCGGCGGACGAAGTTGGCCAGCCCCACCCCCAAGGCTATAGCCCACCCGTTTTTATGGCCTTTTTCCGCTGGACGAACTTGGCGCCCCGGCCTTCGTGCGGTTATTTTTGGGCGCGGCTGTGCCCGCGGCCTATTTTTGGCACACGGAGGCCCCTCGTAAAGTCTCGCGCAATTCCGAGTCCGGCGGATGAAGTCGGCCGGCCCCACCCCCAAAGGCTATAGCCCACCCGTTTTTGTGGCCTTTTTCCGCTGGACGAAATTGGCGCCCCGGCCTTCGGGCGGTTATTTCTGGGCGCGGCTGTGCCCGCGGCCTATTTTTGGCACATGGAGGCCCCTCGCAAAGTCTCGCACCATTCCGAGTCCGGCGGACGAAGTGGGCCAGCCCCACCCCCCAAGGCTGTAGCTCACCCGTTTTTGTGGCCTTTTTCCGCTGGACGAACTTGGCGCCCAGGCCTTCGGGCGGTTATTTCTGGGAGCGGCTGTGCCCGCGGCCTATTTTTGGCACACGGAGGCCCCTCGCAAAGTCTCGCGCCATTCCGAGTCCGGCGGACGAAGTGGGCCAGCCCCACCCCCCAAGGCTATAGCCCACCCGTTTTTGTGGCCTTTTTCCGCTGGACGAACTTGGCGCCCCGGCCTTCGGGCGGTTATTTCTGGGCGCGGCTGTGCCCGCGGCCTATTTTTGGCACACGAAGGCCCCTCGGAAAGTCTCGCGCCACTCCGAGTCCGGCGGACGAAGTCGGCCAGCCACATCCCCCAAGGCTATAGCCCACTCGTTTTTGTGGCCTTTTTCCGCTGGACGAACATGGCGCCCCGGCCTTCGGGAGCTTATTTTTGGGCGCGCCTGTGCCCGTCGCCTATTTTTGGCACACGGAGGCCCCTCGCAAAGTCTCGCGCCATCCCGAGTCCGGCGGACGAAGTTGGCCAGCCCCACCCCCCAAGGCTATAGCCCACCCGTTTTTGTGGCCTTTTTCCGCTGGACGAACTTGGCGCCCCGGCCTTCGGGCGGTTATTTCTGGGTGCGGCTGTGCCCGCGGCCTATTTTTTGCACATGGAGACCCCTCGCAAAGTCTCGCGCCATTCCGAGTCCGGCGGACGAAGTAGGCCAGCCCCACCCCCCAAGGCTATAGCCCACCCGTTTTTGTGGCCTTTTTCCGCTGGACGAACTTGGCGCCCCGGCCTGCGGGCGGTTATTTCTGGGAGCGGCTGTGCCCGCGGCCTATTTTTGGCACACGAAGGCCCCTCGGAAAGTCTCGCGCCACTCCGAGTCCGGCGGACGAAGTCGGCCAGCCACATCCCCCAAGGCTATAGCCCACTCGTTTTTGTGGCCTTTTTCCGCTGGACGAACATGGCGCCCCGGCCTTCGGGAGCTTATTTTTGGGCGCGCCTGTGCCCGTCGCCTATTTTTGGCACACGGAGGCCCCTCGCAAAGTCTCGCGCCATCCCGAGTCCGGCGGACGAAGTTGGCCAGCCCCACCCCCCAAGGCTATAGCCCACCCGTTTTTGTGGCCTTTTTCCGCTGGACGAACTTGGCGCCCCGGCCTTCGGGCGGTTATTTCTGGGCGCGGCTGTGCCCGCGGCCTATTTTTTGCACATGGAGACCCCTCGCAAAGTCTCGCGCCATTCCGAGTCCGGCGGACGAAGTAGGCCAGCCCCACCCCCCAAGGCTATAGCCCACCCGTTTTTGTGGCCTTTTTCCGCTGGACGAACTTGGCGCCCCGGCCTGCGGGCGGTTATTTCTGGGAGCGGCTGTGCCCGTGGCCTATTTTTTGCTCACGGAGGCCCCTCGCAAAGTCTCGCGCCATCCCGAGTCCGGCGGACGAAGTTGGCCAGCCCCACCCCCCAAGGCTATAGCCCACCCGTTTTTGTGGCCTTTTTCCGCTGGACGAACTTGGCGCCCCGGCCTTCGGGTGGTTATTTTTGGGCGCGGCTTTTCCCCATGGGATATTTTTGGCACAGGAAGGCCCCTCGCAAAGTCTCGTGCCATTCCGAGTCCGGCGGACGAAGTTGGCCAGCCACATCCCCCAAGGTTATAGCCCACACGTTTTTGTGGCCTTTTTCCGCTGGACGAAAATGGCGCCCCGGCCTTAAGGAGGTTATTTTTGGGTGCGCCTGCGCCCGCGGCTTATTTTTGGCACACGGAGGCCCCTCGTAAAGTCTCCCGCCATTCCGAGTCCGGCGGACGAAGTCGGCCAGCCGCACCCCCCAAGGCTATAGCCCACCCGTTTTTGTGGCCTTTTTCCGCTGGACGAACTTGGCGCCCCGGCCTTCGGGCGGTTATTTCTGGGTGCGGCTGTGCCCGCGGCCTATTTTTTGCACATGGAGGCCCCTCGCAAAGTCTCGTGCCATTCCGAGTCCGGCGGACGAAGTAGGCCAGCCCCACCCCCCAAGGCTATAGCCCACCCGTTTTTGTGGCCTTTTTCCGCTGGACGAACTTGGCGCCCCGGCCTGCGGGCGGTTATTTCTGGGAGCGGCTGTGCCCGCGGCCTATTTTTGGCACACGGAGGCCCCTCGGAAAGTCTCGCGCCATTCCGAGTCCGGCGGACGAAGTTGGCCAGCCACATCCCCCAAGGCTATAGCCCACCCGTTTTTGTGGCCTTTTTCCGCTGGACGAACATGGCACCCCGGCCTTAAGGAGGTTATTTTTGGGCGCGCCTGTGCCCGCGGCTTATTTTTGGCACACGGAGGCCCCTCGTAAAGTCTCCCGCCATTCCGAGTCCGGCGGACGAAGTCGGCCAGCCCCACCCCCCAAGGCTATAGCCCACCCGTTTTTGTGGCCTTTTTCCGCTGGACGAACTTGGCGTCCCGGCCTTCGGGCGGTTATTTCTGAGCGCGGCTGTGCCCGCGGCCTATTTTTGGCACACGGAGGCCCCTCGGAAAGTCTCGCGCCATTCCGAGTCCGGCGGACGAAGTCGGCCAGCCACATCCCCCAAGGCTATAGCCCACCCGTTTTTGTGGCCTTTTTCCGCTGGACGAACATGGCGCCCCGGCCTTCGGGAGGTTATTTTTGGGCGCGCCTGTGCCCGTCGCCTATTTTTGGCACACGGAGGTCCCTCGCAAAGTCTCGCGCCATCCCGAGTCCGGCGGACGAAGTTGGCAAGCCCCACCCCCCAAGGCTATAGCCCACCCGTTTTTGTGGCCTTTTTCCGCTGGACGAACTTGGCGCCCCGGCCTTCGGGTGGTTATTTTTGGGCGCGGCTTTTCCCGTGGGATATTTTTGGCACAGGAAGGCCCCTCGCAAAGTCTCGCGCCATTCCGAGTCCGGCGGACGAAGTTGGCCAGCCCCACCCCCCAAGGCTATAGCCCACCCGTTTTTGTGGCCTTTTTCAGCTGGACGAACTTGGAATCCCGGCCTTCGGGCGGTTCTTTCTGGTCGCGGCTGTGCCCGCGCCCTATTTTTGGCACACGGAGGCCCCTCTCAAAGTCTCGCGCCATTCCGAGTCCGGCGGACGAAGTTGGCCTGCCCCACCCCTCAATGTTGTAGCCCACCGGCTTTTGTGGCCTTTTTCCGCTGGACGAACTTGGCGCCCCGCCCTTTGGGCGGTTATTTTTGGGTACGGCTGTGCCCGCAGCTGATTTTTGGCACACGGAGGCCCCTCACAAAGTCTCGCGCCATTCCGAGTCGGGCGGACGAAGTTGGCCAGCCCCACCCCCAAGGCTATAGCCCACCCGTTTTTGTGGCCTTTTTCCGCTGGACGAACTTGGCGCCCCGGCCTTCGGGCTGTTATTTTTGGGCGCGGCTGTGCCCGCGGCCTATTTTTAGTACACGGAGGTGCCTCGCAAAGTCTCGCTCCATTCCGAGTCCGGCGGACGAGGTCGGCCAGCCCCACCCCCCAAGGCTATAGCCCACCCGTTTTTGTGTCCTTTTTCTTCTGGACGAACTCGGCGCCCCGGCCGTCGGGCGGTTATTTTTGGACGAGGCTGTGCCTGCGGCCTATTTTTGGCACACGGAGGCGCCTCGTAAAGTCTCGCTCCATTCCGAGTCCAGCGGACGAAGTCGGCCAGCCCCACCCCCCAAGGCTATAGCCCACCCGTTTTTGTGGCCTTTTTCAGCTGGACGAATATGGCGCCCCGGCCTTCGGGCTGTTATTTTTGGGTGCGGCATTGTCCGCGGCCTATTTTTGGCACACGGAGGTGCCTCGCAAAGTCTCGAGCCATTCCGAGTCCGACGGACGAAGTTGGCCAGCCCTACCCCCCAAGGCTATAGCCCACCCGTTTTTGGGGCCTTTTCCCGCTGGACGAACTTGTCGCCCCGGCCTTCGGGCATTTATTTTTCGGCGCGGCAGTGCCCGCGGCCTATTTTTGGCACACGGAGGTGCCTCGCAAATTCTCCCGCCATTCCGAGTCCGGCGGACGAAGTTTGCCAGCCCTACCCCCCAAGGATATAGCCCACCCGTTTTTGTGGCCTTTTTCAGCTGGACGAACAT
Source organism: Citrus sp. QX-2021 (assembly GCA_030444885.1). NCBI lineage: Eukaryota > Viridiplantae > Streptophyta > Magnoliopsida > Sapindales > Rutaceae > Citrus > Citrus sp. QX-2021. The sequence continues at coordinate 154,235 of JAUJEF010000106.1, forward strand.
GGCGCCCCGGACTTCGGCGGTTATTTTTGGGCGCGGCTGGGCCCGCGGCCTATTTTTGGTACACGGAGGGGCCTCGCAAAGTCTCGCGCCATTCCGAGTCCGGCGCACGAAGTTGGCCAGCCCCACCACCCAAGGCTATAGCCCACCCGTTTTTGTGGCCTTTTTCCGCTGGACAAACTTGGCGCCCCGGCCTTCGGGCGGTTATTTTTGTGGCGGCTGTGCCCGTGGCCTATTTTTGGCACACGGAGGCGCCTCGTAAAGTCTCGCGCCATTCCGAGTCCGGCAGTCGAAGTGGGCCAGCCCCACCCCCCAAGGCTATTGCGCACCCGTGTTTGTGGCTTTTCTCAGCTGGACGAACTTGGCGCCCTGGTCTTCGGGCGGTTATTTTTGGGCGCGGCTGTGCACGCGGCCTATTTTTTGCACACGGAGGCGCCTCGCAAAGTCTCGTGCCATTCTGAGTCCGGCGGACGAAGTGGGCCAGCCCCACCCCCCAAGGCTATAGCCCACCCGTGTTTGTTGCTTTTTTCAGCTGGACGAACTGGGCGCCCCGGTCTTCGAGTGGTTATTTTTGGACGCGGCTGCGCCCGCGGCCTATTTTTGGCACACGGAGACGCCTCACAAAGTCTCGCGCCATTCCGAGTCCAGCGGACGATGTTGGCCAGCCCCACCCCCCAAGCCTATAGCCCACCCGTTTTTGTGGACTTTTTCCGTTGGACGAACTTGGCGCCCCGGCCTGCGGGCTGTTGTTTTTGGGCGCGGCGGTGCCCGCGGCATAGTTTTGACACACAGAGGCGCCTCGCAAAGTCTCCGGCCATTCCGAGTCCGGCGGACGAAGTGGGCCAGCCCCACCCCCCAAGGCTATAGCCCACCCGTTTTTGTGGCCTTTTTCCGCTGGACGAACTTGGCGCCCCGGCCTTCGGGCGGTTATTTTTGTGGCAGCTGTGCCCGCGGCCTATTTTTGGCACACGGAGGTGCCTCGCAAAGTCTCGCGCCATTCTGACTCCGGCGGACGAAGTTGGCAGGCCCCACCCCCCAAGCCTATAGCCCACCCGTTTTTGTGGCCTTTTTCCGCTGGACGAACTTGCCGCCCCGGCTTGCGGGCGGTTATGTTTGTGCGCGGCTGTGCCCGCGGCCTATTTTTGGCACACGGAGTCACCTCGCAAAGTCTCGCGCCATTCCGAGTCCGGCGGACGAAGTTGGCCAGCCCCACCGCCCAAGGCTATAGCCCACCCGTTTTTGTGGCCTTTTTCCGTTGGTCGAACTTGGCGCCCCGGCCTTCGGGCGGTTATTTTTGGACGCGGCTGTGCCCGCGGCCTATTTTTGGCACACGGAGGCGCCTCGCAAAGTCTCGTGCCATTCCGAGTCCGGCGGACGAAGTCGGCCGGCCACACCCCCCAAGGCTATAGCCCACCCGTCTTTGTGGCCTTTTTCCGCAGGACGAACTTGGCGCCCCGGCCTTCGGGCAGTTATTTTTGGGCGCGGCTGTGCCCGCGGCTTATTTTTGGCACACGGAGGCGCCTCGCAAAGACTCGCGCCATTCCGAGTCCGGCGGACAAAGTAGGCCAGCCCCACCCCACAAGGCTATAGCCCACCCATTTTTCTGGCCTTTTTCCGCTGGACGAACTTGGCGCCCCGGCCTTCGGGCGGTTATTTTTGTGCGCGGCTGTGCCCGCGGCCTATTTTTAGTACACGGAGGGCCTCGCAAAGTCTCGCTCCATTCCGAGTCCGGCGGACGAAGTCGGCCGGACCCACCCCCCAAGGCCATAGCCCACCCGTTTTTGTGTCCTTTTTCTTCTGGACGAACTCGGCGCCCCGGCCTTCGGGCGGTTATTTTTGGCCGCGGCTGTGCCTGCGGCCTATTTTTGGTACATGGAGGCGCCTCGCAATGTCTCGCGCCATTTCGAGTCCGGCGGACGAAGTTGGCCACCCCCACCCCCCAAGGTTATAGCCCACCCGTTTTTGTGGCCTTTTTCCGCTGGACGAACTTCGCGCCCCGGCCTTCGGGCGGTTATTTTTGGGCGCGGCTGTGTCCGCGGCCTATTTTTGGCACACGGAGGCGCCTCGCAAAGTCTCGCGCCATTCCGAGTCCGGCGGACGAAGTTTGCCAGCCCCACCACCGAAGGCTATAGCCCACCCGTTTTTGTGGCTTTTTCGCTGGACGTACTTGGCGCCCCGGCCTTCGGGCGGTTATTTTTGGCCGCGGCTGTGCCCGCGGCCTATTTTTGGCACACGGAAGTGCCTCGCAAAGGCTCGCGCCATTCCGAGTCCGGCGGACGAAGTTGGCCAGCCCCACCCCCCAAGGCTATAGCCCACCCATTTTTGTGGCCTTCTTCCGCTGGTCGAACTTGGCGTCCCGGCCTTCGGGCGGTTATTTTTGGGCACGGCTGTGCCCGTGGCCTATTTTTGCCACACGGAGGCGCCTCGTAAAGTCTCGCGCCATTCCGAGTCCGGCGGACGAAGTTCGGCGGCCCCACCCCCAAAGGCTATAGCCCACCCGATTTTGTGGCCTTTTTCCGCTGGACGAACTTGGCGCCCCAGCCTTCGAGCGGTTATTTTTGGGCACGGTTGTGCCCGCGGCCTATTTTTGGCACACGGAGGCGCCTCACAATGTCTCGCGCCATTCCGAGTCCGGCGGACGAAGTTGGCCACCCCCACCCCCCAAGGGTATAGCCCACCCGTTTTTGTGGCCTTTTTCCGCTGGACGAACTTCGCGCCCCGGCCTTCGCGCGGTTATTTTTGGGTGCGGCTGTGCCCGCGGCCTATTTTTGGCACACGGAGGCGCCTCGCAATGTCTCGCGCCATTCCGAGTCCGGCGGACGAAGTGGGCCAGCCCCACCACCGAAGGCTATAGCCCACCCGTTTTTGTGGCTTTTTCGCTGGACGTACTTGGCGCCCCGGCCTTCGGGCGGTTATTTTTGGCCGCGGCTGTGCCCTCAGCCTATTTTTGGCACACGGAAGTGCCTCGCAAAGGCTCGCGCCATTCCGAGTCCGGCGGACGAAGTTGGCCAGCCCCACCCCCCAAGGTTATAGCCCACCCATTTTTGTGGCCTTCTTCCGCTGGTCGAACTTGGCGCCCCGGCCTTCGGGCGGTTATTTTTGGGCACGGCTGTGCCCGTGGCCTATTTTTGGCACACGGAGGCGCCTCGTAAAGTCTCGCGCCATTCCGAGTCCGGCGGACGAAGTTCGGCGGCCCCACCCCCAAAGGCTATAGCCCACCCGATTTTGTGGCCTTTTTCGGCTGGACGAACTTGGCGCCCCAGCCTTTGAGCGGTTATTTTTGGGCGCGGCTGCGCCGCGGCCTATTTTTGCACACGGAGGCGCCTCGCAATGTCTCGCGCCAATCCGAGTCCGGCGGACGAAGTTGGCCACCTCCACCCCCCAAGGGTATAGCCCACCCGTTTTTGTAGCCTTTTTCCGCTGGACGAACTTCGCGCCCCGGCCTTCGGGCGGTTATTTTTGGGAGCGGCTGTGCCCGCGGCCTATTTTTGGCACACGGAGGCGCCTCGCAAAGTCTCGCGCCATCCCGAGTCCGGCGGACGAAGTTAGCCAGCCCCGCCGCCCAAGGCTATAGCCCACCCGTTTTTGTGGCCTTTTTCCGTTGGACGAACTTGGCGCCCCGGCCTTCGGGCGGTTATTTTTGGGCACGGCTGTGCCCGCGGCCTATTTTTTTCACCCGGCATCGCCTCACAAAGTCTCGCACCATTCCGAGTCCGGCGGACGAAGTTGGCCAGCCCCACCCCCCAAGGCTATAGCCCACCCATTTTTGTGGCCTTTTTCCGCTGGTCGAACTTGGCGCCCCGGCCTTCGGGAGGTTATTTTTGGGCACGGCTGTGCCCGTGGCCTATTTTTGGCACACGGAGGCGCCTCGTAAAGTCTCGCGCCATTCCGAGTCCGGCGGACGAGTTCGGCGGCCCCACCCCCAAAGGCTATAGCCCACCCGATTTTGTGGCCTTTTTCCGCTGGACGAACTTGGCGCCCCAGCCTTCGAGCGGTTATTTTTGGGCGCGGCTGTGCCCGCGGCCTATTTTTGGCACACGGAGGCGCCTCGCAAAGTCTCGCGCCATTCCGAGTCCGGCGGACGAAGTTTGCCAGCCCCACCACCGAAGGCTATAGCCCACCCGTTTTTGTGGCTTTTTCGCTGGACGTACTTGGCGCCCCGGCCTTCGGGCGGTTATTTTTTGCCGCGGCTGTGCCCGCGGCCTATTTTTGGCACACGGAAGTGCCTCGCAAAGGCTCGCGCCATTCCGAGTCCGGCGGACGAAGTTGGCCAGCCCCACCCCCCAAGGCTATAGCCCACCCATTTTTGTGGCCTTCTTCCGCTGGTCGAACTTGGCGTCCCGGCCTTCGGGCGGTTATTTTTGGGCACGGCTGTGCCCGTGGCCTATTTTTGCCACACGGAGGCGCCTCGTAAAGTCTCGCGCCATTCCGAGTCCGGCGGACGAAGTTCGGCGGCCCCACCCCCAAAGGCTATAGCCCACCAGATTTTGTGGCCTTTTTCCGCTGGACGAACTTGGCGCCCCAGCCTTCGAGCGGTTATTTTTGGGCACGGTTGTGCCCGCGGCCTATTTTTGGCACACGGAGGCGCCTCGCAATGTCTCGCGCCATTCCGAGTCCGGCGGACGAAGTTGGCCACCCCCACCCCCCAAGGGTATAGCCCACCCGTTTTTGTGGCCTTTTTCCGCTGGACGAACTTCGCGCCCCGGCCTTCGCGCGGTTATTTTTGGGTGCGGCTGTGCCCGCGGCCTATTTTTGGCACACGGAGGCGCCTCGCAAAGTCTCGCGCCATTCCGAGTCCGGCGGACGAAGTTGGCCAGCCCCACCACCGAAGGCTATAGCCCACCCGTTTTTGTGGCTTTTTCGCTGGACGTACTTGGCGCCCCGGCCTTCGGGCGGTTATTTTTGGCCGCGGCTGTGCCCTCAGCCTATTTTTGGCACACGGAAGTGCCTCGCAAAGGCTCGCGCCATTCCGAGTCCGGCGGACGAAGTTGGCCAGCCCCACCCCCCAAGGTTATAGCCCACCCATTTTTGTGGCCTTCTTCCGCTGGTCGAACTTGGCGCCCCGGCCTTCGGGCGGTTATTTTTGGGCACGGCTGTGCCCGTGGCCTATTTTTGGCACACGGAGGCGCCTCGTAAAGTCTCGCGCCATTCCGAGTCCGGCGGACGAAGTTCGGCGGCCCCACCCCCAAAGGCTATAGCCCACCCGATTTTGTGGCCTTTTTCGGCTGGACGAACTTGGCGCCCCAGCCTTTGAGCGGTTATTTTTGGGCGCGGCTGCGCCCGCGGCCTATTTTTGGCACACGGAGGCGCCTCGCAATGTCTCGCGCCAATCCGAGTCCGGCGGACGAAGTTGGCCACCTCCACCCCCCAAGGGTATAGCCCACCCGTTTTTGTAGCCTTTTTCCGCTGGACGAACTTCGCGCCCCGGCCTTCGGGCGGTTATTTTTGGGAGCGGCTGTGCCCGCGGCCTATTTTTGGCACACGGAGGCGCCTCGCAAAGTCTCGCGCCATCCCGAGTCCGGCGGACGAAGTTAGCCAGCCCCGCCGCCCAAGGCTATAGCCCACCCGTTTTTGTGGCCTTTTTCCGTTGGACGAACTTGGCGCCCCGGCCTTCGGGCGGTTATTTTTGGGCACGGCTGTGCCCGCGGCCTATTTTTTTCACCCGGCATCGCCTCACAAAGTCTCGCACCATTCCGAGTCCGGCGGACGAAGTTGGCCAGCCCCACCCCCCAAGGCTATAGCCCACCCATTTTTGTGGCCTTTTTCCGCTGGTCGAACTTGGCGCCCCGGCCTTCGGGAGGTTATTTTTGGGCACGGCTGTGCCCGTGGCCTATTTTTGGCACACGGAGGCGCCTCGTAAAGTCTCGCGCCATTCCGAGTCCGGCGGACGAAGTTCGGCGGCCCCACCCCCAAAGGCTATAGCCCACCCGATTTTGTGGCCTTTTTCCGCTGGACGAACTTGGCGCCCCAGCCTTCGAGCGGTTATTTTTGGGCGCGGCTGTGCCCGCGGCCTATTTTTGGCACACGGAGGCGCCTCGCAAAGTCTCGCGCCATTCCGAGTCCGGCGGACGAAGTTTGCCAGCCCCACCACCGAAGGCTATAGCCCACCCGTTTTTGTGGCTTTTTCGCTGGACGTACTTGGCGCCCCGGCCTTCGGGCGGTTATTTTTTGCCGCGGCTGTGCCCGCGGCCTATTTTTGGCACACGGAAGTGCCTCGCAAAGGCTCGCGCCATTCCGAGTCCGGCGGACGAAGTTGGCCAGCCCCACCCCCCAAGGCTATAGCCCACCCATTTTTGTGGCCTTCTTCCGCTGGTCGAACTTGGCGTCCCGGCCTTCGGGCGGTTATTTTTGGGCACGGCTGTGCCGTGGCCTATTTTTGCCACACGGAGGCGCCTCGTAAAGTCTCGCGCCATTCCGAGTCCGGCGGACGAAGTTCGGCGGCCCCACCCCCAAAGGCTATAGCCCACCAGATTTTGTGGCCTTTTTCCGCTGGACGAACTTGGCGCCCCAGCCTTCGAGCGGTTATTTTTGGGCACGGTTGTGCCCGCGGCCTATTTTTGGCACACGGAGGCGCCTCGCAATGTCTCGCGCCATTCCGAGTCCGGCGGACGAAGTTGGCCACCCCCACCCCCCAAGGGTATAGCCCACCCGTTTTTGTGGCCTTTTTCCGCTGGACGAACTTCGCGCCCCGGCCTTCGCGCGGTTATTTTTGGGTGCGGCTGTGCCCGCGGCCTATTTTTGGCACACGGAGGCGCCTCGCAAAGTCTCGCGCCATTCCGAGTCCGGCGGACGAAGTTGGCCAGCCCCACCACCGAAGGCTATAGCCCACCCGTTTTTGTGGCTTTTTCGCTGGACGTACTTGGCGCCCCGGCCTTCGGGCGGTTATTTTTGGCCGCGGCTGTGCCCTCAGCCTATTTTTGGCACACGGAAGTGCCTCGCAAAGGCTCGCGCCATTCCGAGTCCGGCGGACGAAGTTGGCCAGCCCCACCCCCCAAGGTTATAGCCCACCCATTTTTGTGGCCTTCTTCCGCTGGTCGAACTTGGCGCCCCGGCCTTCGGGCGGTTATTTTTGGGCACGGCTGTGCCCGTGGCCTATTTTTGGCACACGGAGGCGCCTCGCAATGTCTCGCGCCAATCCGAGTCCGGCGGACGAAGTTGGCCACCTCCACCCCCCAAGGGTATAGCCCACCCGATTTTGTGGCCTTTTTCGGCTGGACGAACTTGGCGCCCCAGCCTTTGAGCGGTTATTTTTGGGCGCGGCTGCGCCCGCGGCCTATTTTTGGCACACGGAGGCGCCTCGCAATGTCTCGCGCCAATCCGAGTCCGGCGGACGAAGTTGGCCACCTCCACCCCCCAAGGGTATAGCCCACCCGTTTTTGTAGCCTTTTTCCGCTGGACGAACTTCGCGCCCCGGCCTTCGGGCGGTTATTTTTGGGAGCGGCTGTGCCCGCGGCCTATTTTTGGCACACGGAGGCGCCTCGCAAAGTCTCGCGCCATCCCGAGTCCGGCGGACGAAGTTAGCCAGCCCCGCCGCCCAAGGCTATAGCCCACCCGTTTTTGTGGCCTTTTTCCGTTGGACGAACTTGGCGCCCCGGCCTTCGGGCGGTTATTTTTGGGCACGGCTGTGCCCGCGGCCTATTTTTGTCACACGGATTCGCCTCTCAAAGTCTCGCTCCATTCCGAGTCCGGCGGACGAAGTTGGCCAGCCCCACCCCCCAAGGCTATAGCCCACCCATTTTTGTGGCCTTTTTCCGCTGGTCGAACTTGGCGCCCCGGCCTTCGGGAGGTTATTTTTGGGCACGGCTGTGCCCGTGGCCTATTTTTGGCACACGGAGGCGCCTCGTAAAGTCTCGCGCCATTCCGAGTCCGGCGGACGAAGTTCGGCGGCCCCACCCCCAAAGGCTATAGCCCACCCGTTTTTGTGGCATTTTACCGCTGGACGAACTTGGCGCCCCAGCCTTCGAGCGGTTATTTTTGGGCGCGGCTGTGCCCGCGGCCTATTTTTGGCACACGGAGGCGCCTCGCAAAGTCTCGCGCCATTCCGAGTCCGGCGGACGAAGTTTGCCAGCCCCACCACCGAAGGCTATAGCCCACCCGTTTTTGTGGCTTTTTCGCTGGACGTACTTGGCGCCCCGGCCTTCGGGCGGTTATTTTTTGCCGCGGCTGTGCCCGCGGCCTATTTTTGGCACACGGAAGTGCCTCGCAAAGGCTCGCGCCATTCCGAGTCCGGCGGACGAAGTTGGCCAGCCCCACCCCCCAAGGCTATAGCCCACCCATTTTTGTGGCCTTCTTCCGCTGGTCGAACTTGGCGTCCCGGCCTTCGGGCGGTTATTTTTGGGCACGGCTGTGCCCGTGGCCTATTTTTGCCACACGGAGGCGCCTCGTAAAGTCTCGCGCCATTCCGAGTCCGGCGGACGAAGTTCGGCGGCCCCACCCCCAAAGGCTATAGCCCACCCGATTTTGTGGCCTTTTTCGGCTGGACGAACTTGGCGCCCCAGCCTTTGAGCGGTTATTTTTGGGCGCGGCTGCGCCCGCGGCCTATTTTTGGCACACGGAGGCGCCTCGCAATGTCTCGCGCCAATCCGAGTCCGGCGGACGAAGTTGGCCACCTCCACCCCCCAAGGGTATAGCCCACCCGTTTTTGTAGCCTTTTTCCGCTGGACGAACTTCGCGCCCCGGCCTTCGGGCGGTTATTTTTAGGAGCGGCTGTGCCCGCGGCCTATTTTTGGCACACGGAGGCGCCTCGCAAAGTCTCGCGCCATTCCGAGTCCGGCGGACGAAGTTAGCCAGCCCCGCCGCCCAAGGCTATAGCCCACCCGTTTTTGTGGCCTTTTTCCGTTGGACGAACTTGGCGCCCCGGCCTTCGGGCGGTTATTTTTGGGCACGGCTGTGCCCGCGGCCTATTTTTTTCACCCGGCATCGCCTCGCAAAGTCTCGCGCCATTCCGAGTCCGGCGGACGAAGTTGGCCAGCCCCCGACCCCACGCCGATAGCCCACCCGTTTTTGTGGCCTTTTTCCGCTGGTCGAACTTGGCGCCCCGGCCTTCGGGAGGTTATTTTTGGGCACGGCTGTGCCCGTGGCCTATTTTTGGCACACGGAGGCGCCTCGTAAAGTCTCGCGCCATTCCGAGTCCGGCGGACGAAGTTCGGCGGCCCCACCCCCAAAGGCTATAGCCCACCCGATTTTGTGGCCTTTTTCCGCTGGACGAACTTGGCGCCCCAGCCTTCGAGCGGTTATTTTTGGGCGCGGCTGTGCCCGCGGCCTATTTTTGGCACACGGAGGCGCCTCGCAATGTCTCGCGCCATTCCGAGTCCGGCGGATGAAGTTGGCCACCCCCACCCCCCAAGGGTATAGCCCACCCGTTTTTGTGGCCTTTTTCCGCTGGACGAACTTCGCGCCCCGGCCTTCGGGCGGTTATTTTTGGTTGCGGCTGTGCCCGCGGCCTATTTTTGGCACACGGAGGCACCTCGCAAAGTCTCGCGCCATTCCGAGTCCGGCGGACGAAGTTGGCCACCCCCACCCCCCAAGGGTATAGCCCACCCGTTTTTGTGGCCATCTTCCGCTGGTCGAACTTGGCGCCCCGGCCTTCGGGAGGTTATTTTTGGGCACGGCTGTGCCCGCGGCCTATTTTTGGCACACGGAGGCGCCTCGCAAAGTCTCGCGCCATTCCGAGTCCGGCGGACGAAGTTAGCCAGCCCCGCCGCCCAAGGCTATAGCCCACCCGTTTTTGTGGCCTTTTTCCGTTGGACGAACTTGGCGCCCCGGCCTTCGGGCGGTTATTTTTGGGCACGGCTGTGCCCGCGGCCTATTTTTTTCACCCGGCATCGCCTCGCAAAGTCTCGCGCCATTCCGAGTCCGGCGGACGAAGTTGGCCAGCCCCACCCCCCAAGGCTATAGCCCACCCATTTTTGTGGCCTTTTTCCGCTGGTCGAACTTGGCGCCCCGGCCTTCGGGAGGTTATTTTTGGGCACGGCTGTGCCCGTGGCCTATTTTTGGCACACGGAGGCGCCTCGTAAAGTCTCGCGCCATTCCGAGTCCGGCGGACGAAGTTCGGCGGCCCCACCCCCAAAGGCTATAGCCCACCCGATTTTGTGGCCTTTTTCCGCTGGACGAACTTGGCGCCCCAGCCTTCGAGCGGTTATTTTTGGGCGCGGCTGTGCCCGCGGCCTATTTTTGGCACACGGAGGCGCCTCGCAATGTCTCGCGCCATTCCGAGTCCGGCGGATGAAGTTGGCCACCCCCACCCCCCAAGGGTATAGCCCACCCGTTTTTGTGGCCTTTTTCCGCTGGACGAACTTCGCGCCCCGGCCTTCGGGCGGTTATTTTTGGTTGCGGCTGTGCCCGCGGCCTATTTTTGGCACACGGAGGCACCTCGCAAAGTCTCGCGCCATTCCGAGTCCGGCGGACGAAGTTGGCCACCCCCACCCCCCAAGGGTATAGCCCACCCGTTTTTGTGGCCATCTTCCGCTGGTCGAACTTGGCGCCCCGGCCTTCGGGAGGTTATTTTTGGGCACGGCTGTGCCCGTGGCCTATTTTTGGCACACGGAGGCGCCTCGTAAAGTCTCGCGCCATTCCGAGTCCGGCGGACGAAGTTGGCCACCTCCACCCCCCAAGGGTATAGCCCACCCGTTTTTGTGGCCTTTTTCCGCTGGACGAACTTCGCGCCCCGGCCTTCGGGCGGTTATTTTTGGCCGCGGCTGTGCCTGCGGCCTATTTTTGGCAGAAGGAGGCGCCTCGTAAAGTCTCGCGCAATTCCGAGTCCGGCGGACGAAGTTGGCCAGCCCCACCCCCCAAGGCTATAGCCCACCCGTTTTTGTGGCCTTTTTCCGCTGGACGAACTTGGCGCCCCAGCCTTCGAGCGGTTATTTTTGGGCGCGGCTGTGCCCGCGGCCTATTTTTGGCACACGGAGGCGCCTCGCAATATCTCGCGCCATTCCGAGTCCGGCGGACGAAGTTGGCCACCTCCACCCCCCAAGGGTATAGCCCACCCGTTTTTGTGGCCTTTTTCCGCTGGACGAACTTCGCGCCCCGGCCTTCGGGCGGTTATTTTTGGGAGCGGCTGTGCCCGCGGCCTATTTTTGGCACACGGAGGCGCCTCGCAAAGTCTCGCGCCATTCCGAGTCCGGCGGACGAAGTTAGCCAGCCCCACCGCCCAAGGCTATAGCCCACCCGTTTTTGTGGCCTTTTTCCGTTGGACGAACTTGGCGCCCCGGCCTTCGGGCGGTTATTTTTGGGCACGGCTGTGCCCGTGGCATATTTTTGGCATACGGTGGTGCCTCGCAATGTCTCACGCCATTCCAAGTCCGGCGGACGAAGTTGGCCAGCCCCACCCCCCAAGGCTATAGCCCACCCGTTTTTGTGGCCTTTTTCCGTTGGACGAACTTGGCGCCCCGGCCTTCGGGCGGTTATTTTTGGGTGCGGCTGTGTCCACGGCCTATATTTGGCACACGGAGGTGCCTCGCAAAGTCTCGCGCCATTCCGAGTCCGGTGGACGAAGTTGGCCAGCCCCACCCCCCAAGGCTATAGCCCACCCGTTTTTGTGGCCATCTTCCGCTGGTCGAACTTGGCGCCCCGGCCTTCGGGAGGTTATTTTTGGGCACGGCTGTGCCCGTGGCCTATTTTTGGCACACGGAGGCGCCTCGTAAAGTCTCGCGCCATTCCGAGTCCGGCGGACGAAGTTCGGCGGCCCCACCCCCAAAGGCTATAGCCCACCCGATTTTGTGGCCTTTTTCCGCTGGACGAACTTGGCGCCCCAGCCTTCGAGCGGTTATTTTTGGGCGCGGCTGTGCCCGCGGCCTATTTTTGGCACATGGAGGCGCCTCGCAATGTCTCGCGCTATTCCGAGTCCGGCGGACGAAGTTGGCCACCTCCACCCCCCAAGGGTATAGCCCACCCGTTTTTGTGGCCTTTTTCCGCTGGACGAACTTCGGGCCCCGGCCTTCGGGCGGTTATTTTTGGGAGCGGCTGTGTCCACGGCCTATTTTTGGCACACGGAGGTGCCTCGCAAAGTCTCGCGCCATTCCGAGTCCGGTGGACGAAGTTGGCCAGCCCCACCACCGAAGGCTATAGCCCACCCGTTTTTGTGGCTTTTTCGCTGGACGTACTTGGCGCCCCGGCCTTCGGGCGGTTATTTTTGGGCGCGGCTGTGCCCGTGGCCTATTTTTGGCATATGGTGGTGCCTCGCAAAGTCTCACGCCATTCCAAGTCCGGCGGACGAAGTTGGCCAGCCCCACCCCCCAAGGCTATAGCCCACCCGTTTTTGTGGCCTTTTTCCGTTGGACGAACTTGGCGCCCCGGCCTTCGGGCGGTTATTTTTGGGTGCGGCTGTGTCCACGGCCTATTTTTGGCACACGGAGGTGCCTCGCAAAGTCTCGCGCCATTCCGAGTCCGGTGGACGAAGTTGGCCAGCCCCACCCCCCAAGGCTATAGCCCACCCGTTTTTGTAGCCTTTTTCCGCTGGACGAACTTCGCGCCCCGGCCTTCGGGAGGTTATTTTTGGGCACGGCTGTGCCCGTGGCCTATTTTTGGCACACGGAGGCGCCTCGTAAAGTCTCGCGCCATTCCGAGTCCGGCGGACGAAGTTCGGCGGCCCCACCCCCAAAGGCTATAGCCCACCCGATTTTGTGGCCTTTTTCCGCTGGACGAACTTGGCGCCCCAGCCTTCGAGCGGTTATTTTTGGGCGCGGCTGTGCCCGCGGCCTATTTTTGGTACACGGAGGTGCCTCGCAATGTCTCGCGCCATTCCGAGTCCGGCGGACGAAGTTGGCCACCTCCACCCCCCAAGGGTATAGCCCACCCGTTTTTGTGGCCGTTTTCCGCTGGACGAACTTCGCGCCCCGGCCTTCGGGCGGTTCTTTTTGGGAGCGGCTGTGTCCACGGCCTATTTTTAGCACACGGAGGTGCCTCGCAAAGTCTCGCGCCATTCCGAGTCCGGTGGACGAAGTTGGCCAGCCCCACCACCGAAGGCTATAGCCCACCCGTTTTTGTGGCTTTTTCGCTGGACGTACTTGGCGCCCCGGCCTTCGGGCGGTTATTTTTGGGTGCGGCTGTGCCCGTGGCCTATTTTTGGCATATGGTGGTGCCTCGCAAAGTCTCACGCCATTCCAAGTCCGGCGGACGAAGTTGGCCAGCCCCACCCCCCAAGGCTATAGCCCACCCGTTTTTGTGGCCTTTTTCCGTTGGACGAACTTGGCGCCCCGGCCTTCGGGCGGTTATTTTTGGGTGCGGCTGTGTCCACGGCCTATTTTTGGCACACGGAGGTGCCTCGCAAAGTCTCGCGCCATTCCGAGTCCGGTGGACGAAGTTGGCCAGCCCCACCCCCCAAGGCTATAGCCCACCCGTTTTTGAAGCCTTTTTCCGCTGGACGAACTTCGCGCCCCGGCCTTCGGGCGGTTATTTTTGGGAGCGGCTGTGCCCACGGCCTATTTTTGGCACGCGGAGGCGCCTCGCAATGTCTCGCGCCATTCCGAGTCCGGCGGACGAAGTGGGCCAGCCCCACCCCCCAAGGCTATAGCCCACCCGTTTTTGTGGCCTTTTTCCGTTGGACGAACTTGGCGCCCTGGCCTTCGGGCGGTTATTTTTGGGCACGGCTGTGCCCGCGGCCTATTTTTTTCACCCGGCGTCGCCTCGCAAAGTCTCGCGCCATTCCGAGTCCGGCGGACGAAGTTGGCCAGCCCCACCCCCCAAGGCTATAGCCCACCCATTTTTGTGGCAATTATCAGTTGGACGAACATGGCGCCCCGGCCTTCGGGCGGTTATTTTTGGGCGCGGCTGTGCCCGCGGCCTATTTTTGGCACACGGAGGTGCCTCGCAATGTCTCGCGCCATTCCGAGTCCGGCGGACGAAGTTGGCCACCTCCACCCCCCAAGGGTATAGCCCACCCGTTTTTGTGGCCTTTTTCCGCTGGACGAACTTCGCGCCCCGGCCTTCGGGCGTTTATTTTTGGGAGCGGCTGTGTCCACGGCCTAGTTTTGGCACACGGAGGTGCCTCGCAAAGTCTCGCGCCATTCCGAGTCCGGTGGACGAAGTTGGCCAGCCCCACCACCGAAGGCTATAGCCCACCCGTTTTTGTGGCTTTTTCGCTGGACGTACTTGGCGCCCCGGCCTTCGGGCGGTTATTTTTGGGTGCGGCTGTGCCCGTGGCCTATTTTTGGCATATGGTGGTGCCTCGCAAAGTCTCACGCCATTCCAAGTCCGGCGGACGAAGTTGGCCAGCCCCACCCCCCAAGGCTATAGCCCACCCGTTTTTGTGGCCTTTTTCCGTTGGACGAACTTGGCGCCCCGGCCTTCGGTCGGTTATTTTTGGGTGCGGCTGTGTCCACGGCCTATTTTTGGCACACGGAGGTGCCTCGCAAAGTCTCGCGCCATTCCGAGTCCGGTGGACGAAGTTGGCCAGCCCCACCCCCCAAGGCTATAGCCCACCCGTTTTTGTAGCCTTTTTCCGCTGGACGAACTTCGCGCCCCGGCCTTCGGGCGGTTATTTTTGGGAGCGGCTGTGCCCGCGGCCTATTTTTGGCACGCGGAGGCGCCTCACAAAGTCTCGCGCCATTCCGAGTCCGGCGGACGAAGTGGGCCAGCCCCACCCCCCAAGGCTATAGCCCACCCGTTTTTGTGGCCTTTTTCCGTTGGACGAACTTGGCGCCCTGGCCTTCGGGCTGTTATTTTTGGGCACGGCTGTGCCCGCGGCCTATTTTTTTCACCCGGCGTCGCCTCGCAAAGTCTCGCGCCATTCCGAGTCCGGCGGACGAAGTTGGCCAGCCCCACCCCCCAAGGCTATAGCCCACCCATTTTTGTGGCCATTTTCCGCTGGACGAACTTGGCGACCCGGTCATCGGGCGGTTATTTTTGGGTGCGGCTGTGCCCGCGACCTATTTTTTGCACACGGAGATGCCTCACAAAGTCTCGTGCCATTCTGAGTTCGCCGAACAAAGTTGGCCAGCCCCACCCCCCAAGGCTATAGCCCACCCGTTTTTGTGGCCTTTTTACGCTGGACGAACTTGGCGCCCCGGCCTTCTGGCGGTTATTTTTGGGCGCGGCTGTGTCCGCGGCCTATTTTTGGTGCACAGAGGTGCCTCGCAAAGTCTCGCGCCATTCCGAGTTCGCCGGACGAAGTTGGCCAGCCCCACCCCCCAAGGCTATAGCCCACCCATTTTTGTGGCCTTTATCAGTTGGACGAACTTGGCGCCCCGGCCTTCGGGTGGTTATTTTTGGGCGCGGCTGTGTCCGCGGCCTATTTTTGGTACACGGAGGCGCCTCGCAAAGTCTCGTGCCATTCCGAGTTCGCCGGACGAAGTTGGCCAGCCCCACCCCCCAAGGCTATAGCCCACCCGTTTTTGTGGCCTTTTTCCGCTGGACGAACTTGGCGCCCCGGCCTTCAGGCGGTTATTTTTGGGCGCGGCTGTGTCCGCGGCCTATTTTTGGTACACGGAGGCACCTCGCAAAGTCTCGCGCCATTCTGAGTTCGACGGACGAAGTTGGCCAGCCCCACCCCCCAAGGCTATAGCCCACCCATTTTTGTGGCCTTTATCAGTTGGACGAACTTGGCGCCCCGGCCTTCGGGCGGTTATTTTTGGGCGCGGCTGTGTCCGCGGCCTATTTTTGCTACACGGAGGCACCTCGCAAAGTCTCGCACCATTCCGAGTTCGCCGGACGAAGTTGGCCAGCCCCACCCCCCAAGGCTATAGCCCACCCGTTTTTGTGGCCTTTTTCCGCTGGACGAACTTGCCGCCCCAGCCTTCTGGCGGTTATTTTTGGGCGCAGCTGTGTCCGCGGCCTATTTTTGGTACACGGAGGTGCCTCGCAAAGTCTCGTGCCATTCCGAGTTCGCCAGACGAAGTTGGCCAGCCCCACCCCCCAAGGCTATAGCCCACCCATTTTTGTGGCCTTTATCAGTTGGACGAACTTGGCGCCCCGGCCTTCGGGCGGTTATTTTTGGGCGCGGCTGTGTCCACGGCCTATTTTTGGTACACGGAGGTGCCTCGTAAAGTCTCGCGCCATTCTGAGTTCGCCGGACGAAGTTGGCCAGCCCCACCCCCCAAGGCTATAGCCCACCCATTTTTGTGGCCTTTATCAGTTGGACGAACTTGCCGCCCCGGCCTTCGGGTGGTTATTTTTGGGCGCGGCTGTGCCCACGGCCTATTTTTGGCACACGGAGGCGCCTCGCTATGTCTCGCGCCATTCCGAGTCCGGCGGACGAAGTTGGCCAGCCCCACCCCCCAAGGCTATAGCCCACCCGTTTTTGTGGCCTTTTTCCGCTGGACGAACTTGGCGCCCCGGCCTTCTGGCGGTTATTTTTGGGCGCGGCTTTGTCCGCGGCCTATTTTTGATACACGGAGGCGCCTCGCAAAGTCTCGCGCCATTCCGAGTTCGCCGGACGAAGTTGGCCAGCCCCACCCCCTAAGGCTATAGCCCACCCATTTTTGTGGCCTTTATCAGTTGGACGAACATGGCGCCCCGGCCTTCGGGCGGTTATTTTTGGGCGCGGCTGTGCCAGCGGGTTATTTTTTGCACACAGAGGCGCCTTGCAAAGTCTCGCGCCATTCCAAGTTTGGCGGAAAAAAATTGGCCAGCCCCACCCCTCAAGGCTATAGCCCAACCGTTTTTGTGGCCTTTTTCAGCTGGACGAACTTGGCGCCCCGGCCTTCTGGCGGTTATTTTTGGGCGCGGCTTTGTCCGCGGCCTATTTTTGATACACGGAGGCGCCTCGCAAAGTCTCGCGCCATTCCGAGTTCGCCGGACGAAGTTGGCCAGCCCCACCCCCTAAGGCTATAGCCCACCCATTTTTGTGGCCTTTATCAGTTGGACGAACATGGCGCCCCGGCCTTCGGGCGGTTATTTTTGGGCGCGGCTGTGCCAGCGGGTTATTTTTGGCACACGGAGGCGCCTCGCAAAGTCTTGTGCCATTCCGAGTCAGGCGGACGAAGTTGCCCAGCCCCACCCCTCAAGGCTATAGCCCACCCGTTTTTGTGGCCTTTTTCCGCTGGACGAACTTGGCGCCCCGGCCTTCGTGCGGTTATTTTTGGGCGCGGCTGTGCCAGCGGGTTATTTTTTGCACACAGAGGCGCCTTGCAAAGTCTCGCGCCATTCCAAGTTTGGCGGAAAAAAATTGGCCAGCCCCACCCCTCAAGGCTATAGCCCAACCGTTTTTGTGGCCTTTTTCAGCTGGACGAACTTGGCGCCCCGGCCTTCGGGCAGTTATTTTTGGGCGCGGCTGTTCCCGTGGCCTATTTTTGGCACACGGAGGCGCCGCGCAAAGTCTCGCGCCATTCCGAGTCCGGCGGACGTAGTTGGCCAGCCCCACCCCCCAAGGATATTGCCCACCCGTTTTTGTAGCCTTTTTCCGCTGGACGAACTTGGCGCCCCGGCCTTCGGGCGGTTATTTTTGGACGCGGCTGTGCCCGCGGCCTAATTTTGGCACACAGAGGCCCCTCGCAAAGACTCGCGCCATTCCGAGTCCGGCAGACGAAGTTGGCCAGCCCCACCCCCTAAGGCTATAGCCCACCCATTTTTGTGGCCTTTATCAGTTGGACGAACATGGCGCCCCAGCCTTCGGGCGGTTATTTTTGGGCGCGGCTGTGCCCGCGGCCTATTTTTGGCACACGGAGGCACCTCGCAAAGTCTCATGCCATTCCGAGTCAGGCGGACGAAGTTGGCCAGCCCCACCCCCCAAGGCTATAGCCCAATCATTTCTGTGGCCTTTTTCCGCTGGACGAACTTGGCGCCCCGGCCTTCGTGCGGTTATTTTTGGGCACGGCTGTGCCAGCGGGTTATTTTTTGCACACAGAGGCGCCTTGCAAAGTCTCGCGCCATTCCAAGTTTGGCGGAAAAAAATTGGCCAGCCCCACCCCCCAAGGCTATAGCCCAACCGTTTTTGTGGCCTTTTTCAGCTGGACGAACTTGGCGCCCCGGCCTTCGGGCAGTTATTTTTGGGCGCGGCTGTTCCCGTGGCCTATTTTTGGCACACGGAGGCGCCGCGCAAAGTCTCGCGCCATTCCGAGTCCGGCGGACGTAGTTGGCCAGCCCCACCCCCCAAGGATATTGCCCACCCGTTTTTGTAGCCTTTTTCCGCTGGACGAACTTGGCGCCCCGGCCTTCGGGCGGTTATTTTTGGATGCGGCTGTGCCCGCGGCCTAATTTTGGCACACAGAGGCCCCTCGCAAAGACTCGCGCCATTCCGAGTCCGGCAGACGAAGTTGGCCAGCCCCACCCCCCAAGGCTATGGCCCACCCGTTTTTGTGGCCTTTTTCCGC
Organism: Citrus sp. QX-2021; assembly: GCA_030444885.1. Classification (NCBI taxonomy): domain Eukaryota; kingdom Viridiplantae; phylum Streptophyta; class Magnoliopsida; order Sapindales; family Rutaceae; genus Citrus; species Citrus sp. QX-2021. The sequence goes on from JAUJEF010000106.1 coordinate 172,480, forward strand.
TGGACGAACTTGGCGCCCCGGCGCTCGGGCGGTTATTTTTGGGCGCGGCTGTGCCCGCGGCCTATTTTTGGTACACGGAGGCGCCTCGAAAAGTCTCACGCCATTCCGAGTCCGGCGGACGAAGTTGGCCAGCCCCACCCCCCAAGGCTATAGCCCACCCGTTTTTGTGGCCTTTTTCCGCTGGACGAACTTGGCGCCCCGGCCTTCGGGCGGTTATTCTTCGGCGTAGCTGTGCCCGCGTCCTATTTTTGGCACACGGAGGCCCCTCGCAAAGTCTCGCGCCATTCCGGGTCCGGCGGACGAAGTGGGCCAGCCTCACCCCCCAAGGCTATAGCGCACCCGTTTTTGTGTCCTTTTTCCGCTGGACGAACTTGGCGCCCCGTCCTTCGGGCAGTTATTTTTGGGCGCGGCTGTGCCCGCGGCCAATGTTTGGCACACGGAGACGCCTCACAAAGTCTCACGCCATTCCGAGTCCGGCGGACGAAGTCGACCAGCCCCACCCCCCAAGGCTATAGCCCACCCGTTTTTGTGGCCTTTTTCCGCTGGACGAACTTGGCGCCCCGGCCTTCGGGCGGTTATTTTTATGCGCGGCTGTGGTCGCGGCCTATTTTTGGCACACAGAGGTGCCTCGAAAAGTCTCGCGCCATTCCGAGTCCGGCGGACGAAGTGGGCCAGCCCCACCCCCCAAGGCTATATAGCCCACCCGTTTTTGTGGCCTTTTTCCGCTGGACGAACTTGCCGCCCCGGCGTTCGGGCGGTTATTTTTGGGTACACCTGTGCCCGCGGCCTATTTTTGGCACATGGAGGCGCCTCGGAAAGTCTCGCACCATTCCGACTACGGCGGATGAAGTTGGCCAGCCCCACCCGCCAAGGCTATAGCCCACCCGTTTTTGTGGCCTTTTTGCGCTGGACGAACTTGGCGCCCCGGCCTTCGGGCGGTTATTTTTTGGCACGGCTGTGGCCGCGGCCTATTTTTGGCACACGGAGGCGCCTCGCAAAGTCTCGCGCCATTCCGAGTCCGGCGGACGAAGTAGGCCAGCCCCACCCCCCAAGGCTATAGCCCACCCGTTTTTGTGGCCTCTTTCCGCTGGACGAACTTGGCGCCCCGGCCTTCGGGCGGTTATTTTTGGGCGAAGCTGTGCCCGCGGCCTATTTTTGGTACACGGAGGCGCCTCGCAAAGTCTCGCGCCATTCCGAGTCCGGCGGACGAAGTCGGCCAGCCCCACCCCCCAAGGCTATAGCCCACCCGTTTTTGTGGCCTTTTTCCGCTGGACGAACTTGGCGCCCCGGCCTTCGGGCGGTTATTTTTTGGCGCGGCTGTGGCCGCGGCCTATTTTTGGCACACGGAGGCGCCTCGCAAAGTCTCGCGCCATTCCGAGTCCGGCGGACGAAGTCGGCCAGCCCCACCCCCCAAGGCTATAGCCCACCTGTTTTTGTGGCCTTTTTTCGCTGGACGAACTTGGCGCCCCGGCCATCGGGCGGTTATTTTTGGGCGTAGCTGTGCCCGTGGCCTATTTTTGGCAAACGGAGGTGCCTCGCAAAGTCTCGCGCCATTCCGAGTCTGGCGGACGAAGTGGGCCAGCCCCACCCCCCAAGGCTATAGCCCACCCGTTTTTGTGGCCTTTTTCCGCTGGACGAACTTGGCGCCCCGGCCTTCGGGCGGTTATTTTTTGGCGCGGCTGCGGCCGCGGCCTATTTTTGGCACACGGAGGCACCTCGAAAAGTCTCGCGCCATTCTGAGTCCGGCAGACGAAGTTGGCCAGCCCCACCCCCCAATGCTATATAGCCCACCCGTTTTTGTGGCCTTTTTCCGCTGGACGAACTTGCCGCCCCGGCCTTCGGGCGGTTATTTTTGGGCGCAGCTGTACCCGCGGCATATTTTTGGCACATGGAGGTGCCTCGCAAAGTCTCGCACCATTCCGACTCCGGCGGATGAAGTTGGCCAGCCCCACCCGCCAAGGGTATAGCCCACCCGTTTTTGTGGCCTTTTTGCGCTGGACGAACTTGGCGCCCCGGCCTTCGGGCGGTTATTTTTTGGCGCGGCTGTGGCCGCGGCCTATTTTTGGCACACGGAGGCGCCTCGCAAAGTCTCGCGCCATTCCGAGTCCGGCGGACGAAGTGGGCCAGCCCCACCCCCCAAGGCTATAGCGCACCCGTTTTTGTGTCCTTTTTCCGCTGGACGAACTTGGCGCCCCGTCCTTCGGGCAGTTATTTTTGGGCGCGGCTGTGCCCGCGGCCAATGTTTGGCACACGGAGACGCCTCGCAAAGTCTCACGCCATTCCGAGTCCGGCGGACGAAGTCGGCCAGCCCCACCCCCCAAGGCTATAGCCCACCCGTTTTTGTGGCCTTTTTCCGCTGGACGAACTTGGCGCCCCGGCCTTCGGGCGGTTATTTTTATGCGCGGCTGTGGTCGCGGCCTATTTTTGGCACACGGAGGCGCCTCGAAAAGTCTCGCGCCATTCCGAGTCCGGCGGACGAAGTGGGCCAGCCCCATCCCCCAAGGCTATATAGCCCACCCGTTTTTGTGGCCTTTTTCCGCTGGACGAACTTGCCGCCCCGGCGTTCGGGCGGTTATTTTTGGGCACACCTGTGCCCGCGGCCTATTTTTGGCACATGGAGGCACCTCGGAAAGTCTCGCACCATTCCGACTACGGCGAATGAAGTTGGCCAGCCCCACCCGCCAAGGCTATAGCCCACCCGTTTTTGTGGCCTTTTTGCGCTGGACGAACTTGGCGCCCCGGCCTTCGGGCGGTTATTTTTTGGCACGGCTGGGGCCGCGGCCTATTTTTGGCACACGGAGGCGCCTCGCAAAGTCTCGCACCATTCCGAGTCCGGCGGACGAAGTAGGCCATCCCCACCCCCCAAGGCTATAGCCCACCCGTTTTTGTGGCCTCTTTCCGCTGGACGAACTTGGCGCCCCGGCCTTCGGGCGGTTATTTTTGGGCGTAGCTGTGCCCGCGGCCTATTTTTGGTACACGGAGGTGCCTCGCAAAGTCTCGCGCCATTCCGAGTCCGGCGGACGAAGTCGGCCAGCCCCACCCCCCAAGGCTATAGCCCACCCATTTTTGTGGCCTTTTTCCGCTGGACGAACTTGGCGCCCCGGCCTTCGGGCGGTTATTTTTTGGCGCGGCTGTGGCCGCGGACTATTTTTGGCACACGGAGGCGCCTCGCAAAGTCTCGCGCCATTCCGAGTCCGGCGGACGAAGTCGGCCAGCCCCACCCCCCAAGGCTATAGCCCACCCGTTTTTGTTGCCTTTTTCCCCTGGACGAACTTGGCGCCCCGGCCATCGGGCGGTTATTTTTGGGCGCGGCTGTGCCCGCGGCCAATTTTTGGCACACGGAGGCTCCTCGCAAAGTCTCGCGCCATTCCGAGTCCGGCGGACGAAGTTGGCCAGCCCCACCCCCCAAGGCTATAGCCCACCCGTTTTTGTGGCCTTTTTGCGCTGCACGAACTTGGCGCCCCGGCCTTCGGGCGGTTATTTTTGGGCGTAGCTGTGCCCGCGGCCTATTTTTGGCACGGCTGTGGCCGCTGCCTATTTTTGGCACACGGAGACGCCTCGCAAAGTCTCGCGCCATTCCGAGTCCAGAGGACGAAGTCGGCCAGCCCCACCCCCCAAGGCTATAGCCCACCCGTTTTTGTGGCCTTTTTCCGCTGGACGAACTTGGCGCCCCGGCCTTCGGCCGGTTATTTTTGGGCGTAGCTGTGCCCGTGGCCTATTTTTGGCACACGGAGGCGCTTCGCAAAGTCTCGCGCCATTCCGAGTCCGGCGGACGAAGTCGGCCAGCCCCACCCCCCAAGGCTATAGCCCACCCGTTTTTGTGGCCTTTTTGCGCTGGGCGAACTTGGCGCCCCGGCCTTCGGGCGGTTATTTTTTGGCGCGGCTGTGGCCACGGCCTATTTTTGGCGCACTGAGGTGCCTCGCAAAATCTCTCGCCATTCCGAGTCCAGCGGACGAAGTTGGCCAGCCCCACCCCCGAATGCTATATAGCCCACCCATTTTTGTGGCCTTTTTCCGCTGGACGAACTTTCCGCCCCGGCCTTCGGGCGGTTATTTTTGGGCGCAACTGTGCCCGCGGCATATTTTTGGCACATGGAGGTGCCTCGCAAAGTCTCGCACCATTCCGACTCCGGCGGATGAAGTTGGCCAGCCCCACCCGCCAAGGGTATAGCCCACCCGTTTTTGTGGCCTTTTTGCGCTGGACGAACTTGGCGCCCCGGCCTTCGGGCGGTTATTTTTTGGCGCGGCTGTGGCCGCGACCTATTTTTGGCACACGGAGGCGCCTCGCAAAGTCTCGCGCCATTCCGAGTCCGGCGGACGAAGTCGGCCAGCCCCACCCCCCAAGTCTATAGCCCACCTGTTTTTGTGGCCTTTTTCCGCTGGACGAACTTGGCGCCCCGGCCATCGGGCGGTTATTTTTGGGCGCGGCTGTGCCCGCGGCCTATTTTTGGCACACGGAGGCGCCTCGAAAAGTCTCGCGCCATTCCGAGTCCGGCAGACAAAGTTGGCCAGCCCCACCCCCCAATGCTATATAGCCCACCCGTTTTTGTGGCCTTTTTACGCTGGACGAACTTGGCGCCCCGGCCTTCGTCCGGTTATTTTTGGACTCGGCTGTGCCCGCGGCCTATTTTTGGTACACGGAGGCCCCTCGCAAAGTCTCGCGGCATTCCGAGTCCGGCGGACGAAGTGGGCCAGCCCCACCGCCCAAGGCGATAGCCCACCCGTTTTTGTGGCCTTTTTCCGCTGGACGAACTTTGCGCCCCGGCCTTCGGGCGGTTATTCTTCGGCGTAGCTGTGCCCGCGTCCTATTTTTGGCACACGGAGGCCCCTCGTAAAGTCTCGCGCCATTCCGAGTTCGGCGGACGAAGTGGGCCAGCCCCACCCCCCAAGGCTATAGCCCACCCGTTTTTGTGGCCTTTTTCCGCTGGACGAACTTTGTGCCCCGGCCTTCGGGCGGTTATTTTTGGGCGCGCCTGTGCCCGTGGCCTATTTTTGTCACACAGAGGCCCCTCGCAAAGTCTCGCGCCATTCCGAGTCCGGCGGACGAAGTTGGCCAGCCCCACCCCCCAAGGCTATAGCCCACCCGTTTTTGTGGCCTTTTTCCGCTGGACGAACTTGGCACCCCCGCATTCGGGCGGTTATTTTTGGGTGCGGCTGTGCCCGCGTCCTATTTTTGGCACCCGGAGATGCCTCGCAAAGTCTCCCGCCATTACGAGTCCGGCGGACGAAGTTGGCCAGCCCCACCTGCCAAGGCTATAGCCCACTCGTTTTTGTGGCCTTTTTCCGCTGGACGAACTTGGCGCCCCGGCCTTCGGGGTGTTATTTTTGGACGCGGCTGTGCCCGCGGACTATTTTTCGCACTCGGAGGCCCCTCGTAAATTCTCACGCCATTCCGAGTCCGGCGGACGAAGTTGGCCAGCCCCACCTGCCAAGGCTATAGCCCACCCGTTTTTGTGGCCTTTTTCCGCTGGACGAACTTGGCGTCCCGGTCTTCAGGCGGTTATTTTTGGCTCCGGCTGTGCCCGCGGCCTATTTTTGGCACACGGAGGCGCCTCGTAATGTATCCCGCCATTCCGAGTCCGGCGGACGAAGTGGGCCGGCCCCACCTGCCAAGGCTATAGCCCACCCGTTTTTGTGGCCTTTTTCCGCTGGACGAACTTGGCGCCCCGGCCTTCGGGCGGCTATTTTTGGGCGCAGCTGTGCCCTAAGCCTATTTTTGTCACGCGGAGGCCCCTCGCAAAGTCTCGCGCCATTCCGAGTCCGGCGGACGAAGTTGGCCAGCCCCACCCCCCAAGGCTATAGCCCACCCGTTTTTGTGGCCTTTTTCCGCTGGACAAACTTGGCGACCCGGCCTTCGGGCGGTTATTTTTGGGCGCGGCTGTGGCCGCGGCATATTTTTGGCACGCGCAGGCCCCTCGCAAAGTCTCGCGCCATTCCGAGTCCGGCGGACGAAGTAGGCCAGCCCCACCCCCCAAGGCTATAGCCCACCCGTTTTTGTGGCCTTTTTCCGCTGGACGAACTTGGCGCCCCGGCCTTCGGGCGGCTATTTTTGGGCGCAGCTGTGCCCTAAGCCTATTTTTGTCACGCGGAGGGCCCTCGCAAAGTCTCGCGCCATTCCGAGTCCGGCGGACGAAGTTGGCAAGCCCCACCCCCCAAGGCTATAGCCCACCCGTTTTTGTGGCCTTTTTCCGCTGGACAAACTTGGCGACCCGGCCTTCGGGCGGTTATTTTTGGGCGCGGCTGTGCCTGCGGCCTATTTTTCGCACACGGAGGCCCCTCGCAATGTTTCGCGCCATTCCGAGTCGGGCGGACGAAGTCGGCCAGCCCCACCCCCCAAGGCTATAGCCCACCCGTTTTTGTAGCCTTTTTCCGCTGGACGAACTTGGACCCTGGCTTTCGGGCGGTTATTTTTTGGCGCGGCTGTGCCCGCGTCCTATTTTTGGCACATGTAGCCTCCTCGCAAAGTCTCGCGCCATTCCGAGTCCGGCGGACGAAGTCGGCCAGCCCCACCCCCCAAGGCTATAGCGCACCCGTTTTTGTGGCCTTTTTCCGTTGGACGAACTTCGCGACCCGGCCTTCGGGCGGTTCTTTTTGGGCGCGGCTGTGTCCACGGCCTATTTTTGGCACAGGGAGGCGCCTCGCAATGTCTCGCGCCATTCCGAGTCCGGCGGACGAAGTTGGCCAGCACCACCCCCCAAGGCTATACCCCACCCGTTTTGTGGCCTTTTTCCGCTGGACAAACTTGGCGCCTCGGCCTTCGGGCGGGTATTTTTGGGCGTGGCTGGGTCCGCGGCCTATTTTTGGCACACGGAGGTGCCTCGCAAAGTCTCGCGCCATTCCGAGTCTGGCGGACGAAGTGGGCCAGCCCCACCCCCCAAGGCTATAGCCCACCCGTTTTTGTGGCCTTTTACCGCTGGACAAACTTGGCGCCCCGGCCTTCGGGCGGGTATTTTTGGGCGCGGCTCTGCCCGCGGCCTATTTTTGGCACACGGAGGCGCCTCGCAAAGTCTCGCGTCATTCCGAGTCCGGCAGACGAAGTTGGCCGGCCCCACCCCCCAAGGCTATAGCCCGCCAGTTTTTGTGGCCTTTTACCGCTGGACGAACTTGGCGCCCTGGCCTTCGGGAGGGTATTTTTGGACGCGGCTGTGGCCACGGCCTAATTTTGGCACACGGAGTCGCATCGCAATTTCTCGCGCCATTCCGAATCCAGCGGACGAAGTTGGCCAGGCCCACCCCCAAAGGCTATAGCCCACCCGTTTTTGTGGCCTTTTACCGCTGGACGAACTTGGCGCCCCGGCTTTCGGGCGGGTATTTTTTGGCGCGCCTGTGACCGCCGCCTATTTTTGGCACACGGAGGCGCCTCACAAAGTCTCGCACCATTCCGAGTCCGGCGGACGAAGTTGGCCAGCCCCCCCCCCCACAAGGCTATAGCCCACCCGTTTTTGGGGCTAGTTTCCGCTGGACGAACTTGGCGCCCCGGCCTTCAGGCGGGTATTTTCTGGCTTGGCTGTACCCGCGGACTAGTTTTGGAACACGGAGGTGCCTCGCAAAGTCTCGCGCCATTCCGAGTCCAGCGGACGAAGTTGGCCAGCCCCACACCCCAAGGCTATAGCCCACCCGTTTTTGTGGCCCTTTTCCGCTGGACGAACTTGGCTCCTCGGCCTTCGGGTGGGAATTTTAGCCGCGGCTGTGCCCGCGGCCTATTTTTGGCACACGGAGGCACCTCGCAAAGTCTCGCGCCATTCCGAGTCCCGCGGACGAAGTTGGGCAGCCCCACCCCCCAAGGCTATAGCCCACCCGTTTTTGTGGCCTTTTTCCGATGGACGAACTTCGCGACCCGGCCTTCGGGCGGCTATTTTTGGGCGCGGCTGTGCCCGCGGCCTATTTTTCGCACACGGAGATGCCTCGCAAATTCTCGCACCATTCCGAGTCCGGCGGACGAAGTTGGCCAGCCCCACCCCACAAGGCTATAGCCCACCCGTTTTTGTGGCCTTTTTCCGCTGGACGAACTTGGCGCCCCGGCCTTCGGGCGGGTATTTTTGGGTGCGGCTGTGCCCGCCAAGTATTTTTGGCACACGGAGGTGCCTCACAAAGTCTCGCGCCATTCCGAGTCCGGCGGACGAAGTTGGCCAGCCCCACCCCCCAAGGCTATAGCCCACCCGTTTTTGTGGCCTTTTTCCACTGGACGAACTTGTCGCCCCGGCCGTCGGGCGGGTATTTTTGGATGCGGCTGTGGCCACGGCCTATTTTTGGCACACGGAGGCACCTCGCAATGTCTCGGGCCATTCCGAGTCCAGCGGACGAAGTTGGCCAGGCCCACCCCCAAAGGCTATAGCCCACCCGTTTCTGTGGCCTTTTACCGCTGGACGAACTTGGCGCCCCGGCCTTCGGGCAGGTATTTTTGGGCGCGGCTGTGCCCGCCGCCTATTTTTGGCACACGGAGGCACCTCGCAAAGTCTCGCGCCATTCCGAGTCCGGCGGAGGAAGTTGGCCGGCCCCACCCCCCAAGGCCATAGCCCACCCGTTTTTGTGGCCTTTTTCCGCTGGACGAACTTGGCGCCCCCGCCTTCGGGCGGGTATTTTTGGACGCGGCTGTGCCCACGGCCTATTTTTGGCACACGGAGATGCCTTGCAAAGTCTCGCGCCATTCCGAGTCCGGCGGACGAAGTTCGCCAGCCCCACCCCCCAAGGCTATAGCCCACCCGTTTTTGTGGCCTTTTACCGCTGATTGAACTTGGCGCCCCGGCCTTCGAGCGGGTATTTTTGGGCGCGGCTGTGACCGCGGCCTATTTTTGGCACACAGAGGCACCTCGCAAAGTCTTGCACCATTCCGAGTCCGGCGGACGAAGTAGGCCAGCTGCACCCCCCAAGGCTATAGCCCACCCGTTTTTGTGGCCTTTTACCGCTGGACGAACTTGGCGCCCTGGCCTTCGGGCGGCTATTTTTTGGCGCGGCTGTGCCCGTGGCCTATTTGTGGCACACGGAGATGCCTCACAAATTCTCGCACCATTCCAAGTCCGGTGGACGAAGTTGGCCAGCCCCACCCCCCAAGGCTATAGCCCACCCTTTTTTGTGGCCTTTTTCCGCTGGACGAACTTGGCGCCCCGGCCTTCGGGCTGGTATTTTTGGACGCGGCTGTGCAAGCGGCATATTTTTGGCACACAGAGGCGCCTCGTAAAGTCTCGCGCCATTCCGAGTCCGGCGGACGAAGTTGGCCAGCCCCACCCCCCAAGGCTATAGCCCACCCGTTTTTGTGGCCTTTTTCCGCAGGACGAACTTGGCGCCCCGGCCTTCGGGCGGGTATTTTTGGGCGCGGCTGTTCCCGCGGCCTATTTTTGGCACACGGAGGCGCCTCGTAAAGTCTCGCGCCATTCCGAGTCCGGCGGACGAAATTGGCCAGCCCCACCCCCCAAGGCTATAGCCCACCCGCTTTTGTGGCCTTTTACCGCTGGACGAACTTGACGGCCCGGCATTCGGGTGGGTATTTTTGGGCGCGGCTGTGCCCGCGGCCTATTTTTGGCACACGGAGGCACCTCGCAAAGTCGCGCGCCATTCCGAGTCCGGCGGACGAAGTCGGCCAGCCCCACCCCCCAAGGTTATAGCCCACCCGTTTTTTTGGCCTTTTACCGCGGGACGAACTTGGCGCCCCGGCCTTCGGGCTGGTATTTTTGGGCACGGCTGTGCCCACGGCCTATTTTTGGCACACGGAGGCACCTCGCAAAGTCTCGCACCATTCCGAGTCCGGCGGATGAAGTCGGCCAGCCCCACCCCCCAAGGCTATAGCCCACCCTTTTTTGTGGCCTTTTACCGCTGGACAAACATGGCGCCCCGGCCTTCGGGCGGGTATTTTTGGGCGCGGCTGTGTCCGCGGCCTATTTTTGGCACACGGAGGCACCTCGAAAAGTCTCGCGCCATTCCGAGTCCGGCAGACGAAGTTGGCCAGCCCCACCCCACAAGGCTATAGACGACCCGTTTTTTTGGCCTTTTTCCGCTGGACGAACTTGGCGCCCCGGCCTTCGGGCGGGTATTTTTGGGCGCGGCTGTGCCCGCGGACATTTTTTGGCACACGGAGATGCCTCGCAAATTCTCGCACTATTCCGAGTCCGGCGGACGAAGTGGGCCAGCCCCACCCCCCAAGGCTATAGCCCACCCTTTTTTGTGGCCTTTTTCCGCTGGACGAACTTGGCGCCCCGGCCTTCGGGCTGGTATTTTTGGACGCGGCTGTGCAAGCGGCATATTTTTGGCACACAGAGGCGCCTCGTAAAGTCTCGCGCCATTCCGAGTCCGGCGGACGAAGTTGGCCAGCCCCACCCCCCAAGGCTATAGCCCACCCGTTTTTGTGGCCTTTTTCCGCTGGACGAACTTGGCGCCCCGGCCTTCGGGCGGGTATTTTTGGGCGCGGCTGTTCCCGCGGCCTATTTTTGGCACACGGAGGCGCCTCGTAAAGTCTCGCGCCATTCCGAGTCCGGCGGACGAAGTTGGCCAGCCCCACCCCCCAAGGCTATAGCCCACCCGCTTTTGTGGCCTTTTACCGCTGGACGAACTTGACGGCCCGGCCTTCGGGCGGGTATTTTTGGGCGCGGCTGTGTCCGCGGCCTATTTTTGGCACACGGAGGCACCTCGCAAAGTCGCGCGCCATTCCGAGTCCGGCGGACGAAGTCGGCCAGCCCCACCCCCCAAGGTTATAGCCCACCCGTTTTTTTGGCCTTTTACCGCGGGACGAACTTGGCGCCCCGGCCTTCGGGCGGGTATTTTTGGGCACGGCTGTGCCCGCGGCCTATTTTTTGCACACGGAGGCACCTCGCAAAGTCTCGCGCCATTCCGAGTCCGGCGGATGAAGTCGGCCAGCCCCACCCCCCAAGGCTATAGCCCACCCTTTTTTGTGGCCTTTTACCGCTGGACATACTTGGCGCCCCGGCCTTCGGGCGGGTATTTTTGGGCGCGGCTGTGTCCGCGGCCTATTTTTGGTACACGGAGGCACCTCGCAAAGTCTCGCGCCATTCCGAGTCCGGCAGACGAAGTTGGCCAGCCCCACCCCACAAGGCTATAGACGACCCGTTTTTTTGGCCTTTTTCCGCTGGACGAACTTGGCGCCCCGGCCTTCGGGCGGGTATTTTTGGGCGCGGCTGTGCCCGCGGACATTTTTTGGCACACGGAGACGCCTCGCAAATTCTCGCACTATTCCGAGTCCGGCGGACGATGTTGGCCAGCCCCACCCCCCATGGCTATAGCCCACCCGTTTTTGTGGCCTTTAACCGCTGGACGAACTTGGCGCCCTGGCCTTCGGGCGGGTATTTTTGGGCGCGGCTGTGCACGCGTCCTATTTTTGGCAAAAGGAGGCGCCTGGCAAAGTCTCGCGCCATTCCGAGTCCGGCTGACGAAGTTGGTCAGCCCCACTGCCCAAGGCTATAGCCCACCCGTTTTTGTAGCCTTTTTCCGCTGGACGAACATCGCGGTCCGGCCTTCGGGCGGGTATTTTTGGGCGCGGCTGTGCCCGCGGCCTATTTTTGGTAAATGGAGGCGCCTCGCAAAGTCTCACGCCATTCCGAGTCCGGCGGACGAAGTCGGCCAGCCCCACCCCCCAAGGCTATAGCCCACCCTTTTTTGTGCCCTTTTACCGCTGGACGAACTTGGCGCCCCGGCCTTCGGGCGGGTATTTTTGGGCGCGGCTGTGCCCGCAGCCTATTTTTGGCAAAAGGAGGCACCTCGCAAAGTCTCGCGCCATTCCGAGTCCGGCGGATGAAGTCGGCCAGCCCCACCCCCCAAGGCTATAGCCCACCCGTTTTTGTGGCCTTTTACCGCGGTACGAACTTGGCGCCCCGGCCTTCGGGCGGGTATTTTTGGGCAAGGCTGTGCCCGCGGCCTATTTTTGGCACATAGAGGCGCCTCGCAAAGTCTCGCGCCATTCTGAGTCTGGCGGACGAAGTGGGCCAGCCCCACCCCCCAAGGCTATAGCCCACCCGTTTTTGTGGCCTTTTTCCGCTGAACGAACTTGGCGCCCCGGCCTTCGGGTGGTTATTTTTGGGGGCGGCTGTGCCCGCGGCCTTTTCTTGGCACACGGATGCCCCTCGCAATGTCTCGCGCCATTCCGAGTCCGGAGGACGAAGTGGGCCAGCCCCACCCCCCAAGGCTATAGCCCACCCATTTTTGTGGCCTTTTTCCGCTGGACGAACTTGGTGCCCCGGCCTTGGGGCGGTTATTTTAGGGCGCGGCTGTGCCCGCGCCCTATTTTTGGCACACGTAGGCCCCTCGCAAAGTCTCGCGCCATTCCGAGTCCGGCGGACGAAGTTGGTCAGCCCCACCCCCCAAGGCTATAGCCCACCCGTTTTTGTGGCCTTTTTCCGCTGGACGAAGTTGGCGCCCCGGCCTTCGGGCGGTTATTTTTGGGCGCGGCTGTGCCCGCGGCCTGTTTTTTGCACACGGAGGCCCCTCGCAAAGTCTCACGCCATTCCGAGTCCGGCGGACGAAGTTGGCCAGCCCCACCCCCCAAGGCTATAGCCCACCCGTTTTTGTGGCCTTTTTCCGCTGGACGAACTTGGCGCCCCCACCTTCGGGCGGTTATTTTTGGGCGTGGCTGTGCCCGCGACCTATTTTTAGCACACGGAGGCCCCTCGTAAAGTGTCACGCCATTCCGAGTCCGGCGGACGAAGTTGGCCAGCCCCACCCCCCAAGGCTATAGCCCACCCGTTTTTGTGGCGTTTTTCCGCTGGACGAACTTGGCGCCCCGGCCTTCGGGTGGTTATTTTTGGGGGCGGCTGTGCCCGCGGCCTTTTTTTGGCACACGGAGACCCCTCGCAAAGTCTCGCGCCAATCCTAGTTCGGCGGACGAAGTGGGCCAGCCCCACCCCCCAAGGCCATAGCCCACCCGTTTTTGTGGCCTTTTTCCGCTGGACGAACTTGGCGCCCCGGCCTTCGGGCGGTTATTTTTGAGTACGGCTCTCCCACGGCCTATTTTTGGCACACGGAGGCCCCTCGCAAAGTCTCGCTCCATTCCGAGTCCGGCGGACGAAGTCGGCCAGCCCCACCCCCCAAGGCTATAGCCCACCCGTTTTTGTGGCCTTTTTCCGCTGGACGAACTTGGCGCCTCGGCCTTCGGGCGGTTATTTTTGGGTGCGGCTGTGCGCGCGGCCTGTTTTTTACACACGGAGGCCCCTCGCAAAGTCTCGCACCATTCCGAGTCCGGCGGACGAAGTTGGCCAGCCCCACCCCCCAAGGCTATAGTCTACCCGTTTTTGTGGCCTTTTTTCCGCTGGACGAACTTGGCGCCCCGGCCTTCGGGCGGTTATTTTTGGGCGCGGCTGTGCATGCGGCCTATTTTTGGCACACGGATGCTCCTCATAATGTCTCGCGCCATTCCGAGTCCGGCGGACGAAGTTGGCCAGCCCCACCCCCCAAGGCTATAGCCCACCCGTTTTTGTCGCCTTTTTCCGCTGGACGACCTTTGCGCACCGGCTTTCGGGCTGTTATTTTTGGGCGCGGCTGGGCCGCGGCCTATTTTTGGCAGACGGAGGCCCGTTACAAAGTCTTACACCATTCCGAGTCTGGCGGACGAAGTGGGCCAGCCCCACCCCCCAAGGCTATAGCCTACCCGTTTTTGTGGCCTTTTTTCCGCTGGACGAACTTGGCGCCCCGGCCTTCGGGCGGTTATTTTTGGGCGCGGCTGTGCATGCGGCCTATTTTTGGCACACGGATGCCCCTCGCAATGTCTCGCGCCATTCCGAGTCCGGCGGACGAAGTTGGCCAGCCCCACCCCCCAAGGCTATAGCCCACCCGTTTTTGTCGCCTTTTTCCGCTGGACGACCTTTGCGCCCCGGCCTTCGGGCTGTTATTTTTGGGCGCGGCTGTGCTCGCGGCCTATTTTTGGCACACGGAGGCCCGTTACAAAGTCTTGCACCATTCCGAGTCTGGCGGACGAAGTGGGCCAGCCCCACCCCCCAAGGCTATAGCCAACCCGTTTTTGTGGCCTTTTTCCGCTAGACGAACTTGGCGTTCCGGCCTTCGGGCGGTTAATTTTGGGCGCGGCAGTGCCCACGGCCTAGTTTTGGCACATGCAAGCCCCTCGCAAAGTCTCGCGCCATTCCGAGTCCGGCGGACGAAGTGGGCCAGCCCCACCCCCCAAGGCTATAGCCTACCCGTTTTTGTGGCCTTTTTCCGCTGGACGAACTTGGCTCCCCGGCCATCGGGGGGTTTTTTTTGGGCGCGGCTTTGCCCGCGGCCTATTTTGGGTACACGGAGGCCCCTCGCAATGTCTCGTACCACGCTGAGTCCGGCGGACGAAGTTGGCCAGCCCCACCCCCCAAGGCTATAGACCACCCGTTTTTGTAGCCTTTTTCCGCTGGATGAACTTGGCGCCCCGGCCTTTGGGCGGTTATTTTTGGGAACGGCTGTGCCCGCGGACTATTTTTTTCACATGGAGGCCACTCAAAAATTCTCGCGCCATTTCGAGTCTGGCGGACGAAGTGGGCCAGCCCCACCCCCCAAGGCTATAGCCCACCCGTTTTTGTGGCCTTTTTCCGCTGGACGAACTTGGCGCCCCGGCCATCGGGCGGTTATTTTTGGGTACGGCTCTAGGCACGGCCTATTTTGGGCACCCGGAGGCCCCTCGCAAAGTCTCGCGCCATTCCGAGTCCGGCGGACGAAGTTGGCCATCCCCACCACCCAAGGCTATAGCCCACCCGTTTTTGTGGCCTTTTTCCGCTGGACGAACTTGGCGCCCCGGCCTTCGGGCGGTTATTTTTTGGTGCGGCTGTGCCCCCGGCCTATTTTTGGCACACGGAGGCCCCTCGCAAAGTCTCGCGCCATTCCCAGTCCGGCGGACGAAGTTGGCCAGCCCCACTCTCCAAGCCTATAGCCCACCCATTTTTGTGGCCTTTTTCCGCTGGACGAACTTGGCGCCCCGGCCTTCGGGCGGTTATTTTTGGGCGCGGCTGTGCATGAGGCCTATTTTTGGCACACGGAAGCCCCTCGCAATGTCTCGCGCCATTCCGAGTCCGGCGGACAAAGTTTGCCAGCCCCACCCCCCAAGGCTATAGCCTACCCGTTTTTGTGGCCTTTTTCCACTGGAGGAACTTTGCGCCCCGGCCTTCGGGCTGTTATTTTTGGGCGCGGCTGTGCCCGCGGCCTATTTTTGGCACACGGAGGCCCGTTGCAAAGTCTTGCACCATTCCGAGTCTGGCGGACGAAGTGGGCCAGCCCCACCCCCCAAGGCTATAGCCTACCCGTTTTTGTGGCCTTTTTCCGTTGGACGAACTTGGCGCCCCGGCCTTCGGGCAGTTATTTTTGGGCGTGGCTGTGTCCGTAGCCTATTTTTGGCACACGGAGGCTCGTCGCAAAGTCTCGCGCCATTCCGAGTCCGGCGGACGAAGTTGGCCAGCCGCACCCCCCAAGGCTATAGCCCACCCGTTTTTGTGGCCTTTTTCCGCTGGACGAACTTGGCGCCCCGGCCTTCGGGCTGTTATTTTTGGGCTCGGCTGTGCATGCGGCCTATTTTTGGCAGACAGATGCCCCTCGCAATGTCTCGCGCCATTCCGAGTCCGGCGGACGAAGTTTGCCAGCCCACCCCCCAAGGCTATAGCCCACCCGTTTTTGTGGCCTTTTTCCGCTGGACGAACTTTGCGCCCCGGCTTTCGGGCTGTTATTTTTGGGCGCGGCTGTGCCCACGGCCTATTTTTGGTAGACGGATGCCCCTCGCAATGTCTCGCGCCATTCCGAGTCCGGCGGACGAAGTTTGCCAGCCGCACCCCGCAAGGCTATAGCCTACCCATTTTTATGGATTTTTTCCGCTGGACGAACTTGGCGCCCCGGCCATCGGGCGGTTATTTTTGGGCGCGGCACTGCCCGCGGCCTATTTTGGGCACACGGAGGCCCCTCGCAATGTCTCGCACCACTCCGAGTCCGGCGGACGAAGTTGGCCAGCCCCACCCCCCAAGGCTATAGACCACCCGTTTTTGTAGCCTTTTTCCCCTGGATGAACTTGGCGCCCCGGCCTTCGGGCGGTTATTTTTGGGAGCGGCTGCGTCCGCGGACTATTTTTTTCACACGGAGACCACTCACAAAGTCTCGCGCCATTCCGAGTCCGGCGGACGAAGTTGGCCAGCCCCACCCCCCAAGGCTATAGCCCACCCGTTTTTGTGGCCTTTTTCCGCTGGACGAACGTGGCGCCCCGGCCATCGGGCGGTTATTTTTGGGCGCGGCTCTGGCCGCAGCCTATTTTGGGCACCCGGAGGCCCCTCGCAAAGTCTCGCGCCTTTCCGAGTCCGGCGGACGAAGTTGGCCATCCCCACCCCCCAAGGCTATAGCCCACCCGTTTTTGTGGCCTTTTTCCGCTGGACGAACTTGGCGCCCCTGCCTTCGGGCTGTTATTTTTGGGCGCGGCTGTGCCCGCGGCCTATTTTTGGCACACGGAGGCCCCTCGCAAAGTCTCGCGCCATTCCGAGTCCGGCGGACGAAGTTGGCCAGCCCCACCCCCCAAGGCTATAGCCCACCCATTTTTGTGGCCTTTTTCCACTGGACGAACTTGGCGCTCCGGCCTTTGGGCGGTTATTTTTGGGTGCGGCTGTGCCCGCTGCCTATTTTTGGCACACGGAGGCCCCTCGCAAAGTCTCGCGCCATTCCGAGTCCGGCGGACGAAGTTGGCCAGCCCCACCCCCCAAGGCTATAACCCACCCGTTTTCGTGCCCTTTTTCCGCTGGACGAACTTTGTGCCCCGGCCTTCGGGCGGTTATTTTTGGGCGCGGCTGTGCCCGCGGCCTATTTTTGGCACACGGAGGCCCCTCGCAATGTCTCGCGCCATTCCGAGTCCGGCGGAAAAAGTTGGCCAGCAGCACCCCCCAAGGCTATAGTCCGCCCGTTTTTGTGGCCTTTTTCCGTTGGACGAACTTGGCGGCCCGGCCTTCGGGCTGTTATTTTTGGGCGCGGCTGTGCCCGCTGCCTATTTTTGGCACACGGAGGCCCCTCGCAAAGTCTCGCGCCATTCCGAGTCCGGCGGACGAAGTTGGCCAGCCCCACCCCCCAAGGCTATAACCCACCCGTTTTCGTGCCATTTTTCCGCTGGACGAACTTTGCGCCCCGGCCTTCGGGCGGTTATTTTTGGGCGCGGCTGTGTCCGTAGCCTATTTTTGGCACACGGAGGCTCGTCGCAAAGTCTCGCGCCATTCCGAGTCCGGCGGACGAAGTTGGCCAGCCGCACCCCCCAAGGCTATAGCCCACCCGTTTTTGTGGCCTTTTTCCGCTGGACGAACTTGGCGCCCCGGCCTTCGGGCTGTTATTTTTGGGCTCGGCTGTTCATGCGGCCTAGTTTTTGGCAGACAGATGCCCCTCGCAATGTCTCGCGCCATTCCGAGTCCGGCGGACGAAGTTTGCCAGCCCACCCCCCAAGGCTATAGCCCACCCGTTTTTGTGGCCTTTTTCCGCTGGACGAACTTTGCGCCCCGGCTTTCGGGCTGTTATTTTTGGGCGCGGCTGTGCCCACGGCCTATTTTTGGTAGACGGATGCCCCTCGCAATGTCTCGCGCCATTCCGAGTCCGGCGGACGAAGTTTGCCAGCCCCACCCCGCAAGGCTATAGCCTACCCATTTTTATGGATTTTTTCCGCTGGACGAACTTGGCGCCCCGGCCATCGGGCGGTTATTTTTGGGCGTGGCACTGCCCGCGGCCTATTTTGGGCACACGGAGGCCCCTCGCAATGTCTCGCACCACTCCGAGTCCGGCGGACGAAGTTGGCCAGCCCCACCCCCCAAGGCTATAGACCACCCGTTTTTGTAGCCTTTTTCCCCTGGATGAACTTGGCGCCCCGGCCTTCGGGCGGTTATTTTTGGGAGCGGCTGCGCCCGCGGACTATTTTTTTCACACGGAGGCCACTCACAAAGTCTCGCGCCATTCCGAGTCCGGCGGACGAAGTTGGCCAGCCCCACCCCCCAAGGCTATAGCCCACCCGTTTTTGTGGCCTTTTTCCG
The DNA here is from genome assembly GCA_030444885.1 of Citrus sp. QX-2021. NCBI lineage: Eukaryota > Viridiplantae > Streptophyta > Magnoliopsida > Sapindales > Rutaceae > Citrus > Citrus sp. QX-2021. The sequence continues at coordinate 190,434 of JAUJEF010000106.1, forward strand.
CTGGACGAACGTGGCGCCCCGGCCATCGGGCGGTTATTTTTGGGCGCGGCTCTGGCCGCAGCCTATTTTGGGCACTCGGAGGCCCCTCGCAAAGTCTCGCGCCTTTCCGAGTCCGGCGGACGAAGTTGGCCATCCCCACCCCCCAAGGCTATAGCCCACCCGTTTTTGTGGCCTTTTTCCGCTGGACGAACTTGGCGCCCCTGCCTTCGGGCTGTTATTTTTGGGCGCGGCTGTGTCCATGCGTCTATTTTTGCACACGGAGGCCCCTCGCAAAGTCTCGCGCCATTCCGAGTCCGGCGGACGAAGTTGGCCAGCCCCACCCCCCAAGGCTATAGCCCACCCATTTTTGTGGCCTTTTTCCACTGGACGAACTTGGCGCTCCGGCCTTTGGGCGGTTATTTTTGGGTGCGGCTGTGCCCGCTGCCTATTTTTGGCACACGGAGGCCCCTCGCAAAGTCTCGCGCCATTCCGAGTCCGGCGGACGAAGTTGGCCAGCCCCACCCCCCAAGGCTATAACCCACCCGTTTTCGTGCCCTTTTTCCGCTGGACGAACTTTGTGCCCCGGCCTTCGGGCGGTTATTTTTGGGCGCGGCTGTGCCCGCGGCCTATTTTTGGCACACGGAGGCCCCTCGCAATGTCTCGCGCCATTCCGAGTCCGGCGGAAAAAGGTTGCCAGCAGCACCCCCCAAGGCTATAGTCCGCCCGTTTTTGTGGCCTTTTTCCGTTGGACGAACTTGGCGGCCCGGCCTTCGGGCTGTTATTTGTGGGCGCGGCTGTGCCCGCTGCCTATTTTTGGCACACGGAGGCCCCTCGCAAAGTCTCGCGCCATTCCGAGTCGGGCGGACGAAGTTGGCCAGCCCCACCCCCCAAGGCTATAACCCACCCGTTTTCGTGCCATTTTTCCGCTGGACGAACTTGGCGGCCCGGCCTTCGGGCTGTTATTTTTGGGCGCGGCTGTGCCCGCTGCCTATTTTTGGCACACGGAGGCCCCTCGCAAAGTCTCGCGCCATTCCGAGTCCGGCGGACGAAGTTGGCCAGCCCCACCCCCCAAGGCTATAACCCACCCGTTTTCGTGCCATTTTTCCGCTGGACGAACTTTGCGCCCCGGCCTTCGGGCGGTTATTTTTGGGCGCGGCTGTGTCCGTAGCCTATTTTTGGCACACGGAGGCTCGTCGCAAAGTCTCGCGCCATTCCGAGTCCGGCGGACGAAGTTGGCCAGCCGCACCCCCCAAGGCTATAGCCCACCCGTTTTTGTGGCCTTTTTCCGCTGGACGAACTTGGCGCCCCGGCCTTCGGGCTGTTATTTTTGGGCTCGGCTGTTCATGCGGCCTAGTTTTTGGCAGACAGATGCCCCTCGCAATGTCTCGCGCCATTCCGAGTCCGGCGGACGAAGTTTGCCAGCCCACCCCCCAAGGCTATAGCCCACCCGTTTTTGTGGCCTTTTTCCGCTGGACGAACTTTGCGCCCCGGCTTTCGGGCTGTTATTTTTGGGCGCGGCTGTGCCCACGGCCTATTTTTGGTAGACGGATGCCCCTCGCAATGTCTCGCGCCATTCCGAGTCCGGCGGACGAAGTTTGCCAGCCCCACCCCGCAAGGCTATAGCCTACCCATTTTTATGGATTTTTTCCGCTGGACGAACTTGGCGCCCCGGCCATCGGGCGGTTATTTTTGGGCGCGGCACTGCCCGCGGCCTATTTTGGGCACACGGAGGCCCCTCGCAATGTCTCGCACCACTCCGAGTCCGGCGGACGAAGTTGGCCAGCCCCACCCCCCAAGGCTATAGACCACCCGTTTTTGTAGCCTTTTTCCCCTGGATGAACTTGGCGCCCCGGCCTTCGGGCGGTTATTTTTGGGAGCGGCTGCGCCCGCGGACTATTTTTTTCACACGGAGGCCACTCACAAAGTCTCGCGCCATTCCGAGTCCGGCGGACGAAGTTGGCCAGCCCCACCCCCCAAGGCTATAGCCCACCCGTTTTTGTGGCCTTTTTCCGCTGGACGAACGTGGCGCCCCGGCCATCGGGCGGTTATTTTTGGGCGCGGCTCTGGCCGCAGCCTATTTTGGGCACTCGGAGGCCCCTCGCAAAGTCTCGCGCCTTTCCGAGTCCGGCGGACGAAGTTGGCCATCCCCACCCCCCAAGGCTATAGCCCACCCGTTTTTGTGGCCTTTTTCCGCTGGACGAACTTGGCGCCCCTGCCTTCGGGCTGTTATTTTTGGGCGCGGCTGTGCCCGCGGCCTATTTTTGGCACACGGAGGCCCCTCGCAAAGTCTCGCGCCATTCCGAGTCCGGCGGACGAAGTTGGCCAGCCCCACCCCCCAAGGCTATAGCCCACCCATTTTTGTGGCCTTTTTCCACTGGACGAACTTGGCGCTCCGGCCTTTGGGCGGTTATTTTTGGGTGCGGCTGTGCCCGCTGCCTATTTTTGGCACACGGAGGCCCCTCGCAAAGTCTCGCGCCATTCCGAGTCCGGCGGACGAAGTTGGCCAGCCCCACCCCCCAAGGCTATAACCCACCCGTTTTCGTGCCCTTTTTCCGCTGGACGAACTTTGTGCCCCGGCCTTCGGGCGGTTATTTTTGGGCGCGGCGGTGCCCGCGGCCTATTTTTGGCACACGGAGGCCCCTCGCAATGTCTCGCGCCATTCCGAGTCCGGCGGAAAAAGTTGGCCAGCAGCACCCCCCAAGGCTATAGTCCGCCCGTTTTTGTGGCCTTTTTCCGTTGGACGAACTTGGCGGCCCGGCCTTCGGGCTGTTATTTGTGGGCGCGGCTGTGCCCGCTGCCTATTTTTGGCACACGGAGGCCCCTCGCAAAGTCTCGCGCCATTCCGAGTCGGGCGGACGAAGTTGGCCAGCCCCACCCCCCAAGGCTATAACCCACCCGTTTTCGTGCCATTTTTCCGCTGGACGAACTTTGCGCCCCGGCCTTCGGGCGGTTATTTTTGGGCGCGGCTGTGCCCGCGGCCTATTTTTGGCACACGGAGGCCCCTCGCAATGTCTCGCGCCATTCCGAGTCCGGCGGAAGAAGTTGGCCAGCCCCACCCCCCAAGGCTATAGCCCACCCGTTTTTGTGGCCGTTTTCCGCTGGACGAACTTGGCGCCCCAGCCTTCGGGCGGTTATTTTTTGGGCGCGGCTGTGCCCGCGGCCTATGTTTGGCACACAGAGGCCCCTCGCAAAGCCTCGCGCCATTCCGAGTCCGGCGGATGAATTTGGCCAGCCCCACCCCCCAAGGCTATAGCCCACCCGTTTTTGTGGCCTTTTTCCTCTGGACGAACTTGGCGCCCCGGACTTCGGGCGGTTATTTTTGGGCGCGGCTGTGCCCGTAGCCTATTTTTGGCACACGGAGGCACCTCGCAAAGTCTCGCGCCATTCCGAGTCCAGCGGACGAAGTTGGCATGCCGCACCCTCCAAGGCTATAGCCCACCCGTTTTTGTGCCCTTTTTCCGCTGGACGAACTTTGCGCCCCGGCCTTCGGGCGGTTATTTTTTGGACGCGGCTGTGCCCGCGGCCTATGTTTGGCACACAGAGGCCCCTCGTAAAGCCTCGCGCCATTCCGAGTCCGGCGGATGAATTTGGCCAGCCCCACCCTCCAAGGCTATAGCCCACCCGTTTTTGTGGCCTTTTTCCTCTGGACAAACTTGGCGCCCCGGCCTTCGGGCGGTTATTTTTGGACACGGCTGTGCCCGCATCCTATTTTTGGCACACGGAGGCACCTCGCAAAGTCTCGCGCCATTCCGAGTCCGGCGGACGAAGTTGCCATGCCGCACCCCCCAAGGCTATAGCCCACCCGTTTTTGTGGCCTTTTTCCGCTAGACGAACTTTGCGCCCCGGCCTTCGGGCGGTTATTTTGTGCGCGGCTGTGCCCGCAGCCTATTTTTGGTACACGGAGGCCCCTCGCAATGTCTCGCGCCATTCCGAGTCCGGCCGACGAAGTTGGCCAGCCCCACCCCCCAAGGATATAGCCCACCCGTTTTTGTGGCCTTTTTCCGCTGGACGAACTTGGCGCCCCGCCCTTCGGGCGGTTATTTTTGGGTGCGGCTGTGCCCTCGGCCTATTTTTGGCACACGGAGGCACCTCGCAAAGTCTCGCGCCATTCCGAGTCCGGCGGACGAAGTTGGCATGCCCCACCCCGCAAGGCTATAGCCCACCCGTTTTTGTGCCCTTTTTCCGCTGGACGAACTTGGCGCCTCGGCCTTCGGGAGGTTATTTTTGGGCGCGGTTATTCCCATAGCCTATTGTTGGCACAAGGAGGCCCCTCGCAAAGTCTCGCGCCATTCCGAGTCCGGCGGACGAAGTTGGCCAGCCCCACCCCCCAAGGCTATAGCCCACCCGTTTTTGTGGCCTTTTTCCGCTGGACGAACTTGGCGCCCCGGCCTTCGGGCGGTTATTTTTGGGCGCGGCTGTGCCCATGGCCTATTTTTGGCACGCGGAGCCCCGCCGTAAATTTTCACGCCATTCTGAGTCCGGCGGACGAAGTTGGCCAGCCCCACCCCCCAAGGCTATAGCCCACCCGTTTTTGTGGCCTTTTTCCGCTGGACGAACTTGGCGCCCCGGCCTTCGGGCGGTTATTTTTGGGCGCGGCTGTGCCCGTAGCCTATTTTTGGCACACGGAGGCACCTCGCAAAGTCTCGCGCCATTCCAAGTCCAGCGGACGAAGTTGGCATGCCGCACCCCCCAAGGCTATAGCCCACCCGTTTTTGTGCCCTTTTTCCGCTGGACGAACTTTGCGCCCCGGCCTTCGGGCGGTTATTTTTTGGACGCGGCTGTGCCCGCGGCCTATGTTTGGCACACAGAGGCCCCTCGTAAAGCCTCGCGCCATTCCGAGTCCGGCGGATGAATTTGGCCAGCCCCACCCCCCAAGGCTATAGCCCACCCGTTTTTGTGGCCTTTTTCCTCTGGACAAACTTGGCGCCCCGGCCTTCGGGCGGTTATTTTTGGACGCGGCTGTGCCCGCATCCTATTTTTGGCACACGGAGGCACCTCGCAAAGTCTCGCGCCATTCCGAGTCCGGCGGACGAAGTTGCGATGCCGCACCCCCCAAGGCTATAGCCCACCCGTTTTTGTGCCCTTTTTCCGCTGGACGAACTTTGCGCCCCGGCCTTCGGGCGGTTATTTTGTGCGCGGCTGTGCCCGCGGCCTATTTTTGGTACACGGAGGCCCCTCGCAATGTCTCGCGCCATTCCGAGTCCGGCGGACGAAGTTGGCCAGCCCCACCCCCCAAGGATATAGCCCACCCGTTTTTGTGGCCTTTTTCCGCTGGACGAACTTGGCGCCCCGCCCTTCGGGCGGTTATTTTTGGGCGCGGCTGTGCCCTCGGCCTATTTTTGGCACATGGAGGCACCTCGCAAAGTCTCGCGCCATTCCGAGTCCGGCGGACGAAGTTGGCATGCCCCACCCCGCAAGGCTATAGCCCACCCGTTTTTGTGCCCTTTTTCCGCTGGACGAACTTTGCGCCCCGGCCTTCGGGCGGTTATTTTTGGGCGCGGCTGTGCCCTCGGCCTATTTTTGGCACACGGAGGCCCCTCGCAATGTCTCGCGCCATTCCGAGTCCGGCGGACGAAGTTGGCCCACCCCACCCCCCAAGGCTATAGCCCACCCGTTTTTGTGGCCTTTTTCCGCTGGACGAACTTGGCGCCTCGGCCTTCGGGAGGTTATTTTTGGGCGCGGTTATTCCCATAGCCTATTGTTGGCACAAGGAGGCCCCTCGCAAAGTCTCGCGCCATTCCGAGTCCGGCGGACGAAGTTGGCCAGCCCCACCCCCCAAGGCTATAGCCCACCCGTTTTTGTGGCCTTTTTCCGCTGGACGAACTTGGCGCCCCGGCCTTCGGGCGGTTATTTTTGGGCGCGGCTGTGCCCATGGCCTATTTTTGGCACGCGGAGCCCCGCCGTAAATTTTCACGCCATTCTGAGTCCGGCGGACGAAGTTGGCCAGCCCCACCCCCCAAGGCTATAGCCCACCCGTTTTTGTGGCCTTTTTCCACTGGACGAACTTGGCGCCCCTGCCTTCCGGCGGTTATTTGTGGGCGCGGTTGTCCCCGCGGCGTATTTTTGGCACACTGAGGCAACTCGCAAAGTCTCGCGCCATTCCGAGTCCGGCGGATGAATTTGGCCAGGCCAACCCCCCAAGGCTATAGCCCACCCGTTTTTGTGCCCTTTTTCCGCTGGACGAACTTGGCGCCCCGGCCTTCGGGCGGTTATTTTTGTACGCGGCTGTGCCCGCGGCCTATTTTTGGTACACGGAGGCCCCTCGCAAAGTCTTGCGCCATTCCGAGCCCGACGGATGAAGTGGGCCAGCCCCACCCCCCAAGGTTATAGCCCGCCCGTTTTTGTGGCCTTTTTCCGCTGGACGAACTTGGCGCACCGCCCTTTGGGCGGTTATATTTGGGCGCGGTTGTGCCCGCAGCCTATTTTTGGCACACGGAGGCACCTCGCAAAGTCTCGCACCATTCCGAGTCCGGCGGACGAAGTTGGCATACCCCACCTCCCAAGGCTATAGCCCACCCGTTTTTGTGCCCTTTTTCCGCTGGACGAACTTTGCGCCACGGCCTTCGGGCGGTTATTTTTGGGCGCGGCTGTGCCCTCGGCCTATTTTTGGCACATGGAGGCCCCTCGCAAAGTCTCGCGCCATTCTGAGTCCGGCGGACGAAGTTGGCCAGCCCCACCCCCAAGGCTATAGCCCACCCATTTTTGTGGCCTTTTTCCGCTGGACGAACTTGGCGCCCCGGCCTTCGGGCTGTTATTTTGGGCGCGGCTGTGCCCGCGGCCTATTTTGGGCACACGGAGGGGCCTCGCAAAGTCTCGCGCCATTCCGAGTCCTGCGGACGAAGTCGGCCAGCCCCACCCCCTAAGGCTATAGCTCACCGGTTTTTGTGGCCTTTTTCCGCTGGACGAACTTGGCGCCCCGGCCTTCGGGCAGTTATTTTTGGGTGCGGCTGTGCCCGCGGCCTATTTTTGGCACACGGAGGTGCCTCGCAAAGTCTCGCGCCATTCCGAGTCCGGCGGACGAAGTTGGCCAGCCCCACCCCCCAAGGCTATAGCCCACCCGTTTTTGTGGCCTTTTTCCGCTGGACGAACTTGGCGCCCCGGCCTTCGGGTGGTTATTTTTGGACGCGGCTGTGCCCGCTGCCTATTTTTGGCACACGGAGGCGCCTTGCAAAGTCTCGCGCCATTCCCAGTCCGGCGGACGAAGTTGGCCAGGCCCACCCCCCAAGGCTATAGCCCACCCGTTTTTGTGGCCTTTTTCTGCTGGACGAACTTGGCGCCCCGGCCTTCGGGCGGTTATTTTTGGGCGTGGCTGTGCCCGTGGCCTATTTTTGGCACAGGTAGGTGCCTCGTAAAGTCGCGCGCCATTCCGAGTCCGGCGGACGAAGTTGGCCAGCCCCACCCCCCAAGGCTATAGCCCACCCATTTTTGTGGCCTTTTTCCGCTGGACGAACTTGGCGCCCCGGCCTTCGGGCTGTTATTTTTGGGCGCGGCTGTGCCCGCGGCCTATTTTGGGCACACGGAGGGGCCTCGCAAAGTCTCGCGCCATTCCCAGTCCGGCGGACGAAGTTGGCCAGCCCCACCCCCCAAGGCTATAGCCCACCCGTTTTTGTGGCCTTTTTCAGCTGGACGAACTTGGCGCCCCGTCCTTCGGGCGGTTATTTTTGGACGTGGCTGTGCCCGTGGCCTATTTTTGCCACACGTAGGTGTCTCGCAAAGTCGCGCGCCTTTCCGAGTCCGGCGGACGAAGTTGGCCAGCCCCACCCCCCAAGGCTATAGCCCACCCGTTTTTGTGGCCTTTTTCAGGTTGACGAACTTGGCGCCTCGGCCTTCGGGCGGTTATTTTTGGACACAGCTGTGCCCGCGGCCTATTTTGGGTACACGGAGTTGCCTCGCAAAGTCTTGCGCCATTCCGAGTCCGGCGGACGAAGTTGGCCAGCCCCACCCCCCAAGGCTATAGCCCACCCGTTTTTGTGGCCTTTTTCCACTGGACGAACTTGGCGCCCCGGCCTTCGGGCGGTTATTTTTGGACGCGGTTGTGTCCGTGGCCTATTTTTGGTGCACGGAGGCACCTCGCAAAGTCTCGCGCCATTCCGAGTCCGGCGTACGAAGTTGGCCAGCCCCACCCTCCAAGGCTATAGCCCACCCGTTTTTGTGGCCTTTTTCAGCTGGACGAACTTGGCGCCCCGGCCTTCGGGCGGTTATTTTTGGGCGTGGCTGTGCCCGCGGCCTATTTTTGGCACACGGAGGCACCTCGCAAAGTCGCGCGCCATTCCGAGTCCAGCGGACGAAGTTGGCCAGCCCCACCCCCCAAGGATATAGCCCACCCGTTTTTGTGGCCTTTTTTCCGCTGGACGAACTTGGCACCCCGGCCTTCGGGCAGTTATATTTGGGCGCGGCTGTTCCCGCTGCCTATTTTTGGCACAAGGAGGCGCCTCGCAAAGTCTCGCGCCATTCCGAGTCCGGCGGACGAAGTTGGCCAGCCCCACCCCCTAAGGCTATAGCCCACCCGTTTTTATGGCCTTTTCCGCTGGACGAACTTGGCGCCCCGGCCTTCGGGCTGTTATTTTTGGGCGCGGCTTTGCCCGCGGCCTATTTTGGGCACACGGAGGGGCCTCGCAAAGTCTCGCGCCATTCCGAGTCCGGCGGACGAAGTTGGCCAGCCCCACCCCCCAAGGCTATAGCCCACCCGTTTTTGTGGCCTTTTTCCGCTGGACGAACTTGGCGCCCCGGCCTTCGGGCAGTTATTTTTGGGTGCGGCTGTGCCCGCGGCCTATTTTTGGCACACGGAGGTGCCTCGCAAAGTCTCGCGCCATTCCGAGTCCGGCGGACGAAGTTGGCCAGCCCCACCCCCCAAGGCTATAGCCCACCCGTTTTTGTGGCCTTTTTCCGCTGGACGAACTTGGCGCCCCGGCCTTCGGGTGGTTATTTTTGGACGCGGCTGTGCCCGCTGCCTATTTTTGGCACACGGAGGCGCCTCGCAAAGTCTCGCGCCATTCCCAGTCCGGCGGACGAAATTGGCCAGGCCCACCCCCCAAGGCTATAGCCCACCCGTTTTTGTGGCCTTTTTCAGCTGGACGAACTTGGCGCCCCGGCCTTCGGGCGGTTATTTTTGGGCATGGCTGTGCCCGTGGCCTATTTTTGGCACAGGTAGGTGCCTCGCAAAGTCGCGCGCCATTCCGAGTCCGGCGGACGAAGTTGGCCAGCCCCACCCCCCAAGGCTATAGCCCACCCATTTTTGTGGCCTTTTTCCGCTGGACGAACTTGGCGCCCCGGCCTTCGGGCTGTTATTTTTGGGCGCGGCTGTGCCCGCGGCCTATTTTGGGCACACGGAGGGCCTCGCAAAGTCTCGCGCCATTCCCAGTCCGGCGGACGAAGTTGGCCAGCCCCACCCCCCAAGGCTATAGCCCACCCGTTTTTGTGGCCTTTTTCAGCTGGACGAACTTGGCGCCCCGTCCTTCGGGCGGTTATTTTTGGACGTGGCTGTGCCCGTGGCCTATTTTTGCCACACGTAGGTGTCTCGCAAAGTCGCGCGCCTTTCCGAGTCCGGCGGACGAAGTTGGCCAGCCCCACCCCCCAAGGCTATAGCCCACCCGTTTTTGTGGCCTTTTTCAGGTGGACGAACTTGGCGCCTCGGCCTTCGGGCGGTTATTTTTGGACGCAGCTGTGCCCGCGGCCTATTTTGGGTACACGGAGTTGCCTCGCAAAGTCTCGTGCCATTCCGAGTCCGGCGGACGAAGTTGGCCAGCCCCACCCCCCAAGGCTATAGCCCACCCGTTTTTGTGGCCTTTTTCCGCAGGACGAACTTGGCGCCCCGGCCTTCGGGCGGTTATTTTTGGACGCGGTTGTGTCCGTGGCCTATTTTTGGTGCACGGAGGCACCTCGCAAAGTCTCGCGCCATTCCAAGTCCGGCGTACGAAGTTGGCCAGCCCCACCCCCCAAGGCTATAGCCCACCCGTTTTGTGGCCTTTTTCAGCTGGACGAACTTGGCGCCCCGGCCTTCGGGCGGTTATTTTTGGGCGTGGCTGTGCCCGCGGCCTATTTTTGGCACACGGAGGCACCTCGCAAAGTCGCGCGCCATTCCGAGTCCAGCGGACGAAGTTGGCCAGCCCCACCCCCCAAGGCTATAGCCCACCCGTTTTTGTGGCCTTTTTCCGCTGGGCAAACTTGGCGCCCCGGCCTTCGGGCTGTTATTTTTGGGCGCGGCTTTGCCCGCGGCCTATTTTGGGCACACGGAGGGGCCTCGCAAAGTCTTGCGCCATTCCGAGTCCGGCGGACGAAGTTGGCCAGCCCCACCCCCCAAGGCTATAGCTCACCTGTTTTTGTGGCCTTTTTCCGCTGGACGAACTTGGCGCCCCGGCCTTCAGGTAGTTATTTTTGGGAGCGGCTGTGCCCGCGGCCTATTTTTGGCACACGGAGGCGCTTCGTAAAGTCTCGGGCCATTCCGAGTCAGGCAGACGAAGTTGGCCAGCCCCACCCCCCAAGGCTATAGCCCACCCGTTTTTGTGGCCTTTTTTCCACTGGACGAACTTGGCACCCCGGCCTTCGGGCAGTTATATTTGGGCGCGGCTGTTCCCGCTGCCTATTTTTGGCACACGGAGGCGCCTCGCAAAGTCTCGCGCCATTCCGAGTCCGGCGGACGATGTTGGCCAGCCCCACCCCCTAAGGCTATAGCCCACCCGTTTTTATGGCCTTTTTCCGCTGGACGAACATGGCGTCCCGGCCTTCGGGCAGTTATTTTTTAGCGCGGCTGTTCCCGCTGCCTATTTTTGGCACACGGAGGTTCCTCGCAAAGTCTCGCGCCATTCCGAGTCCGGCGGACGAAGTTGGCCAGCCCCACCCCCTAGTGCTATAGCCCACCCGTTTTTGTGGCCTTTTTCAGCTAGACAAACTTGGAGCCCCTGCCTTCCGGCGGTTATTTTTGGGCGCGGCTGTGACCGCGGCCTATTTTTGGCAAACGGAGGGCTTTCGCAAAGTCTCGCGCCATTCCGGGTCCGGCGGACGAAGTTGGCCTGCCCAACCCCCCAAGGCTATAGCCCACCCGTTTTTGTGGCCTTTTTCCGCTGGACGTACTTGGCGCCCCGACCTTTAGGGGGTTATTTTTGGGCACGGCTGTGCCCGCGGCCTATTTTTGGCACACGGAGGGCCCTCGAAAAGTCTCGCGCGATTCCGAGTCCGGCGGACGAAGTGGGCCAGCCCCACCCCCTAGGGCTATAGCCCACCCGTTTTTGTGGCCTTTGTCCGCTGGACGAACTTGGCGCCCCGGCCTTCGGGCGGTTATTTTTGGGCGCGGCTGTGCCCGCGGCCTATTTTTGGCACACGAAGACCCCTCGCAAAGTCTCGCGCCATTCCGAGTCCGGCGGACAAAGTTGGCCAGCCCCACCCCCCAAGGCTATAGCCCACCCGTTTTCGTGACCTTTTTCCGCTGGACGAACTTGCCGCCCTGGCCTTCGGGCGGTTATTTTTGGGCGCGGCTGTGCCCGCGGCCTATTTTCGGCACACGGAGGGCCCTCGCAAAGTCTCACGCCATTCCGAGTCCGTGGGACGAAGTTGGCCAGCCCCACCCCCCAAGGCTATTGCCCACCCGTTTTTGTGGCCTTTTTCCGCTGGACGAACTTGGCGCCCCGGCCTTCGAGCGGTTGTTTTTGGGCGCGGCTGTGTCCGCGGCCTATTTTTGGCAAACGGAGGCCCCTCGCAAAGTCTCGCTCCATTCCGAGTCCGGCCGACGAAGTTGGCCAGCCCCACCCCCCAAGGCTATAGCCCACCCGTTTTTGTGGCCTTTTTCCGCTGGACGAACTTGGCGCCCCGGCCTTCGGGCGGTTATTTTTGGTCGCGGCTGTGCCCGCGGCCTATTTTTGGCACACGGAGGCCCCTCGTAAAGTCTCGCGCCATTGCGAGTCCGGCGGACGAAGTCGGCCAGCCCCACCCCCCAAGGCTATAGCCCACCCGTTTTTGTGGCCTTTTTCCGCTGGACGAACTTGGCGCCCCGGCCTTCGGGCGGTTATTATTGGTCGCGGCTGTGCCCGCGGCCTATTTTTGGCACACGGAGGCCCCTCGTAAAGTCTCACGCCATTGCGAGTCCGGCGGACGAAGTCGGCCATCCCCACCCCCCAAGGCTATAGCCCACCCGTTTTTGTGGCCTTTTTCCGCTGGACGAACTTGGCGCCCCGGGCTTCGGGCGGTTATTTTTGGACACGGCTGTGCCCGCGGCCTATTTTTGGCACATGGAGGCCCCTCGCAAAGTCTCGCGCCATTCCGAGTCCGGCGGACGAAGTTGGCCAGCCCCACCCCCCAAGGCTATAGCCCACCCGTTTTCGTGACCTTTTTCCGCTGGATGAACTTGCCGCCCTGGCCTTCGGGCGGTTATTTTTGGGCGCGGCTGTGTCCGTGGCCTATTTTCGGCACACGGAGGGCCCTCGCAAAGTCTCGCGCCATTTAGAGTCCGGCGGACGAAGTTGGCCAGCCCCACCCCCCAAGGCTATAGCCCATCCGTTTTTGTGGCCTTTTTCCGCTGGACGAACTTGGCGCCCCGGCCTTCGAGCGGTTGTTTTTGGGCGCAGCTGTGCCCGAGGCCTATTTTTGGCAAACGGAGGCCCCTCGTAAAGTCTCCCGCCATTCCGAGTCCGGCGGACGAAGTTGGCCAGCCCCACCCCCTAAGGCTATAGCCCACCCGTTTTTGTGGCCTTTTTCCGCTGGACGAACTTGATGCCCCGGCCTTCGGGCGGTTATTTTTGGTCGCGGCTGTGCCCGCTGCCTATTTTTGGCACACGGAGGCCCCTCGTAAAGTCTCGCGCCATTGCGAGTCCGGCGGACGAAGTTGGCCAGCCCCACCCCCCAAGGCTATAGCCCACCCGTTTTTGTGGCCTTCTTCCGCTGGACGAACTTGGCGCCCCGGGCTTCGGGCGGTTATTTTAGGGGGCGGCTGTGCCCGTGGCCTATTTTTGGCACACGGAGGCCCCTCGCAAAGTCTCGCGCCATTCCGAGTCCGGCGGACGAAGTGGGCCAGCCCCACCCCCCAAGGCTATAGCCCACCCGTTTTTGAGGCCTTTTTCCGCAGGACGAACTTGACGCCCCGGGCTTCGGGCAGTTATTTTTGGGCGCGGCTGTGCCCGCGGCCTATTTTTGGTACACGGTGGCCCCTCGCAAAGTCTCGCACCATTTCGAGTCCGGCGGACGAAGTTGGCCAGCCCCACCCCCCAAGGCTATAGCCCACCCGTTTTTGTGGCCTTTTTCCGCTGGACGAACTTGGCTCCCCGGCCTTCGGGCGGTTATTTTTGGGCGCGGCTGCGCCCGCGGTGTATTTTTGGCACACGGAGGCCCCTCGTAAAGTCTCGCGCCATTCCGAGACCGGCGGACGAAGTTGGCCAGCCCCTCCCCCCAAGGCTATAGCCCACCCGTTTTTTTGCCATTTTTCTGCTGGACGAACTTGGCGCCCCGGCCTTCGGGCGGTTATTTTTGGGTACGGCTGTGCCCGCAGCCTATTTTTGGCACTCGGAGGCCGCTCGCAAAGTCTCGCTCCATTCCGAGTCCGGCGGACGAAGTGGGCCAGACCCTCCCCCCAAGGCTATAGCCCACCCGTTTTTTGGCCATTTTTCCGCTGGGGGGTTTGGGCGTGCAGACCTTCGGGGGATTATTTTTGGGTGCGGCTGTGTCCGCGGCCTATTTTTTGCATGCGGAGGCCGCTAGCAAAGTCTCGCCCCATTCCGAGTCTGGCGGACGAATTTGGCCAGCCCCTCCCTCCAAGGCTATAGCCTACCCGTTTTTTGGCCATTTTTCCGCTGGGGGGTTTGGGCGCGCCGACCTTCGGGGGGTTATTTTTGGGTGCGGCTGTGCCCGCGGCCTATTTTTGGCACGCGGAGGCCGCTCGCAAAGTCTCGTCCCATTCCGAGTCCGGCGGACGAAGTTGGCCAGCCCCTCCCCCCAAGGCTATACCCACCCGTTTTTTGGCCATTTTTCCGCTGGACCAACTGGCCGCCCCGGCCTTCGGGCGGTTATTTTTGGGCGCGGCTGTGCCCGCGACCTATTTTTTGCACGCGGAGGCCGCTCGCAAAGTCTCGCCCCATTCCGAGTCCGGCGGACGAAGTTGGCCAGCCCCTCCCCCCAAGGCTATACCCCACCCGTTTTTTGGCCATTTTTCCGCTGGACGAACTTGCCGCCCCGGCCTTCGGGTGGTTATTTTTGGGCGCGGCTGTGCCTGCGATCTATTTTTTGCACGCGGAGGCCGCTCGCAAAGTCTCGCCCCATTCCGAGTCCGGCGGACGAAGTTTGGCCAGCCCCTCCCCCCAAGGCTATAGCCAACCCGTTTTTTGGCCATTTTTCCGCTGGGGGGTTTGGGCGCGCCGACCTTCGGGGGGTTATTTTTGGGTGCGGCTGTGCCCGCGGCCTATTTTTGGCACGCAGAGGCCGCTCGCAAAGTCTCGCCCGATTCCGAGTCCGGCGGACGAAGTGGGCCAGCCCCTCCCCCCAAGGCTATAGCCCACCCGTTTTTTGGCCATTTTTCCGCTGGACGAACTTGGCGCCCCAGCCTTCGGGCGGTTATTTTTGGGTGCGGCTGTGCCCGCGGCCTATTTTTTGCACGCGGAGCCACTCGCAAAGTCTCGCCCCATTCCGAGTCCGGCAGACGAAGTTGGCCAGCCGCTCCCCCCAAGGCTATAGCCCACCCTTTTTTTGGCCATTTTTCCGCTGGGGGGTTCGGACGCGCCGACCTTCGGGGGGTTATTTTTGGGCGCGGCTGTGCCCGCGGCCTATTTTTGGCACACGGTGGCGGCTCGCAAACTCTCGCCCCATTCCGAGTCCGGCGGACGAAGTGGGCCAGCCCCGCCCCCCAAGGCTATAGCCCACCCGTTTTTTGGCCATTTTTCCGCTGGACGAACTTGGCGCCCCGGCCTTCGGGCGGTTATGTATGGTCGCGGTTGTTCCCATAGCCTATTTTTGGCACGCGAAGGCCGTTCGCAAAGTCTCGCCCCATTCCGAGTCCGGCGGACGAAGTTGGCCAGCCCCTCCCCCCAAGGCTATAGCCCACCCGTTTTTTGACCTTTTTTCCGCTGGGGGGTTTGGATGCGCCGACCTTCGGGGGATTATTTTTGGGCGCGGCTGTGCCTGCAGCCTATTTTTGGCATGCGGAGGCCGCTCGCAAAGTCTCGCCCCATTCCGAGTCCGGCGGACGATGTTGGCCAGCCCCTCCCCCCAAGGCTATACCCACCCGTTTTTTGGCCATTTTTCCGCTGGACCAACTGGCCGCCCCGGCCTTCGGGCGGTTATTTTTGGGCGCGGCTGTGCCCGTGACCTATTTTTGGCACGCGGAGGCCGCTCGCAAAGTCTCGCCCCATTCCGAGTCCGGCGGACGAAGTTGGCCAGCCCCTCCCCCCAAGGCTATAGCCCACCCGTTTTTTGGCCATTTTTCCGCTGGACGAACTTGCCGCCCCGGCCTTCGGGTGGTTATTTTTGGGCGCGGCTGTGCCCGCGATCTATTTTTGGCACGCGGAGGCCGCTCGCAAAGTCTCGTCCCATTCCGAGTCCGGCGGACGAAGTGGGCCAGCCCCTCCCCCCAAGGCTATAGCACACCCGTTTTTTGGCCATTTTTCCGCTGGGGGGTTTGGGCGGGCCGACCTTCGGGGGATTATTTTTGGGCGCGGCTGTGCCCGCGGCCTATTTTTTGCACGCGGAGGCCGCTCGCAAAGTCTCACCCCATTCCGAGTCCGGCGGACGAAGTTGGCCAGCCGCTCCCCCCAAGGCTATAGCCCACCCGTTTTTTGGCCATTTTTCCGCTGGACGAACTTGGCGCCCCGGCCTTCGGGCGGTTATTGTTGGCACGGCTGTGCCCGCGGCCTGTTTTTGGCACGCGGAGGCCGCTCGGAAAGTCTCGCCACATTCCGAGTCCGGCGGACGAAGTTGGCCCGCCCCTCCCCCCAAGGGTATAGCCCAACCGTTTTTTGGCCATTTTTCCGCTGGACGAACTTGGCGCCCCGGCCTTCGGGCGGTTATTTTTGGGCGCGGCTGTGCCCGCGGCCTATTTTTGGCACGCGGAGGCTGTTCGCAAAGTCTCGCCCCATTCCGAGTCCGGCGGACGAAGTGGGCCAGCCCCTCCCCCCAAGGCTATAGCCCACCCGTTTTTTGGTCATTTTTCCGCTGGGTTTTGGGCGCGCCGACCTTCGGGTGGTTATTTTTGGGCGCGGCTGTGCCCGCGGCCTGTTTTTGGCACGCGGAGGCGGCTCGCAAAGTCTCGCCCCATTCCGAGTCCGGCGGGCGAAGTTGGCCATCCCCTCCCCCCAAGGCTATAGCCCACCCGTTTTTTGGCCATTTTTCCGCTGGACGAACTTGGCGCCCCGGCCTTCGGGCGGTTATTGTTGGCGCGGCTGTGCCCGTAGCCTATTTTTGGCACGCGGAGGCCGTTCGCAAAGTCTCGCCACATTCTGAGTCCGGCGGACGAAGTTGGCCCGCCCCTCCCCCCAAGGGTATAGCCTAACCGTTTTTTGGCCATTTTTCCGCTGGACGAACTTGGCGCCCCGGCCTTCGGGCGGTTATTTTTGGGCGCGGCTGTGCCCGCGGCCTATTTTTTGCAAGCGGAGGCTGTTCGCAAAGTCTCGTCCCATTCCGAGTCCGGCGGACGAAGTGGGCCAGCCCCTCCCCCCAAGGCTATAGCCCACCCGTGTTTTGGTCATTTTTCCGCTGGGTTTTGGGCGCGCTGACCTTCGGGTGGTTATTTTTGGGCGCGGCTGTGCCCGCGGCCTATTTTTGGCACGCGGAGGCCGCTCGCAAAGGCTCGCCCCATTCCGAGTCCGGCGGACGAAGTTGGCCATCCCCTCCCCCCAAGGCTATAGCCCATCCGTGTTTTGGCCATTTTTCCGCTGGACGAACTTGGCGCCCCGGCCTTCGGGCAGTTATTTTTGGGCGCGGCTGTGCCCGCGGCCTGTTTTTGGCACGCGGAGGCCGCTCGCAAAGTCTCGCCCCATTCTGAGTCCGGCGGACGAAGTTGGCCCGCCCCTCCCCTCAAGGGTATAGCCCACCCGTTTTTTGGCCATTTTTCGGCTGGACGAACTTGGCGCCCCGGCCTTCGGGCGGTTATTTTTTGGCGCGGCTGTGCCTGCGGCCTATTTTTGGCACGCGGAGGACTCCCTCAAAGTCTCGCCCCATTCCGAGTCCGGCGGACGAAGTGGGCCAGCCCCTCCCCCCAAGGCTATAGCCCACCCGTTTTTTGGCCATTTTTCCGCTGGGGGGTTTGGGCTCGCCGACCTTCGGGGGGTTATTTTTGGGCGCGGCTGTGTCCGCGGCCTATTTTTGGCACGCGGAGTCCACTCGCAAAGTCTCGCCCCGTTCCAAGTCCGGCGGACGAAGTTGGCCAGCCCCTCCCCCCAAGGCTATAGCCCACCCGTTTTTTGGCCGTTTTTCCGCTGGATGAACTTGGCGCCCCGGCCTTCGGGCGGTTATTTTTGGACGCGGCTGTACCCGCGGCCTATTTTTGGCACGCGGAGGCCGCTCGCAAAGTCTCGTCCCATTCCGAGTCCGGCGGACGAAGTTGGCCAGCCTCTCCCCCCAAGGCTATAGCCCACCCGTTTTTTGGCCATTTTTCCGCTGGACGAACATTGTGCCCCGGCCTTCGGGTGGTTATTTTTTTCGCGTGACTGTGCCAGTGGCCTATTTTTGGCACGCAGAGGCCGCTCGCAAAGTCTCGCCCTATTCCGAGTCCGGCGGACGACGTTGGCCAGCCCCTCGCCCCAAGGCTATAGCCCTCCCGTTTTTTGGCCATTTTTCCGCTGGCGGGTTTGGGCGCGCTGACCTTCGGGTGGTTATTTTTGGGCGCGGCTGTGCCCGCGGCCTATTTTTGGCACGCGGAGGCCGCTCGCAAAGTCTCACCCCATTCCGAGTCCGGCGGACGAAGTTGCCCAGCCCCTCCCCCCAAGGCTATAGCCCACCCGTTTTTTGGCCATTTTTCCGCTGGGGGGTTTGGGTGCGCCAACCTTCGGGGGGTTATTTTTGGGCGCGGCTGTGCCCGCGGCCTATTTTTGTCACGCGGAGGCCGCTCGCAAAGTCTCGCCCCATTCCGAGTCCGGCGGACGAAGTCGGCCAGCCCCTCCCCCCAAGGCTATAGCCCACCCGTTTTTTGGCCATTTTTCCGCTGGACGAACTTGGCAATCAGGCCTTCGGGCGGTTATTATTGGGCGCGGCTGCGCCCGCGGCCTATTTTTCGTACGCGGAGGCCGTTGACAAAGTCTCGCCCCATTCCGAGTCCGGCGGACGAAGTCGGCCAGCCCCTCCCCCCAAGGCTATAGCCCAACCGTTTTTTGGCCGTTTTTGCGCTGGACGAACTTGGCTCCCAGGCCTTTGGGCGGTTAATTTTTTGCGCGGCTGTGCCCGCGGTCTATTTTTGGCATGCGGAGACCGTTCGCAAAGTCTCACCCCATTCCGAGTCCGGCGGACGAAGTTGCCCAGCCCCTCCCCCCAAGGCTATAGCCCACCCGTTTTTTGGCCATTTTTCCGCTGGGGGGTTTGGGTGCGCCGACCTTCGGGGGGTTATTTTTGGGCGCGGCTGTGCCTGCGGCCTATTGTTGGCACACGGAGGCCGCTCGCAAAGTCTCGCCACATTCCGAGTCCGGCGGACGAAGTTGACCAGCCCCTCCCCCCAAGGCTATAGCCCACCCGTTTTTTGGCCATTTTTCCGCTGGGGGGTTTGGGCGTGCCGACCTTCGGGGGGTTATTTTTGGGCGCGGCTGTGTCCGCGGCCTATTTTTTGCACGCGGAGGCTGCCAGCAAAGTCTCGCCCCATTCCGAGTCCGGCGGACGAATTTGGCCAGCCCCTCCCCCCAAGGCTATAGCCCACCCGTTTTTTGGCCATTTTTCCGTTGGACGAACTTGGCGCCCCGACCTTCGGGCGGTTTTTTTTGGGTGTGGCTGTGCCCGTGGCCTATTTTTGGCACGCGGCGGCCGCTCGCAAAGTCTCGCCCCATTCCGAGCCCGGCGGACGAAGTAGGCCAGCCCCTCCCCCCAAGGCTACAGACCACCCGTTTTTTGGCCATTTTTCCGCTGGACGAACATGGCGCCCCGGCCTTCGGGAGGATATTTTTGGGCGTGGCTGTGCCCGCAGCCTATTTTTGGCATGCGGAGGCCGCTCGCAAAGTCTCGTCCCATTTTGAGTCCGGCGGACGAAGTTGGCCAGCCCCTCCCGCCAAGGCTATAGCCCACCCGTTTTTTGGCCATTTTTCCGCTGGGGGGTTTGGGCGCGCCGACGTTCGGGGGGTTATTTTTGGGCGCGGCTGTGCCCGCGGCCTATTTTTGGCACGCGGAGGCCGCTCGTAAAGTCCCGTCCAATTTCGAGTCCGGCGGACGAAGTGGTGCAGCCCCTCCCCCCAAGGCTATAGATCACCCGTTTTTGGGCCATTTTTCCGCTGGACGAACTTGGCGCCCCGGCCTTCGGGCGGTTATTTTTGGGCCGGCTGTGCCCGCGGCCTATTTTTGGCACGCGGAGGACGCTCGCAATGTCTCGCCCCATTCCGAATCCGGAGGACGAAGTTGGCCAGCCCCTCCCCCCAAGGCATTAGCCCACCCGTTTTTTGGCCATTTTTCCGATGGGGGGTTTGGGCGCGCCGACCTTCGGGGGGTTATTTTTGGGCGCGGCTGTGCCCGTGGCCTATTTTTGGCACGCGGAGGCCGCTCGCAAAGTCTCGACCCATTCCGAGTCCGGCGGACGAAGTTGGCCAGCCCCTCCCCCGAAGGCTATAGCCCACCCGTTTTTTGGCCATTTTTCCGCTGGGGGGTTTGGGTGCGCCGACCTTCGGGGGGTTATTTTTTGGCGCGGCTGTGCCCACGGCCTATTTTTGGCATGCGGAGGCCGCTCGCAAAGTCTCGCCCCATTCTGAGTCCGGCGGACAAAGTTGGCCAGCCCCTCCCCCCAAGGCTATAGCCCACCAGTTTTTTGGCCATTTTTCCGCTGGGGGGTTTGGGCGCGCCGAACTTCGGGGTGTTATTTTTGGGCGCGGCTGTACCCGCGGCCTATTTTTGGCACGCGGAGGCCGCTCGTAAAGTCCCGCCCCATTCCGAGTCCGGCGGACGAAGTGGTGCAGCCCCTCCCCCCAAGGCTATCGATCACCCGTTTTTGGGCTATTTTTCCGCTGGACGAACTTGGCGCCCCGGCCTTCGGGCGGTTATTTTTGGAGCGGCTATGCCCGCGGCCTATTTTTAGCACGCGGAGGACGCTCACAAAGTCTCACCCCATTCCGAATCCGGCGGATGAAGTTGGCCAGCCCCTCCCCCCAAGGCTATAGCCCACCCGTTTTTTGGCCATTTTTCCGATGGGGGGTTCGGGCGCGCCGACCTTCGGGGGGTTATTTTTTTTCGCGGCTGTGCCCGCGGCCTATTTTTGGCACCCGGAGGCCGCTCGCAAAGTCTCGCACCATTCCGAGTGCGGCGGACGAAGTGGGCCAGCCCCTCCCCCCAAGGCTATAGCCCACCCGTTTTTTGGCCATTTTTCCGCTGGGGGGTTTGGGCGCGCCGACCTTCGGGGGGTTATTTTTGGGCGCGGCTCTGCCCGCGGCCTATTTTTGGCACGCGGAGTCCGCTCGCAATCTCTCGCCCCATTCCGAGTCCGGCGGACGAAGTTGGCCAGCCCCTCCGCCCAAGGCTATAGCCCACCCGTTTTTTGGCCATTTTTCCGTTGGACGAACTTGGCGCCCCGACCTTCGGGTGGTTTTTTTTGGGTGTGGCTATGCCCGTGGCCTATTTTTGGCACGCGGCGGCCGCTCGCAAAGTCTCGCCCCATTCCGAGTCCGGCGGACGAAGTAGGCCAGCCCCTCCCCCCAAGGCTATAGCCCACCCGTTTTTTGGCCATTTTTCCGCTGGACGAACATGGCGCCCCGGACTTCGGGCGGATATTTTTGGGCGTGGCTGTGCCCGCGGCCTATTTTTGGCATATGGAGGCCGCTCGCAAAGTCTCGCCCCATTCCGAGTCCGGCGGACAAAGTAGGCCAGCCCCTCCCCCCAAGGCTATAGCCCACCCGTTTTTTGGCCATTTTTCCGCTGGACGAACATGGCGCCCCGGCCTTCGGGCGGATATTTTTGGGCGTGGCTGTGCCCGCGGCCTGTTTTTGGCATGCGGAGGCCGCTCGCAAAGTCTCGCCCCATTCTGAGTCCGGCGGACGAAGTAGGCCAGCCCCTCCCCCCAAGGCTATAGCCCACCCGTTTTTTGGCCATTTTTCCGCTGGACAAACTTGGCGCCCCGGCCTTCGGGGGGTTATTTTTGGAAACGGCTGTGACCGCGGCCTATTTTTGGTATGCGGAGGCCGCTCGCAAAGTCTCGCCCCATTCTGAGTCCGGCGGACGAAGTTGGCCAGCCCCTCCCCCCAAGGCTATAGATCACCCGTTTTTGGGCCATTTTTCCGCTGGACGAACTTGGCGCCCCGGCCTTCGGGCGGTTATTTTTAGGCCGGCTGTGCCCGCGGCCTATTTTTGGTACGCGGAGGACGCTCGCAATGTCTCGCCCCATTCCGAATCCGGAGGACGAAGTTGGCCAGCCCCTCCCCCCAAGGCATTAGCCCACCCGTTTTTTGGCCATTTTTCCGATGGGGGGTTTGGGCGCGCCGACCTTTGGGGGGTTATTTTTTTTCGCGGCTGTGCCCACGGCCTATTTTTGGCACCCGGAGGCCGCTCGCAAAGTCTCGCACCATTCCGAGTGCGGCGGACGAAGTTGGCCAGCCCCTCCCCCCAAGGCTATAGCCCACCCGTTTTTTGGCCATTTTTCCGCTGGGGGGTTTGGGCGCGCCGATCTTCGGGGGGTTATTTTTGGGCGCGGCTCTGTCCGCGGCCTATTTTTGGCACGCGGAGTCCGCTCGCAATCTCTCGCCCCATTCCGAGTCCGGCGGACGAAGTTGGCCAGCCCCTCCGCCCAAGGCTATAGCCCACCCGTTTTTTGGCCATTTTTCCGTTGGACGAACTTGGCGCCCCAACCTTCGGGTGGTTTTTTTTGGGTGTGGCTATGCCCGTGGCCTATTTTTGGCACGCGGCGGCCGCTCGCAAAGTCTCGCCCCATTCCGAGTCCGGCGGACGAAGTAGGCCAGCCCCTCCCCCCAAGGCTATAGACCACACGTTTTTTGGCCATTTTTCCGCTGGACGAACATGGCGCCCCGGCCTTCGGGAGGATATTTTTCGGCGTCGCTGTGCCCGCGGCCTATTTTTGGCATGCGTAGGCCGCTCGCAAAGTCTCGCCCCATTCCGAGTCCGGCGGACGAAGTAGGCAGCCCCTCCCCCCAAGGCTATAGCCCACCCGTTTTTTGGCCATTTTTCCGCTGGTGGGTTTGGGCACGCCGACCTTCGGGGGGTTATTTTTGGGCGCGGCTGTGCCCGCGGCTTATTTTTGGCACGCGGAGGCAGCTCGTAAAGTCCCACCCCATTCCGAGTCCGGCAGACAAAGTGGTGCAGCCCCTCCCCCCAAGGCTATAGATCACCCGTTTTTGGGCCATTTTTCCGCTGGACGAACTTGGCGCCCCGGCCTTCGGGCGGTTATTTTTGGGGCGGCTGTGCCCACGGCCTATTTTTGGCACGCGGAGGACGCTCACAAAGTCTCGCCCCATTCCGAATCCGGCGGACGAAGTTGGCCAGCCCCTCCCCCCAAGGCTATAGCCCACCCGTTTTTTGGCCATTTTTCCGATGGGGGGTTTGGGGGCGCCGACCTTCGGGGGGTTATTTTTGGGCGCGGCAGTGCCCGCGGCCTATTTTTGGCACCCGGAGGCCGCTCGCAAAGTCTCGCACCATTCCGAGTGCGGCGGACGAAGTTGGCCAGCCCCTCCCCCCAAGGCTATAGCCCACCCGTTTTTTGGCCATTTTTCCGCTGGACAAACTTGGCGCCCCGGCCTTCGGGGGGTTATTTTTGGAAACGGCTGTGACCGCGGCCTATTTTTGGTATGCGGAGGCCGCTCGCAAAGTCTCGCCCCATTCTGAGTCCGGCGGACGAAGTTGGCCAGCCCCTCCCCCCAAGGCTATAGCCCACCCGTTTTTTGGCCATTTTTCCGCTGGGGGGTTTGGGCCCGCCGACCTTCGGGGGGTTATTTTTGGGCGCGGATGTGCCCGCGGCCTATTTTTGGCACGCGGAGGCCGCTCGTAAAGTCCTGCCCCATTCTGAGTCCGGCGGACGAAGTGGTGCAGCCCCTCCCCCCAAGGCTATAGATCACCCGTTTTTGGGCCATTTTTCCGCTGGACGAACTTGGCGCCCCGGCCTTCGGGCGGTTATTTTTGGGCCGGCTGTGCCCGCGGCCTATTTTTGGCACGCGGAGGATGCTCGCAAAGTCTCGCCCCATTCCGAATCCGGCGGACGAAGTTGGCCAGCCCCTCCCCCCAAGGCATTAGCCCACCCGTTTTTTGGCCATTTTTCCGATGGGGGGTTTGGGCTCGCCGACCTTCGGGAGGTTATTTTTGGGCGTGGCTGTGCCCGCGGCCTATTTTTGGCACGCGGAGGCTGCTCGCAAAGTCTCGCCCCATTCCGAGTCCGGCGGACGAAGTTGCCCAGCCCCTCCCCCCGATGCTATACCCACCCATTTTTTGGCCATTTTTCCGCTGGACGAACTTGGGGCCCCGGGTTTCGGGCAGTTATTTTTGGTCGCGGCTGTGCCCGTAGCCTATTTTTGGCACGCGGAGGCCGCTCGCAAAGTCTCGCCCCATTCGGAGTCCGGCGGACGAAGTTGGCCAGCCCCTCCCCCCGAGGCTATAGCCCACCCGTTTTTTGGCCATTTTTCCGCTGGAGGGTTTGGGCGCGCCGACCTTCGGGAGGTTATTTTTGGGCGTGGCTGGGACCGCGGCCTATTTTTGGCACGCGGAGGCCGCTCCCAAAGTCTCGCTCCATTCCGAGTTCGGCGGACGAAGTCGGCCAGCCCCTCCCCCCAAGGCTATAGCCCACCCGTTTTTTGGCCATTTTTCCGCTGGGGGGTTTGGGCGCGCCGACCTTCGGGGGTTTATTTTTGGACGCGGCTGAGCCCGCGGACTATTTTTTGCACGCGGAGGCCGCTCGCAAAGTCCTGCCCCATTCCGAGTCCGGCGGACGAAGTCGGCCAGCCCCTCCCCCCGATGCTATAGCCCACCCGTTTTTTGGCAATTTTTCCGCTGGACGAACTTGGCGCCCCGGCCTTCGGGGGGTTATTTTTGGGCGCGGCTGGGACCGCGGCCTATTTTTGGCACGCGGAGGCCGCTCGCAAAGTCTCGCCCCATTCCGAGTTCGGCGGACGAAGTTGGCCAGCCCCTCCCCCCAAGGCTATAGCCCACCCGTTTTTTGGCCATTTTTCCGCTGGACGAACTTGGCGCCCCGGCCTATAGCCCACCCTTTTTTTGGCCATTTTTCCGCGGGGGTTTGGGTGCGCCGACCTTCGGGGGGTTATTTTTGGGCACGGCTGTGCCCGTGGCCTATTTTTGGCACGCGGAAGCAGCTCAAAAAAACTCGCCCTATTCCGAGTCCGGCGGACGAAGTTGGCCAGCCCCTCCCCCCAAGGCTATAGCCCACCCGTTTTTTGGCCATTTTTCCGCTGGGGGGTTTGGGCGCGCCGACCTTCGGGGGGTTATTTTTGGACGCGGCTGTGCCCGCGGACTATTTTTCGCATACGGAGGCCGCTCGCAAAGTCTCGCCCGATTCCGAGTCCGGCGGACGAAGTTGGCAAGCCCCTCCCCCCAAGGCTATAGCCCACCCGTTTTTTGGCCATTTTTCCGCGGGGGGGTTTGGGCGCGCCGACCTTCGGGGGTTTATTTTTGGGCACGGCTGTGCCCGCGGCCTATTTTAGGCACGCGGAGGCGGCTCGCAAAGTCTCGCCCCATTCTGAGTCCCGCGGACGAAGTTGGCCAGCCCCTCCCCCCAAGGCTATAGCCCACCCGTTTTTTGGCCATTTTTCCGCTGGACGAACTTGGCGCCCCGGCCTTTGGGCAGTTATTTTTGGGTGCGGCTGTGACCGCGGCCTATTTTTGGCACTCGGAGGCCCCTCGCAAAGTCTCGCACCATTCGGAGTCCGGCGGACGAAGTGGGCCAGACCCACCTCCCAAGGCTATAGCCCACCCGTTTTTGTGGCCTTTTTTCGCTGGACGAAGTTGGCGCCCCGGCCTTCGGGTGGTTATTTTTGGACGCGGCTGTGCCAGCGGACTATTTTTGGCACAAGGAGGCCCCTCGCAAAGTCTCGCACCATTCCGAGTCCGGCGGACGAAGTTGGCCAGCCCCACCTCCCAAGGCTATAGCCCACCCTTTTTTGTGGCCTTTTTCCGCTGGACGAACTTGGCGCCCCGGCCTTCGGGTGATTATTTTTGTGCGCGGCTGTGCCCGCGGCCTATTTTTGGAACACGGAGGCCCCTCGTAAAGTCTCGCACCATTCCGAGTCCGGCGGACGAAGTTGGCCAGCCCCACCTCCCACCCGTTTTTGTGGCCTTTTTCTGCTGGACGAACTTGGCGCCCCGGCCTTCGGGCGGTTATTTTTGGGCGCGGCTGTGCCCGTGGCCTATATTTGGCACACGGAGGGCCCTCGCAATGTCTCGCATCATTCCGAGTCCGGCGGACAAAGTTGGCCAGCCCCACCCGCCAAGGCTATAGCCCACCCGTTTTTGTGGCCTTTTTCCGCTGGACGAACATGGCGCCCCGCCCTTCGGGCAGATATTTCTGGGTGTGGCTGTGCCCGCGGCCTATTTTATCCACACGGAGGCCCCTCGTAAAGTCTTGCTCTGTTCCGAGTCCGGCGGACGAAGTTGGCCAGCCCCACCTCCCAAGGCTATAGCCCACCCGTTTTTGTGGCCTTTTTCCGCATGACGAACTTGGCGCCCCGCCCTTCGGGTGGTTATTTTTGGGCGCGGCTGTGTCCGTGGCCTATTTTTGGCACATGGAGGCCCCTCGCAAAGTCTCCCGCCATTCCGAGTCCGGTGGACGAAATTGGCCAGCCCCACCTCCCAAGGCTATAGCCCACACGTTTTTGTGGCATTTTTCCACTGGACGAACTTGGCGCCCCGGCCTTCGGGCGGTTATTTTCGGGAACAGCTGTGACCGCGGCCTATTTTTGGTACACGGAGGCCCCTCGCAAAGTCTCCCGCCATTCCGAGTCCGGCGGACGAAGTTGGCCAGCCCCACCCCCCAAGGCTATAGCCCGCCCGTTTTTGTGGCCTTTTTCCGCTGGACGAACTTGGCGCTCAGGCCTTCGGGCGGTTATTTTTGGGTACGGTTGTGCCCGCGGCCTATTTATGGCACACGGAGGCCCCTCGCAAAGTCTCGCGCCATTCCGAGTCCGGCGGACGAAGTTGGCCAGCCCCACCTCCCAAGGCTATAGCCCACCCATTTTTGTGGCCTTTTTCCGCATGACGAACTTGGCGCCCCGGCCTTCGGGCGGTTATTTTTCGGCGCGGCTGTGTCCGCAGCCTATTTTTGGCACACGGAGGCCCCTCGCAAAGTCTCGCGCCATTCCGAGTCCGGCGGACGAATTTGGCCAGACCCACCTCCCAAGGCTATAGCCCACCCGTTTTTGTGGCTTTTTCCGCTGGACGAACTTGGCGCCCCGGCCTTCTTGCGGTTATTTTTGTGCGCGGCTGTGCCCGCGGCCTATTTTTGGCACACGGAGGCCCCTCGCAAAGTCTCGCGCCATTCCGAGTCCGGCGGACGAAGTCGGCCAGCCCAACCCCCAAGGCTATAGCCCACCCATTTTTGTGGCCTTTTTCTGCATGACGAACTTGGCGCCCCGGCCTTCGGGCGGTTATTTTTAGGCGCGGCTGTGTCCGCGGCCTATTTTTGGTACACGGAGGCCCCTCGCAAAGTCTCGCGCCATTCCAAGTCCGGCGGACGAAGTTGGCCAGCCCCACCCCCCAAGGCTATAGCCCACCCGTTTTTGTGGCCTTTTTCCGCTGGACGAACTTGGCGCCCCGGCTTCGGGCGGTTATTTTTGGGCGCGGCTGTGCCCGTGGCCTATATTTGGCACACGGAGGGCCCTCGCAAAGACTCACGCCATTCCGAGTCCGGCGGACGAAGTTGGCCAGCCCCACCTCCCAAGGCTATAGCCCACACGTTTTTGTGGCCTTTTTCCGCTGGACGAACTTGGCGCCCCGGCCTTCGGGCGGTTATTTTCGGGCACAGCTGTGCCGACGGCCTATTTTTGGCACACGGAGGGCCCTCGCAATGTCTCGCGCCATTCCAAGTCCGGCGGACGAAGTTGGCCAGCCCCACCCCCCAAGGCTATAGCCCACCCGTTTTTGTGGCCTTTTTCCGCTGGACGAACGTGGCGCCCCGGCCTTGGCGTGGTTATTTTTGGGCGCGGTTGTGCCTGCGGCCTATTTTTGGCACACGGAGGGTCCTCGCAAAGTCTCGCGCCATTCCGAGTCTGGCGGATGAAGTTTGCCAGCCCCACCCCCCAAGGCTATAGCCCACCCGTTTTTGTGGCCATTTTCCGCTGGACGAAATTGGCGCCCCGGCCTTCGGGCGGTTATTTTTGGGCGCGGCTGTGGCCACGGCCTATTTTTGGCACACGGAGGGCCCTCGCAAAGTCTCGTACCATTCCGAGTCCGGCGTACGAAGTTGGCCAGCCCCACCTCCCAAGGCTATGGCCCACCCGTTTTTGTGGCCATTTTCCGCTGGACGAACTTGGCGCCCCGGCCTTCGGGCGGTTATTTTTGGGCGCGGCTGTGGCCACGGCCTATTTTTGGCACACGGAGGGCCCTCGCAAAATCTCGCGCCATTCCGAGTCCGGCGTACGAAGTTGGACAGCCCCGCCCCCCAAGGCTATAGCCCACCAGTTTTTGTGGCCTTTTTCCGCTGGACGAACTTGGCGCCCCGGCCTTCGGGCGGTTATTTTTGGGCGCGGCTGTGCCCGGGGCCTATTTTTGGTACACGGAGGGCCCTCGTAAAGTCTTGCGCCAGTCCAAGTCCGGCGTACGAAGTTGGCCAGCCCCACCCCCCAAGGCTATAGCCCACCCGTTTTTGTGGCCTTTTTCCGCTGGACGAACATGGCGGCCCGGCCTTCGGGTGGTTATTTTTGGATGCGGCTGTGCCCGCGGCCTATTTTTGACACACGGAGGCCCCTCATAAAGTCTCGCGCCATTCCGAGTCCGGCGTACGAAGTTGGCCAGCCCGGCCCCCCAAGGCTATAGCCCACCCGTTTTTGTGGCCTTTTTCCGCATGACGAACTTGGCGCCCCGCCCTTCGGGCGGTTATTTTTGGGCGCAGCTGTGCCCGTGGATTATTTTTGGCACATGGAGGCCCCTCGCAAAGTCTCACGCCATTCCGAGTCCGGCGGACGAAGTTGGCCAGCCCCACCTCCCAAGGCTATAGCCCACACGTTTTTGTGGCCTTTTTCCGCTGGACGAACTTGGCGCCCCGGCCTTCGGGCGGTTATTTTCGGGCACAGCTGTGCCGACGGCCTATTTTTGGCACACGGAGGGCCCTCGCAATGTCTCGCGCCATTCCAAGTCCGGCGGACGAAGTTGGCCAGCCCCACCCCCCAAGGCTATAGCCCACCCGTTTTTGTGGCCTTTTTCCGCTGGACGAACGTGGCGCCCCGGCCTTGGCGTGGTTATTTTTGGGCGCGGTTGTGCCTGTGGCCTATTTTTGGCACACGGAGGGTCCTCGCAAAGTCTCGCGCCATTCCGAGTCTGGCGGATGAAGTTTGCCAGCCCCACCCCCCAAGGCTATAGCCCACCCGTTTTTGTGGCCATTTTCCGCTGGACGAAATTGGCGCCCCGGCCTTCGGGCGGTTATTTTTGGGCGCGGCTGTGGCCACGGCCTATTTTTGGCACACGGAGGGCCCTCGCAAAGTCTCGTGCCATTCCGAGTCCGGCGTACGAAGTTGGCCAGCCCCACCTCCCAAGGCTATGGCCCACCCGTTTTTGTGGCCATTTTCCGCTGGACGAACTTGGCGCCCCGGCCTTCGGGCGGTTATTTTTGGGCGCGGCTGTGGCCACGGCCTATTTTTGGCACACGGAGGGCCCTCGCAAAATCTCGCGCCATTCCGAGTCCGGCGTACGAAGTTGGACAGCCCCGCCCCCCAAGGCTATAGCCCACCAGTTTTTGTGGCCTTTTTCCGCTGGACGAACTTGGCGCCCCGGCCTTCGGGCGGTTATTTTTGGGCGCGGCTGTGCCCGGGGCCTATTTTTGGTACACGGAGGGCCCTCGCAAAGTCTTGCGCCAGTCCAAGTCCGGCGTACGAAGTTGGCCAGCCCCACCCCCCAAGGCTATAGCCCACCCGTTTTTGTGGCCTTTTTCCGCTGGACGAACATGGCGGCCCGGCCTTCGGGTGGTTATTTTTGGACGCGGCTGTGCCCGCGGCCTATTTTTGACACACGGAGGCCCCTCGTAAAGTCTCGCGCCATTCCGAGTCCGGCGTACGAAGTTGGCCAGCCCCGCCCCCCAAGGCTATAGCCCACCCGTTTTTGTGGCCTTTTTCCGCATGACGAACTTGGCGCCCCGCCCTTCGGGCGGTTATTTTTGGGCGCGGCTGTGCCCGTGGATTATTTTTGGCACATGGAGGCCCCTCGCAAAGTCTCACGCCATTCCGAGTCCGGCGGACGAAGTTGGCCAGCCCCACCTCCCAAGGCTATAGCCCACACGTTTTTGTGGCCTTTTTCCGCTGGACGAACTTGGCGCCCCGGCCTTCGGGCGGTTATTTTCGGGCACAGCTGGGCCGACGGCCTATTTTTGGCACACGGAGGGCCCTCGCAATGTCTCGCGCCATTCCAAGTCCGGCGGACGAAGTGGGCCAGCCCCACCCCCCAAGGCTATAGCGCACCCGTTTTTGTGGCCTTTTTCCGCATGACGAACTTGGCGCCCCGCCCTTCGGGCGGTTATTTTTGGGCGCGGCTGTGCCCGTGGATTATTTTTGGCACATGGAGGCCCCTCGCAAAGTCTCACGCCATTCCGAGTCCGGCGGACGAAGTTGGCCAGCCCCACCTCCCAAGGCTATAGCCCACACGTTTTTGTGGCCTTTTTCCGCTGGACGAACTTGGCGCCCCGGCCTTCGGGCGGTTATTTTCGGGCACAGCTGGGCCGACGGCCTATTTTTGGCACACGGAGGGCCCTCGCAATGTCTCGCGCCATTCCAAGTCCGGCGGACGAAGTGGGCCAGCCCCACCCCCCAAGGCTATAGCGCACCCGTTTTTGTGGCCTTTTTCCGCTGGACGAGAGTGGCGCCCCGGCCTTGGCGTGGTTATTTTTGGGCACGGTTGTGCCTGCGGCCTATTTTTGGCACACGGAGGGTCCTCGCAAAGTCTCGCGCCATTCCGAGTCTGGCGGATGAAGTTTGCCAGCCCCACCCCCCAAGGCTATAGCCCACCCGTTTTTATGGCCATTTTCCGCTGGACGAAATTGGCGCCCCGGCCTTCGGGCGGTTATTTTTGGGCCCGGCTGTGGCCATGGCCTATTTTTGGCACACGGAGGGCCCTCGCAAAGTCTCGCGCCATTCCTAGTCCGGCGTACGAAGTTGGCCAGCCCCACCTCCCAAGGCTATAGCCTACCCGTTTTTGTGGCCATTTTCCGCTGGACGAACTTGGCGCCCCGGCCTTCGGGCGGTTATTTTTGGACGCGGCTGTGCCCGCGGCCTATTTTTGGCACACGGAGGGCCCTCGCAAAGTCTCGCGCCATTCCGAGTCCGGCGTACGAAGTTGGCCAGCCCCACCCCCCAAGGCTATAGCCCACCCGTTTTTGTGGCCATTTTCCGCTGGACGAACTTGGCGCCCCGGCCTTCGGGCGGTTATTTTTGGGCGCGGCTGTGGCCACGGCCTATTTTTGGCACACGGAGGGCCCTCGCAAAGTCTCGCGCCATTCCGAGTCCGGCGTACGAAGTTGGCCAGCCCCACCTCCCAAGGCTATGGCCCATCCGTTTTTGTGGCCATTTTCCGCTGGACGAACTTGGCGCCCCGGCCTTCGGGCGGTTATTTTTGGGCGCGGCTGTGGCCACGGCCTATTTTTGGCACACGGTGGGCCCTCGTAAAATCTCGCGCCATTCCGAGTCCGGCGTACGAAGTTGGCCAGCCCCGCCCCCCAAGGCTATAGCCCACCAGTTTTTGTGGCCTTTTTCCGCTGGACGAACTTGGCGCCCCGGCCTTCGGGCGGTTATTTTTGGGCGCGGCTGTGCCCACGGCCTATTTTTGGTACACGGAGGGCCCTCGCAAAGTCTTGCGCCAGTCCAAGTCCGGCGTACGAAGTTGGCCAGCCCCACCCCCCAAGGCTATAGCCCACCCGTTTTTGTGGCCTTTTTCCGCTGGACGAACTTGGCGGCCCGGCCTTCGGGTGGTTATTTTTGGATGCGGCTGTGCCCGCGGCCTATTTTTGACACACGGAGGCCCCTCGTAAAGTCTCGCGCCATTCCGAGTCCGGCGGACGAAGTTGGCCAGCCCCACCTCCCAAGGCTATAGCCCACCCGTTTTTGTGGCCTTTTTCCGCATGACGAACTTGGCGCCCCGGCCTTCGGGTGGTTATTTTTGGACGCGGCTGTGCCCGCAGCCTATTTTTGACACACGGAGGCCCCTCGTAAAGTCTCACGCCATTCCGAGTCCGGCGGACGAAGTTGGCCAGCCCCACCTCCCAAGGCTATAGCCCACCCGTTTTTGTGGCCTTTTTCCGCATGACGAACTTGGCGCCCCGGCCTTCGGGCGGTTATTTTTGGCCGCGGCTGTGTCCGCGGCCTATTTTTGGCACACAGAGGCCCCTCGCAAAGTCTCGCACCATTCCGAGTCCGGCGGACGAAGTTGGCTAGACCCACCTCCCAAGGCTATAGCCCACCCGTTTTTGTGGCCTTTTTTCGCTGGACGAACTTGGCGCCCCGGCCTTCGGTGGTTATTTTTGGGCGCAGCTGTGCCCGCGGCCTATTTTTGGCACACGGAGGCCGCTCGCAAATTCTCGCGCCATTCCGAGTCCGGCGGACGAAGTTGGCCAGCCACACCCCCCAAGGCTATAGCCCACCCGTTTTTGTGGCCTTTTTCCGCTGGACGAACTTGGCGCCCCGGCCTTCGGGCGGTTATTTTTGGGCGCGGCTGTGCTCGCGGCCTATTTTTGGCACACGAAGGGCCCTCGCAAAGTCTCGCGCCATTCCGAGTCTGGCGGACGAAGTTTGCCAGCCCCACCCCCCAAGGCAATAGCCCACCCGTTTTTGTGGCCTTTTTCTGCTGGACGAACTTGGCGCCCCGGCCTTCTGGCGGTTATTTTTGGACGCGGCTGTGCCCGTGGCCTATTTTCGGCACACGGAGGGCCCTCGCAAAGTCTCGCGCCATTCCGAGTCCGGCGTACGAAGTTGGCCAGCCCCACCCCCCAAGGCTATAGCCCACCCGTTTTTGTGGCCTTTTTCCGCTGGACGAACTTGGCGCCCCGGCCTTCGGGCAGTTATTTTTGGGCGCGGCTGTGCCCGCGGCCTATTTTTGACACACGGAGGCCCCTCGTAAAGTCTCACGCCATTCCGAGTCCGGCGGACGAAGCAGGCCAGACCCACCTCCCAAGGCTATAGCCCACCCGTTTTTGTGGCCTTTTTTCGCTGGACGAACTTGGCGCCCCGGCCTTCGGGTGGTTATTTTTGGGCGCGGTTGTGCCTACGGACTATTTTTGGCACACGGATGGCCCTCGTAAAGTCTCGCCCCATTCCGAGTCCGGCGGACGAAGTTGGCCAGCCACACCCCCCAAGGCTATAGCCCACCCGTTTTTGTGGCCTTTTTCTGCTGGACGAACTTGGCGCCCCGGCCTTCTGGCAGTTATTTTTGGACGCGGCTGTGCCCGTGGCCTATTTTTGGCACACGGAGGGCCCTCGCAAAGTCTCGCGCCATTCCGAGTCCGGCGGACGAAGTTGCCAGCCCCACCTCCCAAGGCTATAGCCCACCCGTTTTTGTGGCCTTTTTTCGCTGGACGAACCTGGCGCCCCGGCCTTCGGCCAGTTATTTTTGGGCGCGGCTGTGCCCACGGCCTATTTTTGACACACGGAGGCCCCTCGTAAAGTCTCGCGCCATTCCGAGTCCGGCGGACGAAGTTGGCCAGCCCCACCTCCCAAGGCTATAGCCCACCCGTTTTTGTGGCCTTTTTCCGCATGACGAACTTGGCGCCCCGGCCTTCGGGCGGTTATTTTTGGGCGCGGCTGTGTCCGTGGCCTATTTTTGGCACACAGAGGCCCCTCGCAAAGTCTCGCGCCATTCCGAGTCCGGCGTACGAAGTTGGCCAGACCCACCTCCCAAGGCTATAGCCCACCCGTTTTGGTGACCTTTTTTCGCTGGACGAACCTGGCGCCCCGGCCTTCGGGCGGTTATTTTTGGGCGCAGCTGTGACCGCGGCCTATTTTTGGCTCACGGTGACCCCTCGATCAGTCTCGCGCTGTTCCTAGTCCGGCGGACCAAATTTGCCAGCCCCACCCCGCAAGGCTATAGCCCACCCGTTTTTGTGGCCTTTTTCCGCTGGACGAACTTGGCGCCCCGGCCTTCGGTTGGTTATTTTTGGACGCGGCTGTGCCCGCGGCCTATTTTTGCCTCACGGAGACCCCTCGCAAAGTCTCGCGCCATTCCAAGTCCGGCGGACGATGTTGGCCAGCCCCACCCCCCAAGGCTATAGCCCACCCGTTTTTGTGGCCTTTTACCGCTGGACGAACTTGGCGCCCCGGCCTTCGGGATGTTATTTTTGGGCACGGCTGTGCCCGCGGCCTATTTTTGGCACACGGAGGGCCCTCGCAAAGTCTCGCGCCATTCCGAGTCCGGCGTACGAAGTTGGCCATCCCCACCCCCGCAAGGCTATAGCCCACCCGTTTTTGTGGCCTTTTTCCGCTGGACGAACTTGGCGCCCCGGCCTTCGGGATGTTATTTTTGGGCACGGCTGTGCCCGCGGCCTATTTTTGGCACACGGAGGGCCCTCGCAAAGTCTCGCGCCATTCCGAGTCCGGCGTACGAAGTTGGCCAGCCCCACCCCCCAAGGCTATAGCCCACCCGTTTTTGTGGCCTTTTTCCGCTGGATGAACTTGGCGCCCCGGCCTTCGGGCGGTTATTTTTGGGCGCGGCTGTGCCCGTGGCCTATTTTTGGCACACGGAAGGCCCTCGCAAAGTCTCGCGCCATTCCGAGTCCGGCGTACGAAGTTGGCCAGCCCCACCCCCCAAGGCTATAGCCCACCCGTTTTTGTGGCCTTTTTCCAATGGACGAACTTGGCGCCCCGGCCTTCGGGATGTTATTTTTGGGCACGGCTGTGCCCGCGGCCTATTTTTGGCACACGGAGGGCCCTCGCAAAGTCTCGCGCCATTCCGAGTCCGGCGTACGAAGTTGGCCAGCCCCACCCCCCAAGGCTATAGCCCACCCGTTTTTGTGGCCTTTTTCCGCTGGACGAACTTGGCGCCCCGGCCTTCGGGCGGTTATTTTTGGACCGCGGCTGTGCCCGTGGCCTATTTTTGGCACACGGAAGGCCCTCGCAAAGTCTCGCGCCATTCCGAGTCCGGCGTACGAAGTTGGCCAGCCCCACCCCCCAAGGCTATAGCCCACCCGTTTTTGTGGCCTTTTTCCAATGGACGAACTTGGCGCCCCGGCCTTCGGGTGGTTATTTTTGGACGCGGTTGTGCACGCGGCCTATTTTTGACACACGGAGGGCCCTCGTAAAGTCTCGCGCCATTCTGAGTCCGGCGGACGAAGTTGCCAGCCCCACCTCCCAAGGCTATAGCCCACCCGTTTTTGTGGCCTTTTTCCGCTGGACGAACCTGGCGCCCCGGCCTTCGGCAGTTATTGTTGGGCGCGGCTGGGCCCACGGCCTATTTTTGACACACGGAGGCCCCTCGTAAAGTCTCGCGCCATTCCGAGTCCGGCGGACGAAGTGGGCCAGCCCCACCTCCCAAGGCTATAGCCCACCCGTTTTTATGGCCTTTTTCCGCATGACGAACTTGGCGCCCCGGCCTTCGGGTGGTTATTTTTGGACGCGGCTGTGTCCGTGTCCTATTTTTGGCACACGGAGGCCCCTCGTAAAGTCTCGCGCCATTCCGAGTCCGGCGTACGAAGTTGGCCAGACCCACCTCCCAAGGCTATAGCCCACCCGTTTTGGTGACCTTTTTTCGCTGGACGAACCTGGCGCCCCGGCCTTCGGGCGGTTATTTTTGGGCGCAGCTGTGCCCGCGGCCTATTTTTGACACACGGAGGCCCCTCGTAAAGTCTCGCGCCATTCCGAGTCCGGCGGACGAAGTTGGCCAGCCCCACCTCCCAAGGCTATAGCCCACCCGTTTTTGTGGCCTTTTTCCGCATGACGAACTTGGCGCCCCGGCCTTCGGGTGGTTATTTTTGGACGCGGCTGTGCCCGCAGCCTATTTTTGACACACGGAGGCCCCTCGTAAAGTCTCACGCCATTCCGAGTCCGGCGGACGAAGTTGGCCAGCCCCACCTCCCAAGGCTATAGCCCACCCGTTTTTGTGGCCTTTTTCCGCATGACGAACTTGGCGCCCCGGCCTTCGGGCGGTTATTTTTGGCCGCGGCTGTGTCCGCGGCCTATTTTTGGCACACAGAGGCCCCTCGCAAAGTCTCGCACCATTCCGAGTCCGGCGGACGAAGTTGGCTAGACCCACCTCCCAAGGCTATAGCCCACCCGTTTTTGTGGCCTTTTTTCGCTGGACGAACTTGGCGCCCCGGCCTTCGGTGGTTATTTTTGGGCGCAGCTGTGCCCGCGGCCTATTTTTGGCACACGGAGGCCGCTCGCAAATTCTCGCGCCATTCCGAGTCCGGCGGACGAAGTTGGCCAGCCACACCCCCCAAGGCTATAGCCCACCCGTTTTTGTGGCCTTTTTCCGCTGGACGAACTTGGCGCCCCGGCCTTCGGGCGGTTATTTTTGGGCGCGGCTGTGCTCGCGGCCTATTTTTGGCACACGAAGGGCCCTCGCAAAGTCTCGCGCCATTCCGAGTCTGGCGGACGAAGTTTGCCAGCCCCACCCCCCAAGGCAATAGCCCACCCGTTTTTGTGGCCTTTTTCTGCTGGACGAACTTGGCGCCCCGGCCTTCTGGCGGTTATTTTTGGACGCGGCTGTGCCCGTGGCCTATTTTCGGCACACGGAGGGCCCTCACAAAGTCTCCCGCCATTCCGAGTCCGGCGTACGAAGTTGGCCAGCCCCACCCCCCAAGGCTATAGCCCACCCGTTTTTGTGGCCTTTTTCCGCTGGACGAACTTGGCGCCCCGGCCTTCGGGCGGTTATTTTTGGGCGCGGCCGTGCCTGTGGCCTATTTTTGGCACACGGAGGGCCCTCGCAAAGTCTCGCGCCATTCCGAGTCCGGCGGACGAAGTAGGCCAAACCCACCCCCCAAGGCTATAGCCCACCCGTTTTTGTGGCCTTTTTCCGCTGGACGAACTTGGCGCACCGGCCTTCGGGCGGTTATTTTTGGACGCGGCTGTGGCCGTGGCCTATTTTTGGCACACGGAAGGCCCTCGCAAAGTCTCACGCCATTCCGAGTCCGGCGTACGAAGTTGGCCAGCCCCACCCCCCAAGGCTATAGCCCACCCGTTTTTGTGGCCTTTTTCCAATGGACGAACTTGGCGCCCCGGCCTTCGGGTGGTTATTTTTGGACGCGGTTGTGCACGCGGCCTATTTTTGACACACGGAGGCCCCTCGTAAAGTCTTGCTCTATTCCGAGTCCGGCGGACGAAGTGGGCCAGCCCCACCTCCCAAGGCTATAGCCCACCCGTTTTTGTGGCCTTTTTTCGCTGGACGAACTTGGCGCCCCGGCCTTCGGGTGGTTATTTTTGGGCGCGGCTTTGTCCGTGTCCTAGTTTTGGTACACGGAGGCCCCTCGCAAAGTCTCGCGCCATTCCGAGTCCGGCGTACGAAGTTGGCCAGACCCACCTCCCAAGGCTATAGCCCACCCGTTTTGGTGACCTTTTTTCGCTGGACGAACCTGGCGCCCCGGCCTTCGGGCGGTTATTTTTGGGCGCAGCTGTGACCGCGGCCTATTTTTGGCTCACGGTGACCCCTCGTAAAGTCTCGCGCTGTTCCTAGTCCGGCGGACCAAATTTGCCAGCCCCACCCCGCAAGGCTATAGCCCACCTGTTTTTGTGGCCTTTTTCCGCTGGACGAACTTGGCGCCCCGGCCTTCGGTTGGTTATTTTTGGGCGCGGCTGTGCGCGCGGCCTATTTTTGCCTCACGGAGACCCCTCGCAAAGTCTCGCGCCATTCCAAGTCCGGCGGACGATGTTTGCCAGCCCCACCCCCCAAGGCAATAGCCCACCCGTTTTTGTGGCCTTTTTCTGCGGGACGAACTTGGCGCCCCGGCCTTCTGGCGGTTATTTTTGGACGCGGCTGTGCCCGTGGCCTATTTTCGGCACACGGAGGGCCCTCACAAAGTCTCCCGCCATTCCGAGTCCGGCGTACGAAGTTGGCCAGCCCCACCCCCCAAGGCTATAGCCCACCCGTTTTTGTGGCCTTTTTCCGCTGGACGAACTTGGCGCCCCGGCCTTCGGGCGGTTATTTTTGGGCGCGGCCGTGCCTGTGGCCTATTTTTGGCACACGGAGGGCCCTCGCAAAGTCTCGCGCCATTCCGAGTCCGGCGGACGAAGTAGGCCAGACCCACCCCCCAAGGCTATAGCCCACCCGTTTTTGTGGCCTTTTTCCGCTGGACGAACTTGGCGCCCCGGCCTTCGGGATGTTATTTTTGGGCACGGCTGTGCCCGTGGCCTATATTTGGCACACAGAGGGCCCTCGCAAAGTCTCACGCCATTCCGAGTCCGGCGTACGAAGTTGGCCAGCCCCACCCCCTAAGGCTATAGCCCACCCATTTTTGTGGCCTTTTTCCACTGGACGAACTTGGCGCCCCGGCCATCGGGCTGTTATTTTTGGGCGCGGCTGTGCCCGCGGCCTTTTTTTGGTACACGGAGGCCCCTCGCAAAATCTCGCGCCATTCCAAGTCCGGCGGACGAAGTTGGCCAGCCTCACCTCCCAAGACTATAGCCCAACCGTTTTTGTGGCCTTTTTCCGCTGGACGAACTTGGCGCCCCGGCCTTAGCGCGGTTATTTTTGGGCGCGGCTGTGTCCGCGGCCTATTTTTGGCACACGGAGCCCCCTCGCAAAGTCTCGCGCCATTCCGAGTCCGGCGGACGAAGTAGGCCAGCCCCACCTCCCAAGGCTATAGCCCACCCGTTTTTGTGGCCATTTCCGCTGGACGAACTTGGCGCCCCGGCCTTCGGGCGGTCATTTTTTGGCGCGGCTGTGCCCGCGGCCTATTTTTGGCACACGGAGGGACCTCGCAAAGTCTCGCGCCATTCCGAGTCCGGCGGACGAAGTTGGCCAGCCCCACCCACCAAGGCTATAGCCCACTCGTTTTTGTGGCATTTTTCCGCTGGACGAACTTGGCACCCCGGCCTTCGGGTGGTTATTTTTGGACGCGGCTGTGCCCGTGGCCTATTTTTGGCACACGGAGAGCCCTCCCAAAGTCTCGCGCCATTCTGAGTCCGGCGGACGAAGTTGGCCAGCCCCACCTCCCAAGAAGCCCACTCGTTTTTGTGGCCTTTTTCCGCAGGACGAACTTGGCGCCCCGGCCTTCAGGCTGTTATTTTTGGGCACGGCTGTGCCCGCGGCCTATTTTTGGCACGCGGAGGCCGCTCGCATTGTCTCGCGTCATTCCGAGTCCGGCGGACGAAGGTGGACAGCCCCAACCCCAAGGCTATAGCCCACCCGTTTTTGTGGCCTTTTACCGCTGGACGAACTT
The DNA here is from genome assembly GCA_030444885.1 of Citrus sp. QX-2021. NCBI lineage: Eukaryota > Viridiplantae > Streptophyta > Magnoliopsida > Sapindales > Rutaceae > Citrus > Citrus sp. QX-2021. The sequence goes on from JAUJEF010000106.1 coordinate 229,012, forward strand.
GGCGCCTCGGCCTTCGGGCGGTCATTTTTGGGCGTGGCTGTGCCCGCAGCGTATTTGTGGAACACGGAGGCCCCTCACAAAGTCTCGCGCCATTCCGAGTCCGGCGGACGAAGTTGGCCAGCCCCACCTCCCAAGGCTACAGCCCACCCGTTTTTGTGGCCTTTTTCCGCTGGACGAACTTGGCGCTTCGGCCTTTGGGCAGTTATTTTTGGGCGCGGCTGTGCCCGCGGCCTATTTTTGGCACACGGAGGGCCCTCGCAAAGTCTCGCACCATTCCGAGTAAGGTGGACGAAGTTGGCCAGCCCCACCCCATAAGGCTATAGCCCACCCGTTTTTGTGGCCTTTTTCCGCTGGACGAACTTGGCGCCCTGGCCTTCGGGCGGTTATTTTTGGGTACGGCTGTGCCCGTGGCCTATTTTTGGGCGCGGCTGTGCCCGCAGGCAATTTTCGTACGCGGAGGCCGCTCGGAAAGTCTCGGCCCATTCCGAGTCCGGCGGATGAAGTTGGCCAGCCCCTCCCCCCAAGGCTATAGCCCACCCATTTTTTGGCCATTTTTCCGCTGGACGAACTTGGCGCCCCGGCCTTCGGGTGGTTATTTTAGGGCGTGGCTGTGCCCGCAGCCTATTTTTGGCACGCGGAGGCCGCTCGCAAAGTCTCGCCCCATTCCGAGTTCGGCGGACGAAGTGGGCCAGCCCTTCCCCCCAAGGCTATAGCCCACCCGTTTTTTGGCCATTTTTCCGCTGGGGGGTTTGGGCGCGCCGACCTTCGGGGGGTTATTTTTGGGTGCGGCTGTACCCGTAGGCTATTTTTGGTACGCGGAGGCCGCTCGCAAAGTCTCGCCCCATTCCGAGTCCGGCGGACGAAGTGGGCCAGCCCCTCCCCCCAAGGATATAGCCCACCCGTTTTTTGGCCATTTTTCCGCTGGACGAACTTGGGGCCCCGGCCTTCGGGCGGTTATTTTTGGGAGCGACTGTGCCCGCGGCCTATTTTTGGCACGTGGAGGCCGCTCGCAAAGTCTCGCCCCATTCTGAGTCCGGCGGACGAAGTGGGCCAGCCCCTCCCCCCAAGGCTATAGCCCACCCGTTTTTTGGCCATTTTTCAACTGGACGAACTTGGCGCCCCGGCCTTCGGGCAGTTATTTTTCGGCGCGGCTGTGCCTGCGGCCTATTTTTGGCACTCAGAGGCCGCTCGCAAAGTCTCATCCCATTCCGTGTCCGGCGGACGAAGTTGGCCAGCCCCTCCCCCCAAGACTATAGCCCACCCGTTTTTTGGTCATTTTTCCGCTGGGGGGTTTGGGCGCGCCGACCTTCGGGGGGTTATTTTTTGGCGCGGCTGTGCCCGCTGCCTATTGTTGGCATGCGGACGCCGCTCGCAAAGTCTCTCCCCATTCCGAGTCCGGCGGACGAAGTTGGCCAGCCCCTCCCCCCAAGGCTATAGCCCACCCGTTTTTTGGCCATTTTTCCACTGGGGGGTTTGGGCGCGCCAAACTTTGGGGGGTTATTTTTGGGCGCGGCTGTGTCCGAGGCCTATGTTTGGCATGCGGAGGCCGCTCGCAAAGTCTCGCCCCATTCCGAGTCCGGCGGATGAAGTTGGCCAGCCCCTCCCGCCAAGGTTATAGCCCACCCGTTTTTTGGCCATTTTTCCGCTGGACGAACTTGGCGCCCCGGCCTTCGGGCTGTTATTTTTGGGTGCGGCTGTGCCCGCGGCCTATTTTTGGCACACGGAGGCCGATCGCAAAGTCTCGCCCCATTCTGAGTCCGGCGGACGAAGTTGGCCAGCCCCTCCCCCCAAGGCTATAGCCCACCCGTTTTTTGGCCATTTTTCCGCTGGACGAACTTGGCGCCCCGGCCTTCGGCTGGTTATTTTTGGGCACGGCTGTGGCCGCGGCCTATTTTTGGCATGCGGAGGACGCTCGTACAGTCTCGCCCCATTCCGAGTCCGGCGGACGAAGTCGGCCAGCCACTCCCCCCAAGGTTATAGCCCACCCGTTTTTTGCTCATTTTTCTGCTGGGGGTTTGGGCGCGCCGACCTTCGGGGGGTTATTTTTGGGTGCGGTTGTGCCCGCGGCCTATTTTTGTCTCGCGGAGGCCGCTCGCAAAGTCTCGCCCCATTCCGAGTCCGGCGGACGAAGTTGGCAAGCCCCTCCCCCCAAGGCTATAGCCCACCCGTTTTTTGGTCATTTTTCCGCTGGGGGGTTTGGGCGCGCCGACCTTCGGGTGGTTATTTTTGGGCGCGGCTGTGCTTGCTGCCTATTTTTGGCATGCGGAGGCCGCTCGCAAAGTCTCTCCCCATTCCGAGTCCAGCGGACGAAGTTGGCCAGCCCCTCCCCCCAAGGCTATAGCCCACCCGTTTTTTGGCCATTTTTCCGCTGGACGAACTTGGCGCCCCGGCCTTCGGGCAGTTATTTTTGGACGCGGCTGTGCCCGCGGCCTATTTTTGGCATGAGGAGGCCGATCGCAAAGTCTCGTCCCATTCTGAGTCCGGCGGACGAAGTTGGCCAGCCCCTCCCCCCAAGGCTATCGCTCACCCGTTTTTTGGCCATTTTTCCGCTGGACGAACTTGGCGCCCCGGCCTTCGGCTGGATATTTTTGGCGCGGCTGTGGCCACGGCCTATTTTTGGCACGCGGAGGCCGCTCGCACAGTCTCGCCCCATTCCGAGTCCGGCGGACGAAGTTGCCCAGCCCCTCCCCCCAAGGCTATGGCCCACCCGTTTTTTCGTTATTTTTCCGCTGGGGGGTTTGGGCGCGCCGACCTTCGGGGGGTTATTTTTGGGCGTGGCTGTGCTCGCTGCCTTTTTTTGGCACGCGGAGGCCGCTCGCAAAGTCTCTCCCCATTCCGAGTCCGGCGGACGAAGTGGGCCAGCCCCTCCCCCCAAGGCTATAGCCCACCCGTTTTTTGGCCATTTTTCCACTGGGGGGTTTGGGCGCGCCGAACTTCGGGGGGTTATTTTTGGGCGCGGCTTTGCCCGAGGCCTATGTTTGGCATGCGGACGCCGCTCGCAAAGTCTCACCCCATTCTGAGTCCGGCGGACGAACTTGGCCAGCCCCTCCCCCCAAGGTTATAGCCCACCCGTTTTTTGGCCATTTTTCCGCTGGACGAACTTGGCGCCCCGCCCTTCGGGCAGTTATTTTTCGGCGCGGCTGTGCCCGCGGCCTATTTTTGGCACGCGGAGGTCGCTCGCAAAGTCTCGTCCATTTCCGACTCCGGCGGACGAAGTTGACCAGCCCCTCCCCCCAGGGCTATAGCCCACCCGTTTTTTGGCCATTTTTCCGCTGGGGGGTTTGGGCGCGCCGACCTTCGGGGGGTTATTTTTGGGTACGGCTGTGCCCGCGGCCTATTTTTAGCATGCGGAGGCCGCTCGCAAAGTCTCGCCCCATTCCGAGTCCGGCAGACGAAGTTGGACAGCCCCTCCCCCCAAGCCTATAGCCCACCCGTTTTTTGGCCATTTTTCCGCTGGACGAACTTGGCGCCCGGGCCTTCGGGTGGTTTTTTTTGGGTGCGGCTGTACCCGCTGCCTATTTTTTGCACGTGGAGGCCGCTCGCAAAGTCTCGCCCCATTCCAAGTCCGGCGGACGAAGTTGGCCAGCCCCTCCCCCCAAGGCTATAGCCCACCCGTTTTTTGGCCATTTTTCCGCTGGACGAACTTGGCGCCCCAGCCTTCGGGGGGTTATTTTTGGGCGCAGCTGTGCCCACGGCCTATTTTTGGGACGCGGAGGCGCTCGCAAAGTCTCGCCCCATTCCGAGTCCGGCGGACGAAGTTGGCCAGTCCCTCCCCCCAAGGCTATAGCCCACCTGTTTTTTGTTCATTTTTCCGCAGGGGGGTTTGGGTGCGCCGACCTTCGGGGGGTTATTTTTGGGTACAGCTGTGCCCGCGGCCTATTTTTAGCACGCGGAGGCCGCTCGTAAAGTCTCGCCCCATTCCGAGTCCGGCAGACGAAGTTGGCCAGCCGCTCCCCCCAAGGCTATAGCCCACCCGTTTTTTGGCCATTTTTCGGCTGGGGGGTTTGGGCGCGCCGACCTTCGGGGGGTTATTTTCAGGCACGGCTGTGCCCACGGCCTATTTTTGGTAAGCGGAGGCTGCTCGCAAAGTCTCGCCCCATTCCGAGTCCGGCGGACGAAGTTGGCCAGCCCCTCCCCCCAAGGTTATAGCCCACCTGTTTTTTGTTCATTTTTCCGCTGGGGTGTTTGGGTGCGCCGACCTTCGGGGGGTTATTTTTGGGTACAGCTGTACCCGCTGCCTATTTTTAGCCCGCGGAGGCCGCTCGCAAAGTCTCGCCCCATTCCGAGTCCGGAAGACGAAGTTGGCCAGCCCCTCCCCCCAAGGCTATAGCCCACCCGTTTTTTGGCCATTTTTCCGCTGGACGAACTTGGCACCCGGGCCTTCGGGTGGTTATTTTTGGGTGCGGCTGTGCCCGCAGCCTATTTTTTGCACGTGGAGGCCGCTCGCAAAGTCTCGCCCCATTCCAAGTCCGGCGGACGAAGTTGGCCAGCCCCTCCCCCCAAGGCTATAGCCCACCCGTTTTTTGGCCATTTATCCGCTGGACGAACTTGGCGCCCGGGCCTTCGGGTGGTTATTTTTGGGTGCGGCTGTGCCCGCAGCCTATTTTTTGCACGTGGAGGCCGCTCGCAAAGTCTCGCCCCATTCCAAGTCCGGCGGACGAAGTTGGCCAGCCCCTCCCCCCAAGGCTATAGCCCACCCGTTTTTTGGCCATTTTTCCGCTGGACGAACTTGGCGCCCCGGCCTTCGGGCGGTTATTTTTGGGCCCGGCTGTGCCCGCGGCCTATTTTTGGCACACGGAGGCCCCTCGCAAAGTCTCGCGCCATTCCGAGTCCGGCGGACGAAGTTGTCTAGCCCCACCCCGCAAGGCTATAGCCCACCCGTTTTTGTGGCCTTTTTCCTCTGGACGAACTTGGCGCCCTGGCCTTCAGGTGGTTATTTTTGGGCGCGGCTGTGCCCGCGGACTAGTTTCGGCACCCGGAGGGCCCTCGTAAAGTCTCGCGCCATTCCGAGTCCGGTGGACGAAGTTGGCCAGCCCCACCTCCCAAGGCTATAGCCCACCCGTTTTTGTGGCCTTTTTCCGCTGGACGAACATGGCGCCCCGGCCTTCGGGCGGTTATTTTTGGGTGCAGCTGTCCCCGCGGCCTATTTTTGGCACACGAAGGGATCTCGCAAAGTCTCGCGCCATTCCGAGTCTGGCGGACGAAGTCGGCCCGCCCCACCCCCCAAGGCTATAGCCCACCCGTTTTTGTGGCCTTTTTCCGCTGGACGAACTTGGCGCCCCGGCCTTCGGGTGGTTATTTTTGGGCGTGGCTGTGCCCGCGGCCTATTTTTGGCACACGGAGGGCCCTCGTAAAGTCTCGCGCCATTCCGAGTCCGGCGGACGAAGTCGGCCAGCCCCCACTCCCAAGGCTATAGCCCACCCGTTTTTGTGGCCTTTTCCGCTGGACGAACATGGCGCCCCGGCCTTCGGGCGGTTATTTTTAGGCGCGGCTGTGCCCGCGGCCTATTTTTGGCACACAGAGGGCCCTCGCAAAGTCTCGCGCCATTCCGAGTGCGGCGGACGAAGTGGGCCAGCCCCACCCCCAAGGCTATAGCCCACCCGTTTTTGTGGCCTTTTTCCGCTGGACGAACTTGGCACCCCGGCCTTCGGGCGGTTATTTTTGGACGCGGCTGTGCCCGCGGACTATTTTTAGTACACGGAGGGCCCTCGCAAACTCTCGCGCCATTCCGAGTCCGGCGGACGAAGTGGGCCAGCCCCACCCCCCAAGGCTATATGCCACCCGTTTTTGTGCCCTTTTTCTGCTGGACGAACTTGGCGCCCCGGCCTTCGGGCGGTTATTTTTGGGCGCGGCTGTGCCCACGGCCTATTTTTGGCACACGGAGGCCCCTCGTAAAGTATCGCGCCATTCCGAGTCCATCGGACGAAGTGGGCCAGCCCCACCCCCCAAGGCTATAGCCAACCCGTTTTTGTGGCCTTTTTCCGCTGGACAAACTTGGCGCCCCGGCTTTCGGGCGGTTATTTTTGTGCGCGGCTGTGCCCGCAGCATATTTTTGGCACACGGAGGCCTTCGCAAAGTCTCGCGCCATTCCGAGTCCGGCGGACGAAGTTGGCCAGCCCCACCCCCCAAGGCTATAGCCCACCCGTTTTTGTGGCCTTTTTCCGCTGGACGAACTTGGCGCCCCGGCCTTCGGGCTGGTATTTTTGGGCGCGGCTGTGCCCGCGGCCTATTTATGGTACACGGAGGCCTCTCGCCAAGTCTTGCGCCATTCCGAGTCCGGCGGACGAAGTTGGCCAGCCCCACCCCCCAAGGCTATAGCCCACCCGTTTTTGTGGCCTTTTTCCGCTGGACAAACTTGGCGCCCCGGCCTTCGGGCAGTTATTTTTGGGTGCGGCTGTACCCACGGCCTATTTTTGGCACACGGAGGGCCCTCGCAAAGTCTCGCGCCATTCCGAGTCTGGCGGACGAAGTTTGGTAGCCCCACCCCGCAAGGCTATAGCCCACCCGTTTTTGTGGCCTTTTTCCGCTGGACGAACTTGGCGCCCCGGCCTTCGGGCGGTTATTTTCGGGCGCGGCTGTGCTCGCAGCCTATTTTTGGCACCCGGAGGGCCCTCGTAAAGTCTCGCGCCATTCCGAGTGCGGCGGACGAAGTTGGCCAGCCCCACCTCCCAAAGCTATAGCCCACCCGTTTTTGTGGCCTTTTTCCGCTGGACGAACATGGCGCCCCGGCCTTCGGGCGGTTATTTTTGGGTGCAGCTGTCCCCGCGGCCTATTTTTGGCACACGTAGGGATCTCGCAAAGTCTCGCGCCATTCCGAGTCTGGCGGACGAAGTCGGCCCGCCCCACCCCCCAAGGCTATAGCCCACCCGTTTTTGTGGCCTTTTTCCGCTGGACGAACTTGGCGCCCCGCCCTTCGGGTGGTTATTTTTGGGTGCAGCTGTCCCCGCGGCCTATTTTTGGCACACGAAGGGATCTCGTAAAGTCTCGCGCCATTTCAAGTACGGCGGACGAAGTGGGCCAGCCCCACGCCCCAAGGCTATAGCCCACCCGTTTTTGTGGCCTTTTTCCGCTAGACGAACTTGGCGCCCCGGCCTTCGGGTGGTTATTTTTGGGTGTGGCTGTGCCCGCGGCCTATTTTTGGCACACGGAGGGCCCTCGTAAAGTCTCGCGCCATTCCGAGTCCGGCGGACGAAGTCGGCCAGCCCCCACTCCCAAGGCTATAGCCCACCCGTTTTTGTGGCCTTTTTCCGCTGGACGAACATGGCGCCCCGGCCTTCGGGCGGTTATTTTTAGGCGCGGCTGTGCCCGCGGCCTATTTTTGGCACACGGAGGGCCCTCGCAAAGTCTCGCGCCATTCCGAGTGCGGCGGACGAAGTGGGCCAGCCCCACCCCCCAAGGCTATAGCCCACCCGTTTTTGTGGCCTTTTTCCACTGGACGAACTTGGCACCCCGGCCTTCGGGCGGTTATTTTTGGGCGCGGCTGTGCCCGCGGACTATTTTTGGTACACAGAGGGCCCTCGCAAACTCTCGCGCCATTCCGAGTCCGGCGGACGAAGTGGGCCAGCCCCACCCCCCAAGGCTATATGCCACCCGTTTTTGTGCCCTTTTCCTGCTGGACGAACTTGGCGCCCCGGCCTTCGGGCGGTTATTTTTGGGCGCGGCTGTGCCCGCGGACTATTTTTGGTACACAGAGGGCCCTCGCAAACTCTCGCGCCATTCCGAGTCCGGCGGACGAAGTGGGCCAGCCCCACCCCCCAAGGCTATATGCCACCCGTTTTTGTGCCCTTTTTCTGCTGGACGAACTTGGCAACCCGGCCTTCGGGCGGTTATTTTTGGGCGCGGCTGTGCCCACGGCCTATTTTTGGCACACGGAGGCCCCTCGTTAAGTATCGCGCCATTCCGAGTCCATCGGACGAAGTGGGCCAGCCCCACCCCCCAAGGCTATAGCCAACCCGTTTTTGTGGCCTTTTTCCGCTGGACAAACTTGGCGCCCCGGCTTTCGGGCGGTTATTTTTGTGCGCGGCTGTGCCCGCAGCATATTTTTGGCACACGGAGGACCTCGCAAAGTCTCGCGCCATTCCGAGTCCGGCGGACGAAGTTGGCCAGCCCCACCCCCCAAGGCTATAGCCCACCCGTTTTTGTGGCCTTTTTCCGCTGGACGAACTTGGCGCCCCGGCCTTCGGGCTGGTATTTTTGGGCGCGGCTGTGCCCGCGGCCTAGTTATGGTACACGGAGGCCTCTCACGAAGTCTTGCGCCATTCCGAGTCCGGCGGACGAAGTGGGCCAGCCCCACCCCCCAAGGCTATAGCCCACCCGTTTTTGTGGCCTTTTTCCGCTGGACAAACTTGGCGCCCCGGCCTTCGGGCAGTTATTTTTGGGTGCGGCTGTACCCGCGGCCTATTTATGGCACACGGAGGCCCCTCGCAAAGTCTCGCGCCATTCCGAATCCGGCGGACGAAGTTGGACAGCCCCACCCCCCAAGGCTATAGCCCACCGGTTTTTGTGGCCTTTTTCCGCTGGACGATCTTGGCGCCCCGGCCTTCGGGCGGTTATTTTCGGGCGCGGCTGTGCTCGCGGCCTATTTTTGGCATACTGAGGCCCCTCGAAAAGTCTCGCGCCATTCCGAGTGCGGCGGACGAAGTTGGCCAGCCCCACCTCCCAAGGCTATAGCCCACCCGTTTTTGTGGCCTTTTTCCGCTGGACGAACTTGGCGCCCCGGCCTTCGGTCGGCTATTTTTGGGCACGGCTGTGCCCGCGGCCTATTTTTGGCACACGGAGGCCCCTCGTAAAGTCTCGCGCCATTCCGAGTCCGGCGGACGATGTTGGCCAGCTCCACCCCCCAAGGCTATAGCCCACCCGTTTTTGTGGCCTTTTTCCGCTGGACGAACTTGGCGCCCCGACCTTCGGGCGGTTATTTTTTTGCGCGGCTGTGTTCGCGGCCTATTTTTGGCACATGGAGTCCTCTCGCAAAGTCTCACGCCATTCCGAGTCCGGCGGACGAAGTTGGCCAGCCCCACCTCCCAAGGCTATAGCCCACCCGTTTTTGTGGCCTTTTTCCGCTGGACGAACTTGGCGCCCCGGCCTTCGGGCGGTTATTTTTTTACGCGGCTGTGTCGGCGGCCTATTTTTGGCACACGGAGGCCCCTCGTAAAGTCTCGCGCCATTCCGAGTCCAGCGGACGAAGTTGGCCAGCCCCACCCCCCAAGGCTATAGCCCACCCGTTTCTGTGGCCTCTTTCCGCTGGACGAACTTGGCGCCCCGGCCTTCGGGCCGTTATTTTTGGGTGCGGCTGTGCCCGCGGCCTATTTTTGGCATGCGGAGGCCCCTCGCAAAGTCTCACGCCATTCCGAGTCCGGCGGACGAAGTTGGCCAGCCCCACCTCCCAAGGCTATAGCCCACCCGTTTTTGTGGCCTTTTTCCGCTGGACGAACTTGGCGCCCCGGCCTTCGGGCGGTTATTTTTTTGCGCGGCTGTGTCGGCGGCCTATTTTTGGCACACGGAGGCCCCTCGTAAAGTCTCGCGCCATTCCGAGTCCGGTGGACGATGTTGGCCAGCCCCACCCCCCAAGGCTATAGCCCACCCGTTTTTGTGGCCTTTTTCCGCTGGACGAACTTGGCGCCCCGGCCTTCGGGCGGTTATTTTTTTGCGCGGCTGTGCCCGCGGCCTATTTTTGGCACACGGAGGCCCCTCGCAAAGTCTCGCGCCATTCCGAGTCCGGCGGACGAAGTTGGCCAGCCCCACCTCCCAAGGCTATAGCCCACCCGTTTTTGTGGCCTTTTTCCGCTGGACGAACTTGGCGCCCCGGCCTTCGGGCGGTTATTTTTTTGCGCGGCTGTGTCGGCGGCCTATTTTTGGGACACGGAGGCCCCTCGTAAAGTCTCGCGCCATTCCGAGTCCAGCGGACGAAGTTGGCCAGCCCCACCCCCCAAGGCTATAGCCCACCCGTTTCTGTGGCCTCTTTCCGCTAGACGAACTTGGCGCCCCGGCCTTCGGGCCGTTATTTTTGGGTGCGGCTGTGCCCGCGGCCTATTTTTGGCATGCGGAGGCCCCTCGCAAAGTCTCACGCCATTCCGAGTCCGGCGGACGAAGTTGGCCAGCCCCACCTCCCAAGGCTATAGCCCACCCGTTTTTGTGGCCTTTTTCCGCTGGACGAACTTGGCGCCCCGGCCTTCGGGCGGTTATTTTTGGGTGCGGCTGTGTCGGCGGCCTATTTTTGGCACTCGGAGGCCCCTCGTAAAGTCTCGCGCCATTCCGAGTCCGGTGGACGATGTTGGCCAGCCCCACCCCCCAAGGCTATAGCCCACCCGTTTTTGTGGCCTTTTTCCGCTGGACGAACTTGGCGCCCCGACCTTCGGGCGGTTATTTTTTTACGCGGCTGTGCCCGCGGCCTATTTTTGGCACACGGAGGCCCCTCGTAAAGTCTCGCGCCATTCCGAGTCCGGCGGACGATGTTGGCCAGCCCCACCCCCCAAGGCTATAGCCCACCCGTTTTTGTGGCCTCTTTCCGCTGGACGAACTTGGCGCCCCGGCCTTCGGGCGGGTATTTTTGGACGCGGCTGTGCCCGCGGACTATTTTTGGCACACGGAGGCGCCTCGCAAAGTCTCGCGCCATTCCGAGTCCGGCGGACGAAGTTGGCCAGCCCCACCTCCCAAGGCTATAGCCCACCCGTTTTTGTGGCCTTTTTCCGCTGGACGAACTTGGCGCCCGGACCTTCGGGCGGTTATTTTTTTGCGCGGCTGTGTTCGCGGCCTATTTTTGGCACATGGAGTCCCCTCGCAAAGTCTCGCGCTATTCCGAGTCCGGCGGACGAAGTTGGCCAGCCCCACCCCCCAAGGCTATAGCCCACCCGTTTCTGTGGCCTCTTTCCCCTGGACGAACTTGGCGCCCCGGCCTTCGGGCCGTTATTTTTGGGCGCGGCTGTGCCCGCGGCCTATTTTTGGCACGCAGAGGCCCCTCGCAAAGTCTCACGCCATTCCGAGTCCGGCGGACGAAGTTGGCCAGCCCCACCTCCCAAGGCTATAGCCCACCCGTTTTTGTGGCCTTTTTCCGCTGGACGAACTTGGCGCCCCGGCCTTCGGGCGGTTATTTTTTTGCGCGGCTGTGTCGGCGGCCTATTTTTGGGACACGGAGGCCCCTCGTAAAGTCTCGCGCCATTCCGAGTCCAGCGGACGAAGTTGGCCAGCCCCACCCCCCAAGGCTATAGCCCACCCGTTTCTGTGGCCTCTTTCCGCTAGACGAACTTGGCGCCCCGGCCTTCGGGCCGTTATTTTTGGGTGCGGCTGTGCCCGCGGCCTATTTTTGGCATGCGGAGGCCCCTCGCAAAGTCTCACGCCATTCCGAGTCCGGCGGACGAAGTTGGCCAGCCCCACCTCCCAAGGCTATAGCCCACCCGTTTTTGTGGCCTTTTTCCGCTGGACGAACTTGGCGCCCCGGCCTTCGGGCGGTTATTTTTTTGCGCGGCTGTGTCGGCGGCCTATTTTTTGCACACGGAGGCCCCTCGTAAAGTCTCGCGCCATTCCGAGTCCGGCGGACGATGTTGGCCAGCCCCACCCCCCAAGGCTATAGCCCACCCGTTTTTGTGGCCTTTTTCCGCTGGACGAACTTGGCGCCCCGGCCTTCGGGCGGTTATTTTTGGGCCCAGCTGTGCCCGCGGCCTATTTTTGGCACACGGAGGCCCCTCGCAAAGTCTCGCGCCATTCCGAGTCCGGCGGACGAAGTCGGCGAGCCCCACCACCCAAAGCTATAGCCCACCCGTTTTTGTGGCCTTTTTCCGTTGGACGAACATGGCGGCCCGGCCTTCGGGCGGTTATTTTTGGGCGCGGCTGTGACCGCGGCCTATATTTGTCACATGGAGGCCCCTTGCAAAGTCCCGCGCCATTCCGAGTCCGGCGGACGAAGTTGGCCAGCCCCACCCCCCAAGGCTATAGCCCACCCGTTTTTGTGGCCTTTTTTCGCTGGACGAACTTGGCGCCCCGACCTTCGGGTGGTTATTTTTTTGCGCGGCTGTGTCCGCGGCCTATTTTTGGCACATGGAGTCCCCTCGCAAAGTCTCGCGCCATTCCGAGTCCGGCGGACGAAGTTGGCCAGCCCCACCCCCCAAGGCTATAGCCCACCCGTTTCTGTGGCCTCTTTCCGCTGGACGAACTTGGCGCCCCGGCCTTCGGACGGTTATTTTTGGGCGCGGCTGTGCCTGTGGCCTATTTTTGGTACACGGAGGCCCCTCGCAAACTCTCGCGCCATTCCGAGGCCGGCGGACGAAGTATGCCAGCCCCACCCCCCAAGGCTATAGCCCACCCGTTTCTGTGGCCTCTTTCCGCTGGACGAACTTGGCGCCCCGGCCTTCGGGCGGTTATTTTTGGGCGCGGCTGTTCCCGCGGCCTATTTTTGGCACACGGAGTCCCCTCGCAAAGTCTCGTCCCATTCCGAGCCCGGCGGACGAAGTGGGGCAGCCCCACCCCCCAAGGGTATAGCCCACCCGTTTCTGAGGCCTCTTTCCGCTGGACGACCTTGGCGCCCCGGCCTTCGGGCGGTTATTTTTGGGCGCGGCTGTGCCCGCGGCCTATTTTTAGCACACGGAGGCCCCTCGCAAAGTCTCGCGCCATTCCGAGTCCGGCGGACGAAGTTGGCCAGCCCCACCCCCAAGGCTATAGCCCACCCGTTTTTGTGGCCTTTTTCCGCTGGACAACTTGGCGCCCCGGCCTTCGGGCAGTTATTTTTGGGCCCGGCCGTGCCCGCGGCCTATTTTTGGCACACGGAGGCCGCTCGCAAAGTTTCGCGCCATTCCGAGTCCGGCGGACGAATTTGGCTAGCCCCACCCGCCAAGGCTATGGCCCACCCGTTTTTGTGGCCTTTTTCCGGTGGACGAACTTGGCGCCCCGGCCTTGGGGCGGTTATTTTTGGTCGCGGCTGTGTCCGCGGCCTATTTTTAGCACATGTAGGCCCCTCGCAAAGTATCGCGCCATTCCGAGTCCGGCGGACGAACTTGGCCAGCCCCACCCCCCAAGGCTATAGCCCACCCGTTTTTGTGGTCTTTTTCCGCTGGACGAACTTGGCGCCCCGGCCTTCGGGCGGTTATTTTTGGGCCCGGCTGTGCCCGCGGCCTATTTTTGGCACCCGGAGGCCCCTCGCAAAGTCTCGCGCCATTCCGAGTCCGGCGGACGAAGTCGGCGAGCCCCACCACCCAAAGCTATAGCCCACCCGTTTTTGTGGCCTTTTTCCGTTGGACGAACATGGCGGCCCGGCCTTCGGGCGGTTATTTTTGGGCGTGGCTGTGACCGCGGCCAATATTTGTCACATGGAGGCCCCTCGCAAAGTCTCGCGCCATTCCGAGTCCGGCGGACGAAGTTGGCCAGCCCCACCCCCCAAGGCTATAGCCCACCCGTTTTTGTGGCCTTTGCCCGCTGGACGAACTTGGCGCCCCGACCTTCGGGCGGTTATTTTTTTGCGCGGCTGTGTCCGCGGCCTATTTTTGGCACATGGAGTCCCCTCGCAAAGTCACGCGCCATTCCGAGTCCGGCGGACGAAGTTGGCCAGCCCCACCCCCCAAGGCTATAGCCCACCCGTTTCTGTGGCCTCTTTCCGCTGGACGAACTTGGCGCCCCGGCCTTCGGACGGTTATTTTTGGGCGCGGCTGTGCCTGTGGCCTATTTTTGGTACACGGAGGCCCCTCGCAAACTCTCGCGCCATTCCGAGGCCGGCGGACGAAGTATGCCAGCCCCACCCCCCAAGGCTATAGCCCACCCGTTTCTGTGGCCTCTTTCCGCTGGACGAACTTGGCGCCCCGGCCTTCGGGCGGTTATTTTTGGGCGCGGCTGTGCCCGCGGCCTATTTTTGGCACACGGAGTCCCCTCGCAAAGTCTCGTCCCATTCCGAGGCCGGCGGACGAAGTGGGGCAGCCCCACCCCCCAAGGGTATAGCCCACCCGTTTCTGAGGCCTCTTTCCGCTGGACGACCTTGGCGCCCCGGCCTTCGGGCGGTTATTTTTGGGCGCGGCTGTGCCCGCGGCCTATTTTTAGCACACGGAGGCCCCTCGCAAAGTGTCGCGCCATTCCGAGTCCGGCGGACGAAGTTGGCCAGTCCCACCCCCAAGGCTATAGCCCACCCGTTTTTGTGGCCTTTTTCCGCTGGACAACTTGGCGCCCCGGCCTTCGGGCGGTTATTTTTGGGCCCGGCTGTGTCCGCGGCCTATTTTTGGCACACGGAGGCCGCTCGCAAAGTTTCGCGCCATTCCGAGTCCGGCGGACGAAGTTGGCTAGCCCCACCCCCCAAGGCTATGGCCCACCCGTTTTTGTGGTCTTTTTCCGCTGACGAACTTGGCGCCCCGGCCTTCGGACGGTTCTTTTTCGGCACAGCTGTGCCTGCGGCCTATTTTTGGTACACGGAGGCCCCTCGCAAACTCTCGCGCCATTCCGAGGCCGGCGGACGAAGTAGGCCAGCCCCACCCCCCAAGGCTATAGCCCACCCGTTTCTGTGGCCTCTCTCCGCTGGACGAACTTGGCGCCCCGGCCTTCGGGCGGTTATTTTTGGGCGCGGCTGTGCCCGCGGCCTATTTTTGGCACACGGAGTCCCGTCGTAAAGTCTCGTCCCATTCCGAGGCCGGCGGACGAAGTGGGACAGCCCCACCCCCCAAGGGTATAGCCCACCCGTTTCTGAGGCCTCTTTCCGCTGGACGAACTTGGCGCCCCGGCCTTCGGGCGGTTATTTTTGGGTGCGGCTGTGCCCACGGCCTATTTTTGGCACACGGAGACCCCTCGCTAAGTCTCGCGCCATTCCGAGTCCGGCGGACGAAGTTGGCCAGCCCCACCCCCCAAGGCTATAGCCCACCCGTTTTTGGGGCGCGGCTGTGCCCGCGGCCTATTTTTGGCACACGGAGGCCCCTCGCAAAGTCTCGCACCATTCCGAGGACAGCGGACGAAGTGGGCCAGCCCCACCCCCCAAGGCTATAGCCCACCCGTTTCTGTGGCCTCTTTGCGCTGGACGAACTTGGCGCCACGGCCTTCGGGCTGTTATTTTTGGGCGCGGCTGTGCCCGCGGCCTATTTTTGGCACACAGAGGCCCCTCGCAAAGTCTCGCGCCATTCCGAGTCCGGCGGATGAAGTTGGCCAGCCCCACCCCCAAGGCTATAGCCCACCCGTTTTTGTGGCCTTTTTCTGCAGGACGAACATGGCGCCCCGGCCTTCGGGCGGTTATTTTTGGGCGCGGCTGTGCCCGCGGCCTATTTTTAGCACACGCAGGCCGCTCGCAAAGTTTCACGCAATTCCGAGTCCGGCGGACCAACATGGCCAGCCCCACCCCCCAAGGCTATAGCCCACCCGTTTTTGTGGCCTTTTTCCGCTGGACGAACTTGGCGCCCCGGCCTTCGGGCGGTTATTTTTTGGTCCGACTGTGCCCGCGGCCTATTTTTGGCACACGGTGGCCGCTCGCAAAGTGTCGTGCCATTCCGAGTCCGGCGGACGAAGTTGGCCAGCCCCACCCCCCAAGGCTATAGCCCACCCGTTTTTGTGGCCTTTTTCCGCTGGACGAACTTGGCGCCCCGGCCTTCGGACAGCTATTTTTGGGCGCGGCTGTGCCTGTGGCCTATTTTTGGTACACGGAGGCCCCTCGCAAAGTCTCGCGCCATTCCGAGTCCGGCGGACGAAGTTAGCCAGCCCCACCTCCCAAGGCTATAACCCACCCGTTTTTGTGGCCTTTTTCCGCTGGACGAACTTGGCGCCCCGGCCTTCGGTCGGGTATTTTTGGGCGCGGCAGCGCCCGCGGCCTATTTTTGGTACACGGAGGGCCCTCGCAAAGGCTCGCGCCATTCCGAGTCCGGCGGACGAAATTGGCCAGCCCCACCCCCCAAGGCTATAGCCCACCCGTTTTTGTGGCCTTTTTCCGCTGACGAACTTGGCGCCCCGGCCTTCGGGCGGTTATTTTTGGCCGCGGTTGTGCCCGCGTCCTCTTTTTGGCACACGGAGGCCCCTCGCTAAGTCTCGCGCCATTCCGAGACCGGCGGACGAAGTTGGCCAGCCCCACCTCCCAAGGCTATAGCCCACCCGTTTTTGTGGCCTTTTTCCGCTTGACGAACTTGGCGCCCCGGCCTTCGGGCTTTTATTTTTGGGCGCGGCTGTGCCCGTGGCCTATTTTTGGAACACGGAGGCCCCTCGCAAAGTCTCGCGCCATTCCGAGTCCGGCGGACGGTTGGCCAGCCCCACCCCCCAAGGCTATAGCCCACCCGTTTTTGTGGCCTTTTTCCGCTGGACGAACTTTGCGCCCCGGCCTTCGGGCGGTTATTTTTGGGCGCGGCTGTGCCCACGGCATATTTTTGGCACACGGAGGCCACACGCAAGGTTTCATTCCATTCCGAGTCCGGCGGACGAAGTTGGCCAGCCCCACCTCCCAAGGCTATAGCCCACCCGTTTTTTGTGGCTTTTTTCCGCTGGACGAACTTGGCGCCCCGGCCTTCGAGCTTTTATTTTTGGGCGCGGCTGTGTCCGCGGCCTATTTTTGGCACACGGAGGCCCCGTGCAAAGTCTCGCACCATTCCGAGTCCGGCGGACGAAGTTGGGCAGCCCCACCCCCCAAGGCTATAGCCCACCCGTTTTTGTTGCCTTTTTCCGCTGGACGAACTTGGCGCCCCGGCCTTCGGGATTTTATTTTTGGGCGCGGCTGTGTCCGCGGCCTACTTTTGGCACACGGAGGCCCCTTACAAAGTCTCGCGCCATTCCGAGTCTGGCGGACGAAGTTGGGCAGCCCCACCCCCCAAGGCCATAGCCCACCCGTTTTTGTGGCCTTTTTCCGCTGGACGAACTTTGCGCCCTGGCCTTCGGGCGGTTATTTTTGGGCGCGGCTGTGCCCGCGGCCTATTTTTTGCACACGGAGGCCATTCGCAAAGTCTCGTTCCATTCCGAGTACGGCGGACGAAGTTGGGCAGCCCCACCTCCCAAGGCTATAGCCCACCCGTTTTTGTGGCCTTTTTCCGCTGGACGAACTTGGCGCCCCGGCCTTCGGGATTCTATTTTTGTGCGCGGCTGTGCACGTGGCCTATTTTTGGCACACGGAGGCCCCTGGCAAAGTCTCGCGCCATTCCGAGTCCGGCGGACGAAGTGGGCCAGCCCCACCCCCCAAGGCTATAGCCAACTCGTCTTTGTGGCCTTTTTCCGCTGGACGAACATTGCGCCCCGGCCTTCGGGCGGTTATTTTTGGGCGCGGCTGTGCCCGCGGCCTATTTTTGGCACACGGAGGCCACTCGCAAGGTCTCGTGCCATTCCGAGTCCGGCGGACGAAGTTGGCCAGCCCCACCTCCCAAGGCTATAGCCCACCCGTTTTTTGTGGCTTTTTTCCGCTGGACGAACTTGGCGCCCCAGCCTTCGAGCTTTTATTTTTGGGCGCGGCTGTGTCCGCGGCCTATTTTTGGCACACGGAGGCCCCTTGCAAAGTCTCGCACCATTCCGAGTCCGGCGGACGAAGTTGGGCAGCCCCACCCCCCAAGGCTATAGCCCACCCGTTTTTGTTGCCTTTTTCCGCTGGACGAACTTGGCGCCCCGGCCTTCGGGTTTTTATTTTTGGGCGCGGCTGTGTCCGCGGCCTACTTTTGGCACACGGAGGCCCCTTACAAAGTCTCGCGCCATTCCGAGTCCGGCGGACGAAGTTGGGCAGCCCCACCCCCCAAGGATATAGCCCACCCGTTTTTGTTGCCTTTTTCCGCTGGACGAACTTGGCGCCCCGGCCTTCGGGTTTTTATTTTTGGGCGCGGCTGTGTCCGCGGCCTACTTTTGGCACACGGAGGCCCCTTACAAAGTCTCGCGCCATTCCGAGTCTGGCGGACGAAGTTGGGCAGCCCCACCCCCCAAGGATATAGCCCACCCGTTTTTGTTGCCTTTTTCCGCTGGACGAACTTGGCGCCCCGGCCTTCGGGTTTTTATTTTTGGGTGCGGCTGTGTCCGCGGCCTATTTTTGGCACACGGTGGCCACTCGCAAAGTCTCGCGCCATTCCGAGTCTGGCGGACGAAGTTGGGCAGCCCCACCCCCCAAGGCCATAGCCCACCCGTTTTTGTGGCCTTTTTCCGCTGGACGAACTTTGCGCCCTGGCCTTCGGGCGGTTATTTTTGGGCGCGGCTGTGCCCGCGGCCTATTTTTGGCACACGGTGGCCACTCGCAAAGTCTCGTTCCATTCCGAGTCCGGCGGACGAAGTTGGCCAGCCCCACCCCCCAAGGCTATAGCCCACCCGTTTTTGTGGCCTTTTTCCGCTGGACGAACTTGGCGCCCCGGCCTTCGGACCGTTATTTTTGGGCGCGGCTGTGCCTGTGGCCTATTTTTGGTACACGGAGGCCCCTCGCAAAGTCTCGCGCCATTCCGAGTCCGGCGGACGAAGTTAGCCAGCCCCACCTCCCAAGGCTATAACCCACCCGTTTTTGTGGCCTTTTTCCGCTGGACGAACTTGGCGCCCCGGCCTTCGGTCGGGTATTTTTGGGCGCGGCAGCGCCCGCGGCCTATTTTTGGTACACGGAGGGCCCTCGCAAAGGCTCGCGCCATTCCGAGTCCGGCGGACGAAATTGGCCAGCCCCACCCCCCAAGGCTATAGCCCACCCGTTTTTGTGGCCTTTTTCCGCTGACGAACTTGGCGCCCCGGCCTTCGGGCGGTTATTTTTGGGCGCGGTTGTGCCCGCGTCCTCTTTTTGGCACACGGAGGCCCCTCGCTAAGTCTCGCGCCATTCCGAGACCGGCGGACGAAGTTGGCCAGCCCCACCTCCCAAGGCTATAGCCCACCCGTTTTTGTGGCCTTTTTCCGCTTGACGAACTTGGCGCCCCGGCCTTCGGGCTTTTATTTTTGGGCGCGGCTGTGCCCGTGGCCTATTTTTGGAACACGGAGGCCCCTCGCAAAGTCTCGCGCCATTCCGAGTCCGGCGGACGAAGTTGGCCAGCCCCACCCCCCAAGGCTATAGCCCACCCGTTTTTGTGGCCTTTTTCCGCTGGACGAACTTTGCGCCCCGGCCTTCGGGCGGTTATTTTTGGGCGCGGCTGTGCCCACGGCATATTTTTGGCACACGGAGGCCACACGCAAGGTTTCATTCCATTCCGAGTCCGGCGGACGAAGTTGGCCAGCCCCACCTCCCAAGGCTATAGCCCACCCGTTTTTTGTGGCTTTTTTCCGCTGGACGAACTTGGCGCCCCGGCCTTCGAGCTTTTATTTTTGGGCGCGGCTGTGTCCGCGGCCTATTTTTGGCACACGGAGGCCCCGTGCAAAGTCTCGCACCATTCCGAGTCCGGCGGACGAAGTTGGGCAGCCCCACCCCCCAAGGCTATAGCCCACCCGTTTTTGTTGCCTTTTTCCGCTGGACGAACTTGGCGCCCCGGCCTTCGGGTTTTTATTTTTGGGCGCGGCTGTGTCCGCGGCCTACTTTTGGCACACGGAGGCCCCTTACAAAGTCTCGCGCCATTCCGAGTCTGGCGGACGAAGTTGGGCAGCCCCACCCCCCAAGGATATAGCCCACCCGTTTTTGTTGCCTTTTTCCGCTGGACGAACTTGGCGCCCCGGCCTTCGGGTTTTTATTTTTGGGCGCGGCTGTGTCCGCGGCCTATTTTTGGCACACGGTGGCCACTCGCAAAGTCTCGCGCCATTCCGAGTCTGGCGGACGAAGTTGGGCAGCCCCACCCCCCAAGGCCATAGCCCACCCGTTTTTGTGGCCTTTTTCCGCTGGACGAACTTTGCGCCCTGGCCTTCGGGCGGTTATTTTTGGGCGCGGCTGTGCCCGCGGCCTATTTTTTGCACACGGAGGCCACTCGCAAAGTCTCGTTCCATTCCGAGTCCGGCGGACGAAGTTGGGCAGCCCCACCTCCCAAGGCTATAGCCCACCCGTTTTTGTGGCCTTTTTCCGCTGGACGAACTTGGCGCCCCGGCCTTCGGGATTCTATTTTTGTGCGCGGCTGTGCCCGTGGCCTATTTTTGGCACACGGAGGCCCCTGGCAAAGTCTCGCGCCATTCCGAGTCCGGCGGACGAAGTGGGCCAGCCCCACCCCCCAAGGCTATAGCCAACTCGTCTTTGTGGCCTTTTTCCGCTGGACGAACATTGCGCCCCGGCCTTCGGGCGGTTATTTTTGGGCGCGGCTGTGTCCGCGGCCTATTTTTGGCACACGGAGGCCACTCGCAAGGTCTCGTGCCATTCCGAGTCCGGCGGACGAAGTTGGCCAGCCCCACCTCCCAAGGCTATAGCCCACCCGTTTTTTGTGGCTTTTTTCCGCTGGACGAACTTGGCGCCCCAGCCTTCGAGCTTTTATTTTTGGGCGCGGCTGTGTCCGCGGCCTATTTTTGGCACACGGAGGCCCCTTGCAAAGTCTCGCACCATTCCGAGTCCGGCGGACGAAGTTGGGCAGCCCCACCCCCCAAGGCTATAGCCCACCCGTTTTTGTTGCCTTTTTCCGCTGGACGAACTTGGCGCCCGGCCTTCGGGTTTTTAATTTTTTGGCGCGGCTGTGTCCGCGGCCTACTTTTGGCACACGGAGGCCCCTTACAAAGTCTCGCGCCATTCCGAGTCTGGCGGACGAAGTTGGGCAGCCCCACCCCCCAAGGATATAGCCCACCCGTTTTTGTTGCCTTTTTCCGCTGGACGAACTTGGCGCCCCGGCCTTCGGGTTTTTATTTTTGGACGCGGCTGTGTCCGCGGCCTACTTTTGGCACACGGAGGCCCCTTACAAAGTCTCGCGCCATTCCGAGTCTGGCGGACGAAGTTGGGCAGCCCCACCCCCCAAGGCCATAGCCCACCCGTTTTTGTGGCCTTTTTCCGCTGGACGAACTTTGCGCCCTGGCCTTCGGGCGGTTATTTTTGGGTGCGGCTGTGCCCGCGGCCTATTTTTTGCACACGGAGGCCACTCGCAAAGTCTCGTTCCATTCCGAGTCCGGCGGACGAAGTTGGGCAGCCCCACCTCCCAAGGCTATAGCCCACCCGTTTTTGTGGCCTTTTTCCGCTGGACGAACTTGGCGCCCCGGCCTTCGGGCTTCTATTTTTGTGCGCGGCTGTGCCCGTGGCCTATTTTTGGCACACGGAGGCCCCTGGCAAAGTCTCGCGCCATTCCGAGTCCGGCGGACGAAGTGGGCCAGCCCCACCCCCCAAGGCTATAGCCAACTCGTCTTTGTGGCCTTTTTCCGCTGGACGAACTTTGCGCCCCGGCCTTCGGGCGGTTATTTTTGGGCGCGGCTGTGCCCGCGGCCTATTTTTGGCACACGGAGGCCACTCGCAAGGTCTCGTGCCATTCCGAGTCCGGCGGACGATGTTGGCCAGCCCCACCTCCCAAGGCTATAGCCCACCCGTTTTTGTGGCCTTTTTCCGCTGGACGAACTTGGCGCCCCGGGCTTCGGGCTTTTATTTTTGGGCGTGGCTGTGCCCGCGGTCTATTTTTGGCACACGGAGGCCACTCGCAAAGTCTCGTGCCATTCCGAGTCCGGCGGACGAAGTTGGCCAGCCCCACCTCCCAAGGCTATAGCCCACCCGTTTTTGTGGCCTTTTTCCGCTTGACGAACTTGGCGCCCCGGCCTTCGGGCTTTTATTTTTGGGCGCGGCTGTGCCCGTGGCCTATTTTTGGAACACGGAGGCCCCTCGCAAAGTCTCGCGCCATTCCGAGTCCGGCGGACGAAGTTGGCCAGCCCCACCCCCCAAGGCTATAGCCCACCCGTTTTTGTGGCCTTTTTCCGCTGGACGAACTTTGCGCCCCGGCCTTCGGGCGGTTATTTTTGGGCGCGGCTGTGCCCACGGCATATTTTTGGCACACGGAGGCCACACGCAAGGTTTCATTCCATTCCGAGTCCGGCGGACGAAGTTGGCCAGCCCCACCTCCCAAGGCTATAGCCCACCCGTTTTTTGTGGCTTTTTTCCGCTGGACGAACTTGGCGCCCCGGCCTTCGAGCTTTTATTTTTGGGCGCGGCTGTGTCCGCGGCCTATTTTTGGCACACGGAGGCCCCTTGCAAAGTCTCGCACCATTCCGAGTCCGGCGGACGAAGTTGGGCAGCCCCACCCCCCAAGGCTATAGCCCACCCGTTTTTGTTGCCTTTTTCCGCTGGACGAACTTGGCGCCCCGGCCTTCGGGTTTTTATTTTTGGGCGCGGCTGTGTCCGCGGCCTACTTTTGGCATACGGAGGCCCCTTCCAAAGTCTCGCGCCATTCCGAGTCTGGCGGACGAAGTTGGGCAGCCCCACCCCCCAAGGATATAGCCCACCCGTTTTTGTTGCCTTTTTCCGCTGGACGAACTTGGCGCCCCGGCCTTCGGGTTTTTATTTTTGGGCGCGGCTGTGTCCGCGGCCTACTTTTGGCACACGGAGGCCCCTTACAAAGTCTCGCGCCATTCCGAGTCTGGCGGACGAAGTTGGGCAGCCCCACCCCCCAAGGCCATAGCCCACCCGTTTTTGTGGCCTTTTTCCGCTGGACGAACTTTGCGCCCTGGCCTTCGGGCGGTTATTTTTGGGCGCGGCTGTGCCCGCGGCCTATTTTTTGCACACGGAGGCCACTCGCAAAGTCTCGTTCCATTCCGAGTCCGGCGGACGAAGTTGGGCAGCCCCACCTCCCAAGGCTATAGCCCACCCGTTTTTGTGGCCTTTTTCCGCTGGACGAACTTGGCGCCCCGGCCTTCGGGCTTCTATTTTTGTGTGCGGCTGTACCCGTGGCCTATTTTTGGCACACGGAGGCCCCTGGCAAAGTCTCGCGCCATTCCGAGTCCGGCGGACGAAGTGGGCCAGCCCCACCCCCCAAGGCTATAGCCAACTCGTCTTTGTGGCCTTTTTCCGCTGGACGAACTTTGCGCCCCGGCCTTCGGGCGGTTATTTTTGGGCGCGGCTGTGACCGCGGCCTATTTTTGGCACACGGAGGCCACTCGCAAGGTCTCGTGCCATTCCGAGTCCGGCGGACGATGTTGGCCAGCCCCACCTCCCAAGGCTATAGCCCACCCGTTTTTGTGGCCTTTTTCCGCTGGACGAACTTGGCGCCCCGGTCTTCGGGCTTTTATTTTTGGGCGTGGCTGTTCCCGTGGTCTATTTTTGGCACACGGAGGCCACTCGCAAGGTCTCGTGCCATTCCGAGTCCGGCGGACGAAGTTGGCCAGCCCCACCTCCCAAGGCTATAGCCCACCCGTTTTTGTGGCCTTTTTCCGCTTGACGAACTTGGGGCCCCGGCCTTCGGGCTTTTATTTTTGGGCGCGGCTGTGCCCGTGGCCTATTTTTGGAACACGGAGGCCCCTCGTAAAGTCTCGCGCCATTCCCAGTCCGGCGGACGAAGTTGGCCAGCCCCACCCCCCAAGGCTATAGCCCACCCGTTTTTGTGGCCTTTTTCCGCTGGACGAACTTTGCGCCCCGGCCTTCGGGCGGTTATTTTTGGGCGCGGCTGTGCCCACGGCATATTTTTGGCACACGGAGGCCACACGCAAGGTTTCGTTCCATTCCGAGTCCGGCGGACGAAGTTGGCCAGCCCCACCTCCCAAGGCTATAGCCCACCCGTTTTTGTGGCTTTTTTCCGCTGGACGAACTTGGCGCCCCGGCCTTCGAGCTTTTATTTTTGGGCGCGGCTGTGTCCGCGGCCTATTTTTGGCACACGGAGGCCCCTTGCAAAGTCTCGCACCATTCCGAGTCCGGCGGACGAAGTTGGGCAGCCCCACCCCCCAAGGCTATAGCCCACCCGTTTTTGTGGCCTTTTTCCGCTGGACGAACTTTGCGCCCCGGCCTTCGGGCGGTTATTTTTGGGCGCGGCGGTGCCCACGGCATATTTTTGGCACACGGAGGCCACACGCAAGGTTTCGTTCCATTCCGAGTCCGGCGGACGAAGTTGGCCAGCCCCACCTCCCAAGGCTATAGCCCACCCGTTTTTGTGGCCTTTTTCCGCAGGACGAACTTGGCGCCCCGGCCTTCGGGCTTTTATTTTTGGGCGCGGCTGTGTCCGTGGCCTATTTTTGGCACACGGAGGCCCCTCGCAAAGTCTCGCGCCATTTCGAGTCCGGCGGACGAAGTGGGCCAGCCCCACCCCCCAAGGCTATAGCCCACCCGTTTTTGTGACCTTTTTCCGCTGCACGAACTTTTCGCCCCGGTCTTCGGGCGGTTATTTTTGGATGCGGCTGTGGTCGCGGCCTATTTTTGGCACACGGAGGCCACTCGGAAAGTCTCGTGCCATTCCGAGTCCGGCGGACGAAGTTGGGCAGCCCCACCTCCCAAGGCTATAGCCCACCTGTTTTTGTGGCCTTTTTCCACTGGACGAACTTGGCGCCCCGGCCTTCGGGCTTCTATTTTTGTGCGCGGCTGTGCCCGCGGCCTATTTTTGGCACACGGAGGCCCCTCGCAAAGTCTCGTGCCATTCCGAGTCCGGCGGACGAAGTTGGCCAGCCCCACCCCCCAAGGCTATAGCCCACCCGTTTTTGTGGCCTTTTTTCGCAGGACTAACTTGGCGCCCCGGCCTTCAGGCAGTTATTTTTTGGCGCTGCTGTGCCCGCAGTCTATTTTTGGTACACGAAGGGTCCTAGCAAAATCTCGCGCCATTCCGAGTCCGGCGGACGAAGTTAGCCAGCCTCACCCCCCAAGGCCATAGCCCACCCGTTTTTGTGGCCTTTTTCCGCTGGACGAACTTGGCGCCTCGGCGTTCGGGAGGTTATTTTTGGGCGCGGCTGTGCCCGCGGCCTATTTTTGGCACACGGAGGCCTCTCGCAAAGTCTCGCGCCATTCCGAGTCCGGCGGACGAAGTTGGCCAGCCCCACCTCCCAAGGCTATAGCCCACCCGTTTTTGTGGCCTTTTTCCGCTGGACGAACTTGGCGCCCCGGCCTTCGGGCAGTTATTTTTGGGCGCAGCTGTGCCCGTAGCCTATTTTTGGCACACGGAGGCCCCTCGCAAAGTCTCGCGCCATTCCGAGTCCGGCGGACGAAGTTGGCCAGCCCCACCCCCCAAGGCTATAGCCCACCCGTTTTTGTGACCTTTTTCCGCTGGACGAACTTTGCGCCCCGGCCTTCGGGCGGTTATTTTTGGACGCGGCTGTGGTCGCGGCCTATTTTTGGCACACGGTGGCCCTCGTAAAGTCTCGCGCCATTCCCAGTCCGGCGGACGAAGTTGGCCAGCCCCACCCCCCAAGGCTATAGACCACCCGTTTTTGTGGCCTTTTTCCGCAGGACGAACTTGGCGCCCCGGCCTTCGGGCTGTTATTTTTGGGCGCGGCTGTGCCCGCGGCCTATTTTTGGCACACAGAGACCCCTCGAAAAGTCTCATGCCATTCCGAGTCCGGCGGACGAAGTGGGCCAGCCCCACCCCCCAAGGCTATAGCCCACCCGTTTTTGTGGACTTTTTCTGCTGGACGAACAAGGCGCCCCGGCCTTCAGGTGGTTATTTTTGGGCGCGGCTGTGCCCTTGGCCTATTTTTGGGACACGGAGGCCGCTCGCAAAGTCTCGCCCCATTCCGAGTCCAGCTGACGAAGTTGGCCAGCCCCACCCCCCAGGGATATAGCCCACCCGTTTTTGAGGCCTTTTTCCGCTGGACGAACTTTGCGCCCCGGCCTTCGGGCAGTTATTTATTGGCGCGGCTGTGCCCGCAGCCTATTTTGTGCACACGGAGGCCCCTTGCAAAGTCTCGTGCCATTCCGAGTCCGGCGGACGAAGTGGGCCAGCCCCACCCCCCAAGGCTATAGCCCACCCGTTTTTGAGGCCTTTTTCCGCTGGACGAACTTTGCGCCCCGGCCTTCGGGCCGTTATTTTTTGGCGCAGCTGTGCCCGCGGCCTATTTTTGGCACACGGATGCCCCTCGCAAAGTCTCGCACCATTCCGAGTCCGGCAGAAGAAGTTGGCCAGCCCCACCCCCCAAGGCTATAGCCCACCCGTTTTTGTGGCCTTTTTCCGCTGGACGAACTTGGCGCCCCGGCCTTCGGGCGGTTATTTTTGGGCGCGGCTGTGCCCGCGGCCTATTTTTTGCCAACGGAGGCCCCTCGCAAAGTCTCGCACCATTCCGAGTCCGGCGGACGAAGTTGGCCAGCCCCACCCCCCAAGGATATAGCCCACCCGTTTTTGTGGCCTTTTTCCGCTGGACGAAATTGGCGCCCCGGCCTTCGGGCGGTTATTTTTGGGCGCGGCTGTGCCCGCTTCCTATTTTTGGCACATGGAGGGCCCTCACAAAGTCTCGCTCCATTCCGAGTCCGGCGGACGAAGTTGGCCAGCCCCACCCCCCAAGGCTATAGCCCATCCGTTTTTGTGGCCTTTTTCCGCTGGACGAACTTGGCGCCCCGGCCTTCGGGCGGTTATTTTTGGGCTCGGCTGGGCCCGTGGCCTATTTTTTTCACACGGAGGGCCCTCGCAAAGTCTCGCGCCATTTCGAGTCCGGCAGACGAAGTTGGCCAGCCCCACCCCCCTAGGCTATAGCCCATCCGTTTTTGAGGTCTTTTTCTGCTGGACGAACTTGGCGCCCCGGCCTTCGGGCGGTTATTTTTGGGGGCGGCTGTGTCCGCGGCCTATTTTTTGCACACGGAGGCCCCTCGCAAAGTCTCGTGCCATTCCAAGTCTGGCGGACGAAGTGGGCCAGCCCCACCCCCCAAGGTTATAGCCCACCCGTTTTTGTGGCCTTTTTCCGCTGGACGAACTTGGCGCCCGGGCCTTCGGGGGGTAATTTTTGAGCGCGGCTGTGCCCGCGATCTATTTTTGGCACACGGAGGGCCCTCGCAATGTCTCGCTCCATTCCGAGTCCAGCGGACGAAGTTGGCCAGCCCCACCCCCCAAGGCTATAGCCCATCCGTTTTTGTGGCCTTTTTCCGCTGGACGAACTTGGTGCCCCGGCCTTCGGGCGGTTATTTTTGTGCTCGGCTGGGCCCGTGGCCTATTTTTTTCACACGGAGGGCCCTCGCAAAGTCTCGCGCCATTTCGAGTCCGGCGGACGAAGTTGGCCAGCCCCACCCCCCAAGGCTATAGCCCACCCGTTTTTGAGGTCTTTTTCCGCTGGACGAACTTGGCGCCCCGGCTTTCGGGCGGTTATTTTTGGGCGCGGCTGTGCCCGCGGCCTATTTTTTGCACACGGAGACCCCTCGCAAAGTCTCATGCCATTCAAAGTCTGGCGGACGAAGTGGGCCAGCCCCACCCCCCAAGGATATAGCCCACCCGTTTTTGTGGCCTTTTTCCGCTGGACGAAATTGGCGCCCCGGCCTTCGGGCGGTTATTTTTGGGCGCGGCTGTGCCCGCTTCCTATTTTTGGCACATGGAGGGCCCTCGCAATGTCTCGCTCCATTCCGAGTCCAGCGGACGAAGTTGGCCAGCCCCACCCCCCAAGGCTATAGCCCATCCGTTTTTGTGGCCTTTTTCCGCTGGACGAACTTGGCGCCCCGGCCTTCGGGCGGTTATTTTTGGGCTCGGCTGGGCCCGTGGCCTATGTTTTTCACACGGAGGGCCCTCGCAAAGTCTCGCGCCATTTCGAGTCCGGCAGACGAAGTTGGCCAGCCCCACCCCCCAAGGCTATAGCCCATCCGTTTTTGAGGTCTTTTTCCGCTGGACGAACTTGGCGCCCCGGCCTTCGGGCGGTTATTTTTGGGGGCGGCTGTGTCCGCGGCCTATTTTTTGCACACGGAGGCCCCTCGCAAAGTCTCGTGCCATTCCAAGTCTGGCGGACGAAGTGGGCCAGCCCCACCCCCCAAGGTTATAGCCCACCCGTTTTTGTGGCCTTTTTCCGCTGGACGAACTTGGCGCCCGGGCCTTCGGGGGGTAATTTTTGAGCGCGGCTGTGCCCGCGGCCTATTTTTGGCACACGGAGGGCCCTCGCAATGTCTCGCTCCATTCCGAGTCCAGCGGACGAAGTTGGCCAGCCCCACCCCCCAAGGCTATAGCCCATCCGTTTTTGTGGCCTTTTTCCGCTGGACGAACTTGGTGCCCCGGCCTTCGGGCGGTTATTTTTGTGCTCGGCTGGGCCCGTGGCCTATTTTTTTCACACGGAGGGCCCTCGCAAAGTCTCGCGCCATTTCGAGTCCGGCGGACGAAGTTGGCCAGCCCCACCCCCCAAGGCTATAGCCCACCCGTTTTTGAGGTCTTTTTCCGCTGGACGAACTTGGCGCCCCGGCTTTCGGGCGGTTATTTTTGGGCGCGGCTGTGCCCGCGGCCTATTTTTTGCACACGGAGACCCCTCGCAAAGTCTCATGCCATTCAAAGTCTGGCGGACGAAGTGGGCCAGCCCCACCCCCCAAGGATATAGCCCACCCGTTTTTGTGGCCTTTTTCCGCTGGACGAAATTGGCGCCCCGGCCTTCGGGCGGTTATTTTTGGGCGCGGCTGTGCCCGCTTCCTATTTTTGGCACATGGAGGGCCCTCACAAAGTCTCGCTCCATTCCGAGTCCGGCGGACGAAGTTGGCCAGCCCCACCCCCCAAGGCTATAGCCCATCCGTTTTTGTGGCCTTTTTCCGCTGGACGAACTTGGCGCCCCGGCCTTCGGGCGGTTATTTTTGGGCTCGGCTGGGCCCGTGGCCTATGTTTTTCACACGGAGGGCCCTCGCAAAGTCTCGCGCCATTTCGAGTCCGGCAGACGAAGTTGGCCAGCCCCACCCCCCAAGGCTATAGCCCATCCGTTTTTGAGGTCTTTTTCCGCTGGACGAACTTGGCGCCCCGGCCTTCGGGCGGTTATTTTTGGGGGCGGCTGTGTCCGCGGCCTATTTTTTGCACACGGAGGCCCCTCGCAAAGTCTCGTGCCATTCCAAGTCTGGCGGACGAAGTGGGCCAGCCCCACCCCCCAAGGATATAGCCCACCCGTTTTTGTGGCCTTTTTCCGCTGGACGAACTTGGCGCCCGGGCCTTCGGGGGGTAATTTTTGAGCGCGGCTGTGCCCGCGGCCTATTTTTGGCACACGGAGGGCCCTCGCAATGTCTCGCTCCATTCCGAGTCCAGCGGACGAAGTTGGCCAGCCCCACCCCCCAAGGCTATAGCCCATCCGTTTTTGTGGCCTTTTTCCGCTGGACGAACTTGGTGCCCCGGCCTTCGGGCGGTTATTTTTGTGCTCGGCTGGGCCCGTGGCCTATTTTTTTCACACGGAGGGCCCTCGCAAAGTCTCGCACCATTTCGAGTCCGGCGGACGAAGTTGGCCAGCCCCACCCCCCAAGGCTATAGCCCACCCGTTTTTGAGGTCTTTTTCCGCTGGACGAACTTGGCGCCCCGGCTTTCGGGCGGTTATTTTTGGGCGCGGCTGTGCCCGCGGCCTATTTTTTGCACACGGAGACCCCTCGCAAAGTCTCATGCCATTCAAAGTCTGGCGGACGAAGTGGGCCAGCCCCACCCCCCAAGGCTATAGCCCACCCGTTTTTGTGGCCTTTGTCCGCTGGAAGAACTTGGCGCCCGGGCCTTCGGGGGGTTATTTTTGGGCGCGGCTGTGCCCGCGGCCTATTTTTGGCACACTGAGGGCCCTCGCAATGTCTCGCTCCATTCCGAGTCCAGCGGACGAAGTTGGCCAGCCCCACCCCCCAAGGCTATAGCCCATCCGTTTTTGTGGCCTTTTTCCGCTGGACGAACTTGGTGCCCCGGCCTTCGGGCGGTTATTTTTGGGCTCGGCTGGGCCCATGGCCTATTTTTTTCACACGGAGGGCCCTCGCCAAGTCTCGCGCCATTTCGAGTCCGGCGGACGAAGTTGGCCAGCCCCACCCCCCAAGGCTTTAACCCACCCGTTTTTGAGGTCTTTTTCCGCTGGACGAACTTGGCGCCCCGGCCTTCGGGCGGTTATTTTTGTACGCGGCTGTGCCCGCGGCCTATTTTTGGCACACGGAGGTGCCTCGCAAAGTCTCGCGCCATTCCTAGTCCGGCGGACGAAGTTGGCCAGCCCCACCCCCCAAGGCTATAGCCCACCCGTTTTTGTGGCCTTTTTCCGCTGGACGAACTTGGCGACCCGGCCTTCGGGCGGTTATTTTTGGGCTCGGCTGGGCCCATGGCCTATTTTTTTCACACGGAGGGCCCTCGCCAAGTCTCGCGCCATTTCGAGTCCGGCGGACGAAGTTGGCCAGCCCCACGCCCCAAGGCTATAGCCCACCCGTTTTTGTGGCCTCTTCCCGCTGGACGAACTTGGCGCCCCGGCTTTTGGGCGGTTATTTTTGGGCGCGGCTGTGCCCGCGGCCTATTTTTTGCACACGGAGGCCCCTCGCAAAGTCTCGTGCCATTCAAAGTCTGGCGGACGAAGTGGGCCAGCCCCACCCCCCAAGGCTATAGCCCACCCATTTTTGTGGCCTTTGTCCGCTGGAAGAACTTGGCGCCTGGGCCTTCGGGGGGTTATTTTTGGGCGCGGCTGTGCCCGTGGCCTATTTTTGGCACACTGAGGGCCCTCGCAATGTCTCGCTCCATTCCGAGTCCAGCGGACGAAGTTGGCCAGCCCCACCCCCCAAGGCTATAGCCCATCCGTTTTTGTGGCCTTTTTCCGCTGGACGAACTTGGTGCCCCGGCCTTCGGGCGGTTATTTTTGGGCTCGGCTGGGCCCATGGCCTATTTTTTTCACACGGAGGGCCCTCGCCAAGTCTCGCGCCATTTCGAGTCCGGCGGACGAAGTTGGCCAGCCCCACCCCCCAAGGCTTTAACCCACCCGTTTTTGAGGTCTTTTTCCGCTGGACGAACCTGGCGCCCCGGCCTTCGGGCGGTTATTTTTGTACGCGGCTGTGCCCGCGGCCTATTTTTGGCACACGGAGGTGCCTCGCAAAGTCTCGCGCCATTCCTAGTCCGGCGGACGAAGTTGGCCAGCCCCACCCCCCAAGGCTATAGCCCACCCGTTTTTGTGGCCTTTTTCCGCTGGACGAACTTGGCGCCCCGGCCTTCGGGCGGTTATTTTTGGGCGCGGCTGTGCCCGCGGCCTATTTTTGGCACACGGAGGGCCCTCGCAAAGTCTCGCTCCATTCCGAGTCCAGCGGACGAAGTTGGCCAGCCCCACCCCCCAAGGCTATAGCCCACCCGTTTTTGTGGCCTTTGTCCGCTGGAAGAACTTGGCGCCCGGGCCTTCGGGGGGTTATTTTTGGGCGCGGCTGTGTCCGTGGCCTATTTTTGGCACACTGAGGGCCCTCGCAATGTCTCGCTCCATTCCGAGTCCAGCGGACGAAGTTGGCCAGCCCCACCCCCCAAGGCTATAGCCCATCCGTTTTTGTGGCCTTTTTCCGCTGGACGAACTTGGTGCCCCGGCCTTCGGGCGGTTATTTTTGGGCTCGGCTGGGCCCATGGCCTATTTTTTTCACACGGAGGGCCCTCGCCAAGTCTCGCGCCATTTCGAGTCCGGCGGACGAAGTTGGCCAGCCCCACCCCCCAAGGCTTTAACCCACCCGTTTTTGAGGTCTTTTTCCGCTGGACGAACTTGGCGCCCCGGCCTTCGGGCGGTTATTTTTGTGCGCGGCTGTGCCCGCGGCCTATTTTTGGCACACGGAGGTGCCTCGCAAAGTCTCGCGCCATTCCTAGTCCGGCGGACGAAGTTGGCCAGCCCCACCCCCCAAGGCTATAGCCCACCCGTTTTTGTGGCCTTTTTCCGCTGGACGAACTTGGCGCCCCGGCCTTCGGGCGGTTATTTTTGGGCGCGGCTGTGCCCGCGGCCTATTTTTGGCACACGGAGGGCCCTCGCAAAGTCTCGCTCCATTCCGAGTCCAGCGGACGAAGTTGGCCAGCCCCACCCCCCAAGGCTATAGCCCATCCGTTTTTGTGGCCTTTTTCCGCTGGACGAACTTGGTGCCCCGGCCTTCGGGCGGTTATTTTTGGGCTCGGCTGGTCCCGTGGCCTATTTTTTTCACACGGAGGGCCCTCGCAAAGTCTCGCGCCATTCCGAGTCCGGCGGACGAAGTTGGCCAGCCCCACCCCCCAAGGCTGTAGCCCACCCGTTTTTGTGGCCTTTTTCCGCTGGACGAACTTGGCGCCCCGGCCTTCGGGCAGGTATTTTTGGGCCCGGCTGTGCCTGCGGCCTATTTTTGGCACACAGAGGGGCCTCGCAAATTCTCGCGCCATTCCGAGTCCGGCGGACGAAGTTGGCCAGCCCCTCCCCCCAAGGCTATAGCCCACCCGTTTTTTGGCCATTTTTCCGCTGGGGGGTTTGGGCGCGCCGACCTTCGGGGGGTTATTTTTGGGCGCGCCTGTGCCCGCGGCCTATTTTTGGCACGCGGAGGCCGCTCGCAAAGTCTCGCCCCATTCCGAGTCCGGCGGACGAAGTTGGCCAGCCCCTCCCCCCAAGGCTATAGCCCACCCGTTTTTTGGCCATTTTTCCGCTGGGGGATTTGGGCGCGCCGACCTTCGGGCGGTTATTTTTGGGTGCGGCTGTGTCCGCGGCCTATTTTTGGCACACGGAGGCCGTTCGTAATGTCTCGCCCTATTCCGAGTCCGGCGGACGAAGTTGGCCAGCCCCTCCCCCCAAGGCTATAGCTCACCCGTTTTTTGGCCATTTTTCTGCTGGGGGGTTTTGGCGCGCCGACCTTCGGGGGGTTATTTTTGGGCGCGGCTGTGCCCGCGGCCTATTTTTGGCACGTGGAGGCCGCTCGCAAAGTCTCGCACCATTCCGAGTCCGGCAGACGAAGTTGGCCAGCCCCTCCCCCCAAGGATATAGCCCACCCGTTTTTTGGCCATTTTTCCGCTGGACGAACTTGGGGCCCCGGCCTTCGGGCGGTTATTTTTGGGCGCGGCTGTGTCCGCATCCTATTTTTGGCACGTAGAGGCCGCTCGCAAAGTCTCGCCCCATTCCGAGTACGGCGGACGAAGTTGGCCAGCCCCTCCCCCCAAGGATATAGCCCACCCATTTTTTGGCCATTTTTCCGCTGCGGGGTTTGGGCGCGCCGACCTTCGGGGGGTTATTTTTGGGCGCGGCTGTGCCCGTGGCCTATTTTTGGGACGCGTATGCCGCTCGCAAAGTCTCGTCCCATTCCGAGTCCGGCGGACGAAGTGGGCCAGCCCCTCCCCCCAAGGCTATAGCCCACCCGGTTTTTTGGCCATTTTTTCGCTGGACGAACTTGGCGCCCCGGCCTTCGGGGGGTTATTTTTGGGCGCGGCTGTGCGCGCGGCCTATTTTTGGCACGCGGAGGCTGTTCGCAAAGTCTCGCCCCATTCCGAGTCCGGCGGACGAAGTTGGCCAGCCCCTCCCCCCAAGGCTATAGCCCACCCGTTTTTGGGCCATTTTTCCGCTGGACGAACTTGGCGCCCCGGCCTTCGGGCGGTTATTTTTGGGCGAGGCTGTCTCCACGGCCTATTTTTGGCACACGGAGGCCACTCACAAAGTCTCGCCCCATTCCGAGTCCGTCGGACGAAGTTGGCCAGCCCCTCCCCCCAAAGCTATAGCCCACCCGATTTTTGGCCATTTTTCCGCTGGACGAACTTGGCACCCCGGCCTTCGTGGGGTTATTTTTGGGCGCGGCTGTGTCCGCGGCCTATTTTTGGCACGCGGAGGCCGCTCGCAAAGTCTCGCCCCAATCCGAGTCCGGCGGACGAAGTTGGCCAGCCCCTCCCCCCAAGGCTATAGCCCACCCGTTTTTTGGCCATTTTTTCGCTGGACGAACTTGGCGCCCCGGCCTTCGGGGGGTTATTTTTGGGCGCGGCTGTGCCCGCGGCCTCTTTTTGGCATGCGTAGGCTGATCGCAAAGTCTCACCCCATTCCGAGTCCGGCGGACGAAGTTGGCCAACCCCTCCCCCCAAGGCTATAGCCCACCCGTTTTTTGGTCATTTTTCCGCTGGACGAACTTGGCGCCCCGGCCTTCGGGGGGTTATTTTTGGGCGCGGCTGTGCCCACGACCTATTTTTGGCACGCGGAGGCCGCTCGCAAAGTCTCGCCCCATTCCGAGTCAGGCGGACGAAGTGGGCCAGCCCCTCCCCCCAAGGCTATAGCCCGCCCATTTTTTGGCCATTTTTCCGCTGGGGGGTTTGGGCGCGCCGACCTTCGGGGGGTTATTTTTGGTTGCGGCTGTGCCCGCGGTCTATTTTGGGCACGCGGAGGCCGTTCGCAAAGTCTCGCCCTATTCCGAGTCCGGCGGACGAAGTTGGCTAGCCCCTCCCCCCAAGGCTATAGCCCACCCGTTTTTTGGCCATTTTTCCGCTGGGGGGTTTGGGCGCGCCGACCGTCGGGGGGTTATTTTTGGGCGTAGCTGTCCCCACGGCCTATTTTTGGTACGCGGAGGCCGCTCGCAAAGTCTCACCCCATTCCGAGTCCGTCGGACGAAGTTGGCCAGCCCCTCCCCCCAAGGCTATAGCCCACCCGTTTTTTGGCCATTTTTCCGCTGGACGAACTTGGCGCCCCGGCCTTCGGGGGTTATTTTTGGGCGCGGCTGTGCCCGCGGCCTATTTTTGGCACGCAGAGGCCGCTCGCAAAGTCTGGCCCCAATCCGAGTCCGGCGGACGAAGTTGGCCAACCCCTCCCCCCAAGACTATAGCCCACCCGTTTTTTAGCCATTTTTCCGCTGGACGAACTTGGCGCCCCGGCCTTCGAGGCGTTATTTTTGGGCGCGGCTGTACCCGCGGCCTATTTTTGGCACGCGGAGGCCGCTCGCAAAGTCTCGCCCCATTCCGAGTCCGGCGGACGAAGTTGGCCAACCCCTCCCCCCAAGGCTATAGCCCACCCGTTTTTTGGCCATTTTTCCGCTGTGGGGTTTGGGCGCGCCGACCGTCGGGGGGTTATTTTTGGGCGCGGCTGTGCCCGTGGCCTATTTTTGGCACGCGTAGACCGCTCCCAAAGTCTCGTCCCATTCCGAGTCCGGCGGACGAAGTTGGCCAACCCCTCCCCCCAAGACTATAGCCCACCCGTTTTTTAGCCATTTTTCCGCTGGACGAACTTGGCGCCCCGGCCTTCGGGGGGTTATTTTTGGGTACGGTTTTGCCCGTGGAATAGTTTTGGCACGCGGAGGCCGCTTGCAAAGTCTCACCCCATTCCGAGTCCGGCGGACGAAGTGGGCCAGCCCCTCCGCCCAAGGCTATAGCCCACCCGTTTTTTGGCCATTTTTCCGCTGGGGGGTTTGGGCGTGCCGAACTTCGGGGGGTTATTTTTGGGCGCGGCTTTGCCCGCGGCCTTTTTTTGGCTTGCGATGGCCGTTCGCAAAGTCTCGTCCCATTCCGAGTCCGGCGGACGACGTTGGCCAGCCTCTCCCCCCAAGGCAATAGCCCACCTGTTTTTTGGCCATTTTTCCGCTGGACGAACTTGGCGCCCCGGCCTTCGGGCGGTTATTTTTGGGCAAGGCTGTACCGCTGCCTATTTTTGGCACGCGGAGGCCGCTCGCAAAGTCTCACCCCATTCCGAGTCCGGCGGACGACGTTGGCCAGCCTCTCCCGCCAAGGCAATAGCCCACCTGTTTTTTGGCCATTTTTCCGCTGGACGAACTTGGCGCCCCGGCCTTCGGGCGGTTATTTTTGGGTACGTCTGTGCCCGCGGCCTATTTTTGGTATGCGGAGGCCGCTCGCAAAGTCTCGCCCCATTCCGTGTCCGGCGGACGAAGTCGGCCAGCCCCTCCCCCCAAGGCTATAGCCCACCCATTTTTTGGCAATTTTTCCGCTGGGGGGTTTGGGCGCGCCGACCTTCGGGGGGTTATTTTTGGGTACGGCTGTGCCCGTGGCCTATTTTGGGTATGCGGAGGCCGCTCGCAATGTCTCGCCCCATTCTGAGTCCGGCGGACGAAGTTGGCCAGCCCCTCCCCCCAAGGCTATAGCCCACCCGTTTTTTGGCCATTTTTCCGCTGGACGAACTTGGCGCCCCAGCCTTCGGGCGGTTATATTTGGGCGCGGCTGTGCCCGCGGCCTATTTTTGGCACTCATAGGCCATCGCAAAGTCTCGTCCCATTCCGAGTCCGGCGGACGAAGTTGGCCAGCCCCTCCCCCCAAGGCTATAGCCCACCCGTTTTTTGGCCATTTTTCCGCTGGGGGGTTTGGGCGAGCCGACCTTCGGGGGGTTATTTTTGGGCGCAGCTGTGCCCGCGGCCTATTTTTGGTACGCGGCGGCCGTTCGCAAAGTTTCGTCCCATTCCGAGTCCGGCGGACGAAGTTGGCCAGCCCCTCCCCCCAAGGCTATAGCCCACCCGCTTTTTGGCCATTTTTCCGCGGGGGGGTTTGGGCGCGCCGACCTTCGGGGGGTTATTTTTGGGTACGGCTGTGTCCGCGGCCTATTTTTGGCACACGGAGGCCGTTCGCAATGTCTCGCCCTATTCCGAGTCCGGCGGACGAAGTTGGCAAGCCCCTCCCCCCAAGGCTATAGCCCACCCGTTTTTTGGCCATTTTTCGGCTGGTCGAACTTGGCGCCCCGGCCTTTGGGCGGTTATTTTTTGGCGCGCCTGTGCCCGCGGCCTATTTTTGGCACGCGGAGGCCACTCGCAAAGTCTCGCCCCATTCCGAGTCCGGCGGACGAAGTTGGCCAGCCCCTCCCCCCAAGGCTATAGCTCACCCGTTTTTTGGCCATTTTTCCGCTGGGGGCTTTGGGCGCGCCGACCTTCGGGGGGTTATTTTTGGGCGTGGCAGTGCCCACGGCCTATTTTGGGCACGCGGAGGCCGCTTGCAAAGTCTCCCCCCATTCCGAGTACGGCGGACGAAGTGTTCCAGCCCCTCCCCCCAAGGCTATAGCCCGCCCATTTTTTGGCCATTTTTCCGCTGGGGGGTTTGGGCGCGCCGACCTTCGGGGGGTTATTTTTGGTTGCGGCTGTGCCCGCGGTCTATTTTGGGCACGCGGAGGCCGCTCGCAAAGTCTCGCCCTATTCCGAGTCCGGCGGACGAAGTTGGCTAGCCCCTCACCCCAAGGCTATAGCCCACCCGTTTTTTGGCCATTTTTCCGATGGGGGGTTTGGGCGCGCCGACCGTCGGGGGATTATTTTTGGGCGCGGCT
Source organism: Citrus sp. QX-2021 (assembly GCA_030444885.1). Lineage (NCBI taxonomy): Eukaryota > Viridiplantae > Streptophyta > Magnoliopsida > Sapindales > Rutaceae > Citrus > Citrus sp. QX-2021. The sequence continues at coordinate 265,753 of JAUJEF010000106.1, forward strand.
GTGCCCGTGGCCTATTTTTAGCACGCGTAGGCCACTCGCAAAGTCTCGCCCCATTCCGAGTCCGGCGGACGAAGTTGGCCAGCCCCTCCCCCCAAGGCTATAGCCCACCCGTTTTTTGGCCATTTTTCCGCTGGGAGAACTTGGCGCCCCGGCCTTCGGGGGGTTATTTTTGGAGTGGCTGTGCCCACGGCCTATTTTTGGCACGCGGAGGCCGCTCGCAAAGTCTCGCCCCATTCCGAGTCCGGCGGACGAAGTTGGCCAGCCCCTCCCCCCAAAGCTATAGCCCACCCGTTTTTGGGCCATTTTTCCGCTGGACGAACTTGGCGACCCGGCCTTCGGGTGGTTATTTTTGGGCGCGGCTGTCCCCGCGGCCTATTTTTGGTATGCGGAGGCCGCTCGCAAAGTCTCGGCCCAATCCGAGTCCGGCGGACGAAGTTGGCCAGCCCCTCCCCCCAAGGCTATAGCCCACCCGTTTTTTGGCCATTTTTCCGCTGGACGAACTTGGCGCCCCGTCCTTCGGGCGGTTATTTTTGGGCGCGGCTGTCCCCACGGCCTATTTTTGGCGCGCGGAGGCCGCTCGCAAAGTCTCACCCCATTCCGAGTCCGGCGGACGAAGTTGGCCAGCCCCTCCCCCCAAGGCTATAGCCCACCCGTTTTTTGGCCATTTTTCCGCTGGACGAACTTGGCGCCCCGGCCTTCGGGGGGTTATTTTTGGGCGCGGCTGTGCCCGCGGCCTATTTTTGGCACGCGGAGGCCGCTCGCAAAGTCTGGCCCCAATCCGAGTCCGGCGGACGAAGTTGGCCAACCCCTCCCCCCAAGACTATAGCCCACCCTTTTTTTAGCCATTTTTCCGCTGGACGAACTTGGCGCCCCGGCCTTCGGGGGGTTATTTTTCGGCGCGGCTGTACCCGCGGCCTATTTTTGGCACGCGGAGGCCGGTCACAAAGTCTAGCCCCATTCCGAGTCCGGCGGACGAAGTTGGCCAACCCCTCCCCCCAAGGCTATAGCCCAACCGTTTTTTGGCCATTTTTCCGCTGGGGGGTTTGGGCGCGCCGACCGTCGGGGGGTTATTTTTGGGCGCGGCTGTGCCGGTGGCCTATTTTTGGCACGCGTAGGCCGCTCGCAAAGTCTCGTCCCATTCCGAGTCCAGCGGACGAAGTTGGCCAACCCCTCCCCCAAGACTATAGCCCACCCGTTTTTTAGCCATTTTTCCGCTGGACGAACTTGGCGCCCCGTCCTTCGGGCGGTTATTTTTGGGCGCGGCTGTCCCCACGGCCTATTTTTGGCGCGCGGAGGCCGCTCGCAAAGTCTCACCCCATTCCGAGTCCGTCGGACGAAGTTGGCCAGCCCCTCCCCCCAAGGCTATAGCCCACCCGTTTTTTGGCCATTTTTCCGCTGGACGAACTTGGCGCCCCGGCCTTCGGGGGGTTATTTTTGGGCGCGGCTGTGCCCGCGGCCTATTTTTGGCACGCAGAGGCCGCTCGCAAAGTCTGGCCCCAATCCGAGTCCGGCGGACGAAGTTGGCCAACCCCTCCCCCCAAGACTATAGCCCACCCTTTTTTTAGCCATTTTTCCGCTGGACGAACTTGGCGCCCCGGCCTTCGGGGGGTTATTTTTGGGCGCGGCTGTACCCGCGGCCTATTTTTGGCACGCGGAGGCCGGTCACAAAGTCTAGCCCCATTCCGAGTCCGGCGGACGAAGTTGGCCAACCCCTCCCCCCAAGGCTATAGCCCAACCGTTTTTTGGCCATTTTTCCGCTGGGGGGTTTGGGCGCGCCGACCGTCGGGGGGTTATTTTTGGGCGCGGCTGTGCCGGTGGCCTATTTTTGGCACGCGTAGGCCGCTCGCAGAGTCTCACCCCATTCCGAGTCCGGCGGACGAAGTGGGCCAGCCCCTCCGCCCAAGGCTATAGCCCACCCGTTTTTTGGCCATTTTTCAGCTGGGGGGTTTGGGCGCGCCGAACTTCGGGGGGTTATTTTTGGGAACGGCTTTGCCCGCGGCCTATTTTTGGCTTGCGATGGCCGGTCGCAAAGTCTCGTCCCATTCCGAGTCCGGCGGACGACGTTGGCCAGCCTCTCCCCCCAAGGCAATAGCCCACCTGTTTTTTGGCCATTTTTCCGCTGGACGAACTTGGCGCCCCGGCCTTCGGGCGGTTATTTTTGGGCAAGGCTGTGCCCGCTGCCTATTTTTGGCACGCGGTGGCCGTTCGCAAAGTCTCGCCCCATTCCGAGTCCGGCGGACGACGTTGGCCAGCCTCTCCCGCAAAGGCAATAGCCCACCTGTTTTTTGGCCATTTTTCCGCTGGACGAACTTGGCGCCCCGGCCTTCGGGCGGTTATTTTTGGGTACGGCTGTGCCTGCAGCCTATTTTTGGTATGCGGAGGCCGCTCGCAAAGTCTCACCCCATTCCGTGTCCGGCGGACGAAGTCGGCCAGCCCCTCCCCCCAAGGCTATAGCCCACCCATTTTTTGGCAATTTTTCCGCTGGGGGGTTTGGGCGCGCCGACCTTCGGGGGGTTATTTTTGGGTACGGCTGTGCCCGCGGCCTATTTTGGGTACGCGGAGGCCACTCGCAATGTCTCGCCCCATTCTGAGTCCGGCGGACGAAGTTGGCCAGCCCCTCCCCCCAAGGCTATAGCCCACCCGTTTTTTGGCCATTTTTCCGCTGGACGAACTTGGCGCCCCAGCCTTTGGGCGGTTATATTTGGGCGCGGCTGTGCCCGCGGCCTATTTTTGGCACGCATAGGCCGTCGCAAAGTCTCGCCCCATTCCGAGTCCGGCGGACGAAGTTGGCCAGCCCCTCCCCCCAAGGCTATAGCCCACCCGTTTTTTGGCCATTTTTCCGCTGGGGGGTTTGGGCGCGCCGACCTTCGGGGGGTTATTTTTGGGTACGGCTGTGTCCGCGGCCTATTTTTGGCACACGGAGGCCGTTCGCAATGTCTCGCCCTATTCCGAGTCCGGCGGACGAAGTTGGCAAGCCCCTCCCCCCAAGGCTATAGCCCACCCGTTTTTTGGCCATTTTTCGGCTGGTCGAACTTGGCGCCCCGGCCTTTGGGCGGTTATTTTTGGGCGCGCCTGTGCCCGCGACCTATTTTTGGTACGCGGCGGCCGCTCGCAAAGTCTCGTCCCATTCCGAGTCCGGCGGACGAAGTTGGCCAGCCCCTCCCCCCAAGGCTATAGCCCACCCGTTTTTTGGCCATTTTTCCGCTGGGGGGTTTGGGCGCGCCGACCTTCGGGGGGTTATTTTTGGGTACGGCTGTGTCCGTGGCCTATTTTTGGCACACGGAGGCCGTTCGCAATGTCTCGCCCTATTCCGAGTCCGGCGGACGAAGTTGGCAAGCCCCTCCCCCCAAGGCTATAGCCCACCCGTTTTTTGGCCATTTTTCGGCTGGTCGAACTTGGCGCCCCGGCCTTTGGGCGGTTATTTTTGGGCGCGCCTGTGCCCGCGGCCTATTTTTGGCACGCGGAGGCCGCTCGCAAAGTCTCGCCCCATTCCGAGTCCGGCGGACGAAGTTGGCCAGCCCCTCCCCCCAAGGCTATTGCTCACCCGTTTTTTGGCCATTTTTCCGCTGGGGGGTTTGGGTGCGCCGACCTTCGGGGGGTTATTTTTGGGCGTGGCTGTGCCCACGGCCTATTTTGGGTACGCGGAGGCCGCTCGCAATGTCTCGCCCCATTCCGAGTCCGGCAGACGAAGTTGGCCAGCCCCTCCCAACAAGGCTATAGCCCACCCGTTTTTTGGCCATTTTTTCGCTGGACGAACTTGGCGGCCCGGCCTTCGGGGGGTTATTTTTGGGCGCGGCTGTGCCCTCGACCTATTTTTGGAACGTGGAGGCCGTTCGCAAAGTCTCACCCCTTTCCGAGTCCGGCGGACGAAGTTGGCCAGCCCCTCCCTCCAAGGCTATAGCTCACCCGTTTTTTGGCCATTTTTCCGCTGGGGGGTTTGGACGCGCCGACCTTCGGGGGGTTATTTTTGGGCGTGGCTGTGCCCACAGCCTATTTTGGGTACGCGGAGGCCGCTCGCAATGTCTCGCCCCATTCCGAGTCCGGCGGACGAAGTTGGCCAACCCCTCCCCCCAAGGCTATAGCCCACCCGTTTTTTGGCCATTTTTCCGCTGGTCGAACTTGGGGACCCGGCCTTCGGGCGGTTATTTTTGGGCGAGGCTGTGTCCGCGTCCTATTTTTGGCACGCGGAGGCCGCTTTCAAAGTCTCCCCCCATTCCGAGTACGGCGGACGAAGTGTTCCAGCCCCTCCCCCCAAGGCTATAGCCCGCCCATTTTTTGGCCATTTTTCCGCTGGGGGGTTTGGGCGCGCCGACATTCAGGGGGTTATTTTTCGTTGCGGCTGTGCCCGCGGTCTATTTTGGGCACGCGGAGGCCGCTCGCAAAGTCTCGCCCCATTCCGAGTCCGGCGGACGAAGTTGGCTAGCCCCTCCCCCCAAGGCTATAGCCCACCCGTTTTTTGGCCATTTTTCCGCTGGGGGGTTTAGGCGCGCCGACCATCGGGCGGTTATTTTTGGGCGCGGCTGTCCCCGCGGCCTATTTTTGGCACACGGAGGCCGCTCACAAAGTCTCGCCCCATTCCGAGTCCGTCGGACGAAGTTGGCCAGCCCCTCCCCCCAAAGCTATAGCCCACCCGATTTTTGGCCATTTTTCCGCTGGACGAACTTGGCGCCCCGGCCTTCGTGGGGTTATTTTTGGGCGCGGCTGTGTCCCTGGCCTATTTTTGGCACGCGGAGGCCGCTCGCAAAGTCTCGCCCCAATCCGAGTCCGGCGGACGAAGTTGGCCAGCCCCTCCCCCCAAGGCTATAGCCCACCCGTTTTTTGGCCATTTTCCGCTGGACGAACTTGGCGCCCCGGCCTTCGGGGGGTTATTTTTGGGCGCGGCTGTGCCCGCGGCCTCTTTTTGGCACGCGGAGGCTGATCGCAAAGTCTCACCCCATTCCGAGTCCGGCGGACGAAGTTGGCCAACCCCTCCCCCCAAGGCTATAGCCCACCCGTTTTTTGGCCATTTTTCCGCTGGACGAACTTGGCGGCCCGCCCTTCGGGGGGTTATTTTTGGGCGCGGCTGTGCCCGCGGTCTATTTTGGGCACGTGGAGGCCGCTCGCAAAGTCTAGCTCCATTCCGAGTCCGGCGGACGAAGTTGGCCAGCCCCTCCCCCCAAGGCTATAGCCCACCCGTTTTTTTGCCATTTTTCCGCTGGACTAACTTGGCGCCCCGGCCTTCGGGGGGTTATTTTTGGAGCGGCTGTGCCCACGGCCTATTTTTGGCGCGCGGAGGCCGCTCGCAAAGTCTCGCCCCATTCCGAGTCCGGCGGACGAAGTTGGCCAGCCCCTCCCACCAAAGCTATAGCCCACCCGTTTTTGGGCCATTTTTCCGCTGGACGAACTTGGCGCCCCGGCCTTGGCGTGGTTATTTTTGGGCGCGGCTGTGCCCGCGGCCTATTTTTGGCACGCGGAGGCCACAAACAAAATCTCGCCCCATTCCGAGTCCTGCGGACGAAGTTGGCGAGCCTCTCCCCCCAAGGCTATAGACCACCCGTTTTTTGGCCATTTTTCCGCTGAGGGGTTTGGGCGCGCCGACCTTCGGAAAGTTATTTTTGGGCGCGTCTGTGCCCACGGCCTATTTTTGGCACGCGGATGCCGCTCGCAAAGTCTCGCCCCATTCCGAGTCCGGCGGACGAAGTTGGCCAGCCCCTCCCCCAAGACTGTAACCCACCCGTTTTTTGGCCATTTTTCCGATGGGGGGTTTGGGCGCGCCGACCTTCGGGGGGTTATTTTTGGGCGCGGCTGTGCCCGCTGCCTATTTTTCGCACGCAGAGGACGCTCGCAAAGTCTCGCCCCATTCCGAGTCCGGCGGACGAAGTTGGCCAGCCCCTCCCCCCAAGGCTATAGCCCAACCGTTTTTTGGCCATTTTTCCGCTGGACGAACCTAGCGCCCCGGCCATCGGGCGGTTATTTTTGGGCGCGGCTGTGCCCGCGGCCTATTTTTGGCACGCGGAGGCCGCTCGCAAAGTCTCGCCCCATTCCGAGTCCGGCGGACGAAGTTGGACAGCCCCACCCCCCAAGGCTATGGCCCACCCGTTTTTTGGCCATTTTTCCACTGGACGAACTTGGCGCCCCGGCCTTCGGGCAGTTATTTTTGGGCGCGGCTGTACCCGCGGCCTATTTTTGGCACGCGGAGGCCGTTCACAAAGTCTCGCCCCATTCCGAGTCCGGCGGCAAAGTTGGCCAGCCCCTCCCCCCAAGGCTATAGCCCACACGTTTTTTGGCCATTTTTCCACTGGACGAACTTGGCGCCCCGGCCTTCGGGCAGCTATTTTTGGGCGCTGCTGTACCCGCGGCCTATTTTTGGCACGCGGAGGCCGCTCGTAAAGTCTCGCCACATTCCGAGTCCGGCGGACGAAGTTGGCCTGCCCCTCACCCCAAGGCTATAGCCCACCCGTTTTTTGGCCATTTTTCCGCTGGGGGGTTTGGGCGCGCCGACCTTCGGGGGGTTATTTTTGGGCGCTGCTGTGCCCGCGGCCTATTTTTGGCACACGGAGGCCGCTCGCAATGTCTCGCCCCATTCCGAGTCCGGCGGACGAAGTGGGCCAGCCCCGCCTCCCAAGGCTATAGCCCACCTGTTTTTTGGTCATTTTTCCGCTGGGGGGTTTGGGCGCGCCGACCTTCGGGGGGTTATTTTTGGGCGCGGCTTGCCCGCGGCCTATTTTTGGCACGCGGAGGCCGTTCGCAAAGTCTCACCCCATTCCGAGTCCGGCGGACGAAGTTGGCCAGCCCCTCCCCCCAAGGCTATAGCCCACCCGTTTTTTGGCCATTTTTCCACTGGACGAACTTGGCGCCCCGGCCTTCGGGCAGTTATTTTTTAGCGCGGCTGTGCCCGCGGCCTATTTTTGGCATGCGGAGGCCACTCGCAAAGTGTCGCCCCATTCCGAGTCCGGCGGACGAAGTCGGCCAGCCCCTCCCCCCAAGGCTATAGACCACCCGTTTTTTGGCCATTTTTCCGCATGGGGGTTTGGGTGCGCCGACCATCGGGATGTTATTTTTGGGCGTGGCTGTGCCCGCGGCCTATTTTTAGCAATGGAGGCCGTTCGCAAAGTCTCGCCCCATTCCGAGTCCGGCGGACGAAGTTGGACAGCCCGTCCGCCCAAGGCTATAGCCCACCCATTTTTTGGCCATTTTTCCGCTGGGGGGTTTGGGCGCGCCGACCTTCGGGGGGTTATTTTTGGGCGCGGCTGTGCCCGCGGCCTATTTTTGGCACGCGGAGGCCGCTTGCAAAGTCTAACCCCATTCCGAGTCCGGCGGACGAAGTTGGCCAGCCCCTCCCCCCAAGGCTATAGCCCACCCGTTTTTTGGCCATTTTTCCGCTGGGGGGTTTGGTCGCGCCAACCTTCGGGGGATTATTTTTGGGCGCGGCTGTGACCGTGGGCTATTTTTGGCACGCGGAGGCCGCTCGCAAAGTCTCGCCCCATTCCGAGTCCGGCGGACGAAGTGGGCCAGCCCCTCCCCCCAAGGCTATAGCCCACCCATTTTTTGGCCATTTTTCCGCTGGGGGGTTTGGTCGCGCAAACCTTCGGGGGATTATTTTTGGGCGCGGCTGTGACCGTGGCCTATTTTTGGCACGCGGAGGCCGCTCGCAAAGTCTCGCCCCATTCCGAGTCCGGCGGACGAAGTGGGCCAGCCCCTCCCCCCAAGGCTATAGCCCACCCATTTTTTGGTCATTTTTCCGCTGGGCGAACTTGGCGTCCCGGCCTTCGGGAGGTTATTTTTGGGCGCGCCTGTGCCCGCGGCCTATTTTTGTCACGCGTAGGCCGCTCACAAAGCCTCGCCCCATTCCGAGTCCGTCGGACGAAGTTGGCCAGCCCCTCCCCCCAAGGCTATAGCCCACCCATTTTTTGGCCATTTTTCCGCTGGGGGGTTTGGTCGCGCAAACCTTCGGGGGATTATTTTTGGGCGCGGCTGTGACCGTGGCCTATTTTTGGCACGCGGAGGCCGCTCGCAAAGTCTCGCCCCATTCCGAGTCCGGCGGACGAAGTGGGCCAGCCCCTCCCCCCAAGGCTATAGCCCACCCGTTTTTTGGCCATTTTTCCGCTGGACGATCTTGGCGCCCCGGCCCTTGGCCGGTTATTTTTGGGTGAGGCTGTGTCCGCGGCCTATTTTTGGCACACGGAGGCCGCTCGCAAAGTCTCGCCCCATTCCGAATCTGGCGGACGAAGTTGGGCAGCCCCTCCCCCCAAGGCTATAGCCCACCCGTTTTTTGCCCATTTTTCCGCGGGGGGGTTTGGGCGCGCCGACCTTCGGAGGGTTATTTTTGGGCACGGTTGTGCCCGCTGCCTATTTTTGGTACGTGGAGGCCGCTCGGAAAGTCTCGCCCTATTCAGTGTCCGGCGGACGAAGTCGGCCAGCCCCCCCCCCCAAGGCTATAGCCCACCCGTTTTTTGCCCATTTTTCCGCGGGGGGGTTTGGGCGCGCCGACCTTCGGAGGTTTATTTTTGGGTGCGCCTGTGCCCGCGGCCAATTTTTGGCACGCGGAGGCCGTTCGCAAAGTCTCGCCCCATTCTGATTCCGGCGGACGAAGTCGGCCAGCCCCTCCCCCCAAGGCTATAGGCCACTCGTTTTTTGGCCGTTTTTCCGCTCGGGGGTTTTGGCACCCCGACCTTCGGGCACTTATTTTTGGGCACGGCTTTGCCCGCGGCTTATTTTTGGCACCCCGAGGCCCCTCGCAAAGTCTCGACCCATTCTTAGTCCGGCGGACGAATTTCGCCCGCGCCCCCCACCAAGGCTATAGCCTACCCGTTTTTTGGCCATTTTTCCGCTGGTGGGTTTTGGCACCACGACCTTCGGGCGCGGCTTTGCCCACAGCTTATTTTTGGCACCCCGAGGCCCCTCGCAAAGTCTCGCCCCATTCCGAGTCCCGCGGACGAACTTCGCCCGCGCCCCCCACCAAGGCTATAGCCCACCCGTTTTTTGGCCATTTTTCCGCTGGGGGGTTTTGGCACCACGACTTTCGGGCCCTTATTTTTGGGCGCGGCTTTGCCCGTGGCTTATTTTTGGCACCTCGAGGCCCCTCACAAAGTCTCGCCCCATTCCGAGTCCGGCGGACGAACTTCGCCCTCGCCCCCACCAAGCCTATAGCCCACCCGTTTTTTGGCCATTTTTCCGCTGGGGGGTTTTGGCACCACGACCTTCGGGCGCGGATTTACCCGCGGCTTATTTTTGGCACCCCGAGGCCCCTCGCAAAGTATCGCCCCATTCCGAGTCCGGCGGATGAACTTCGCCCGCGCCCCCCACCAAGGTTATAGCCCACCCGTTTTTTGGCCATTTTTCCGCTGGGGCGTTTTGGTACCACGACCTTCGGGCGCTTATTTTTGGGAGCGGCTTTGCCCGCGGCTTATTTTTGGCATCCCGAGGCCCCTCGTAAAGTCTCACCCCATTCCGAGTCCGGCGGACAAACTTCGCCCGCGCCCCCCACCAAGGCTATAGCCCACCCGTTTTTTGGCCATTTTTCCGCTGGGGGGTTTTGGCACCACGACCTTCGGCGCTTATTTTTGGTACGGCTTTGCCCGAGGCTTATTTTTGGCACCCCGAGGCCCCTCGCAAAGTCTCGCCCCATTCCGAGTCCGGCGGACGAACTTCGCCCGCGCCCCCCACCAAGGCTATAGCCCACCCGTTTTTTGGCCATTTTTCCGCTGGGGGGTTTTGGCACCACGACCTTGGGCGCTTATTTTTGGGTACGGCTTTGCCCGAGGCTTATTTTTGGCACCCCGAGGCCACTCGCAAAGTCTCGTCCCATTCCGAGTCCGGCGGACGAACTTCGCCCGCGCCCCCCACCAAGGTTGTAGCCCACCCGTTTTTTGGCCATTTTTCTGCTGGGGGGTTTTGGCACCACGACCTTCGGGCGCTTATTTTTGGGCGCGGCTTTACCCGCGGCTTATTTTTGGTACCCCGAGGCCCCTCGCAAAGTCTCGCTCCATTCAGAGTCCGGCGGACGAAATTCGCCCGCGCCCCCCACCAAGGCTATAGCCCACCCGTTTTTTGGCCATTTTTCCGCAGGGGGGTTTTGGCACCACAACCTTCAGGCGCTTATTTTTGGGCGCGGCTTTGCCCGCGGCTTATTTTTGGTACCCCGATGCCCCTCGCAAAGTCTCGCCCCATTCCGAGTCCGGCGGACGAACTTCGCCCGCGCCCCCCACCAAGGCTATAGCCCACCCGTTTTTTGGCCATTTTTCTGCTGGGGGGTTTTGGCACCACGACCTTCGGGCGCTTATTTTTGGGCACGGCTTTGCCCGCGGCTAATTTTTGGCACCCCGAGGCCCCTCGCAAAGTCTTGCCCCATTCCGAGTCCGGCGGACGAACTTCACCCGCGCCCCCCACCAAGGCTATAGCCCACCCGTTTTTTGGCCATTTTTCCGCTGGGGGGTTTTGGCACCACGACCTTCGGGGCCTTATTTTTGGGCGCGGCTTTGCCCGCGGCTTATTTATGGCACCCCAAGGCCCCTCGCAAAGTCTCACCCCATTCCGAGTCCGGCGGACGAAATTCGCCAGCGCCCCCCACCAAGGCTATAGCCCACCCGTTTTTTGGCCATTTTTCCGCAGGGGGGTTTTGGCACCACGACCTTCGGGCGCTTATTTTTGGGCGCAGCTTTGCCCGCGCCTTATTTTTGGTACTCCGAGGCCCCTCGCAAAGTCTCGCCCTATTCCGAGTCCGGCGGACGAACTTCGCCAGTGCCCCCCACCAAGGCTATAGCCCACCCGTTTTTTGGCCATTTTTCCGCTTGGGGGTTTTGGCACGACGACCTTCGGGCGCTTATTTTTGGGTACGGCTTTGCCCGAGGCTTATTTTTGGTACCCCGAGGCCCCTCGCAAAGTCTTGCCCCATTCCGAGTCCGGCGGACGAACTTCGCCCGCGCCCCCGACCAAGGCTATAGCCCACCCATTTTTTGGCCATTTTTCCGCTGGGGGGTTTTGGCACCACGACCTTCGGGCGCTTATTTTTGGGCGCGGCTTTGCCCGCGGATTATTTTTGGCACCCCGAGGCCCCTCGCAAAGTCGCCCCTCGCAAAGTCTCGCCCCATTCCGAGTCCGACGTACGAACTTCGCCCGCCGCCCCCCACCAAGGCTATAGCCCACCCGTTTTTTGGCCATTTTTCCGCTGGGGGGTTTTGGCACCACGTCCTTCGGGCGCTTATTTTTGGGCACGGCTTTGCCCGCGGCTAATTTTTGGCACCCCGAGGCCCCTCGCAAAGTCTTGCCCCATTCCGAGTCCGGCGGACGAACTTCACCCGCGCCCCCCACCAAGGCTATAGCCCACCCGTTTTTTGGCCATTTTTCCGCTGGGGGGTTTTGGCACCACGACCTTCGGGGCCTTATTTTTGGGCGCGGCTTTGCCCGCGGCTTATTTATGGCTCCCCAAGGCCCCTCGCAAAGTCTCACCCCATTCCGAGTCCGGCGGACGAAATTCGCCAGCGCCCCCCACCAAGGCTATAGCCCACCCGTTTTTTGGCCATTTTTCCGCAGGGGGGTTTTGGCACCACGACCTTCGGGCGCTTATTTTTGGGCGCAGCTTTGCCCGCGCCTTATTTTTGGTACTCCGAGGCCCCTCGCAAAGTCTCGCCCTATTCCGAGTCCGGCGGACGAACTTCGCCAGTGCCCCCCACCAAGGCTATAGCCCACCCATTTTTTGGCCATTTTTCCGCTGGAGGGTTTTGGCACCACAACCTTCGGGCGCTTATTTTTGGGTGCGGCTCTGCCCGCAGCTTATTTTTGTCATCCCGAGGCCCCTCGCAAAGTCTTGCCCCATTCCGAGTCCGGCGGACGAACTTCGCCCGCGCCCCCGACCAAGGCTATAGCCCACCCATTTTTTGGCCATTTTTCCGCTGGGGGGTTTTGGCACCACGACCTTCGGGCGCTTATTTTTGGGCGCGGCTATGCCCGCGGATTATTTTTGGCACCCCGAGGCCCCTCGCAAAGTCGCCCCTCGCAAAGTCTCGCCCCATTCCGAGTCCGACGTACGAACTTCGCCCGCCGCCCCCCACCAAGGCTATAGCCCACCCGTTTTTTGGCCATTTTTCCGCTGGGGGGTTTTGGCACCACGTCCTTCGGGCGCTTATTTTTGGGCGCGGCTTTGCCCGCGGCTTATATTTGGCATCCCGAGGCCCCTCGCAAAGTCTCGCCCCATTCTGAGTCCGGCGGACGAACTTCGCCCGCCGCCCCCCACCAAGGCTATAGCCCACCCGTTTTTTGGCCATTTTTGCGCTGGGGGGTTTTGGCACCACGACCTTCGGGCGCTTATTTTTGGATACGGCTTTGCCCGCGGCTTATTTTTGGCTCCCAGAGGCCCATCGCAAAGTCTCGCCCCATTCCGAGTCCGGCGGACGAACGTCGCCCGCGCCCCCCACCAAGGCTATAGCCCAACCGTTTTTTGGCCATTTTTCCGCTGGGGGGTTTAGGCGCGCCGACCATCGGGCGGTTATTTTTGGGCGCGGCTGTCCCCGCGGCCTATTTTTGGCACACGGAGGCCCCTCGCAAAGTCTCGCCCCATTCCGAGTCCGGCGGACGAACTTCGCCCGCCGCCCCCCACCAAGGCTATAGCCCACCCGTTTTTTGGCCATTTTTACGCTGGGGGGTTTTGGCACCACGACCTTCGGGCGCTTATTTTTGGATACGGCTTTGCCCGCGGCTTATTTTTGGCTCCCAGAGGCCCATCGCAAAGTCTCGCCCCATTCCGAGTCCGGCGGACGAACGTCGCCCGCGCCCCCCACCAAGGCTATAGCCTACCCGTTTTTTGGCCATTTTTCCGCTGGTGGGTTTTGGCACCACGACCTTCGGGCGCGGCTTTGCCCACAGCTTATTTTTGGCACCCCGAGGCCCCTCGCAAAGTCTCGCCCCATTCCGAGTCCCGCGGACGAACTTCGCCCGCGCCCCCCACCAAGGCTATAGCCCACCCGTTTTTTGGCCATTTTTGCGCTGGGGGGTTTTGGCACCACAACCTTCGGGCGCTTATTTTTGGATATGGCTTTGCCCGCGGCTTATTTTTGGCTCCCAGAGGCCCATCGCAAAGTCTCGCCCCATTCCGAGTCCGGCGGACGAACGTCGCCCGCGCCCCCCACCAAGGCTATAGCCCACCCGTTTTTTGGCCATTTTTGCGCTGGGGGTTTTGGCACCACGACCTTCGGGCGCTTATTTTTGGGCGCGGCTATGCCCGCGGCCTATTTTTGGCACCACGAGGCCCCTCGCAAAGTCTCGCCCCATTCCGAGTCCGGTGGACGAACTTCGCCCGCCCCCCCCACCAAGGCTATAGCCCACCCGTTTTTTGGCCATTTTTCCGCTCGGGGGTTTTGGCACCACGACCTTCGGCGCTTATTTTTGGACGCCGCTTAGCCCGCGGCTTTGACCGCGGCTTATTTTTGGCACCCCGAGGCCCCTCGCACAGTCTCGCCCCATTCTGAGTCCGGCGGACGAACTTCGCCCGCGCCCCCCACCAAGGCTATAGCCCACCCGTTTTTTGGCCATTTTTCCGCTGGGGGGCTTTGGCACCACGACCTTTGGGCGCGGGTTTGCCCGCGACTTATTTTTAGCACCCCGAGGCCCCTCGCAAAGTCTCGTCCCATTCTGACTCCGGCGGACGAACTTCACCCGCGCCCCCCACCAAGGCTATAGCCCACCCGTTTTTTGGCCATTTTTGCGCTGGGGGGTTTTCGCACCACGACCTTCGGGCGCTTATTTTTGGGCGCGGTTTTGCCCGCGGCTTATTTTTAGCACCCCGAGGTCCCTCGTAAAGTCTCGCCCCATTCCGTGTCCGGCGGACGAACTTCGCCCGCGCCCCCCACCAAGGCTATAGCCCACCCGTTTTTTGGCCATTTTTCCGCTGGGGGGTTTTGGTACCACGTCCTTCGGGCGCTTATTTTTGGGCGCGGCTTTGCCCGCGGCTTATATTTGGCATCCCGAGGCCCCTCGCAAAGTCTCGTCCTATTCCGAGTCCGGCGGACGAACTTCGCCCGCGCCCCCCACCAAGGCTATAGCCCACCCGTTTTTTGGCCATTTTTCCGCTGGGGGGTTTTCGAACCACGACCTTCGGGCTCTTATTTTTGGGCGCGGCTTTGTCCGCGGCTTATTTTTGGCACCCCGAGGCCCCTCGTAAAGTCTCGCCCCATTCCGAGTCCGGCGGACGAACTTCGCCCGCGCCCCCCACCAAGGCTATAGCCCACCCGTTTTTTGGCCATTTTTCCGCTGTGGGGTTTTGGCAACACGACCTTCGGCGCTTATTTTTGGACGCCGCTTAGCCCGCGGCTTTGACCGCGGCTTATTTTTGGCACCCCAAGGCCCCTCGCAAAGTCTCGCCCCATTCTGAGTCCGGCGGATGAACTTCGCCCGCGCCCCCCACCAAGGCTATAGCCCACCCGTTTTTTGGCCATTTTTGCGCTGGTGGGTTTTGGCACCACGACCTTCGGGCGCTTATTTTTGGGTGCGGCTTTGCCCATGGCTTATTTTTGGCACCCAGAGGCCCATCGCAATTTCTCGCCCCATTCCGAGTCCGGCGGACGAACTTCGCCCGCGCCCCCCACCAAGGCTATAGCCCACCCGTGTTTTGGCCTTTTTTCCGCTGGGGGGTTTTGGGACCACGACCTTCGGGCGCTTATTTTTGGGTACGGCTTTGCCCACGGCTTATATTTGGCATCCCTAGGCCCCTCGCAAAGTCTCGCCCCATTCCGAGTCCGGCGGACGAACTTCGCCCGCGCCCCCCACCAAGGCTATAGCCCACCCGTTTTTTGGCCATTTTTCCGCTGGGGGGTTTTGGCACCACGACCTTCGGGTGCTTATTTTTGGGCGCGGCTTTGCCCGCGGCTTATTTTTGGCATCCCGAGGCCCCTCGCAAAGTCTCGCCCCATTCCGAGTCCGGCGGACGAACTTCGCCCGCGTCCCCCCCCAAGGCTATAGCCCACCCGTTTTTTGGCCATTTTTCCGCTGGGGGGTTTTGGCACCTCGACCTTCGGGTGCTTATTTTTGGGCGCGGCTTTGCCTGTCGCTTATTTTTGGCACCCCGAGGCCCCTCGCAAAGTGTCGTCCCATTCCGAGTCCGGCGGACGAACTTCGCCCGCGCTCTCCACCAACGCTATAGCCCACCCGTTTTTTGGCAATTTTTCCGCTGGGGGTTTTGGCGCCCCGGCCTTCGGGCGGTTATTTTTTGGCGCGGCTGTGCCCGTGGCCTATTTTTAGTACACGGATGGCCCTCGCAAAGTCTCGCGCCATTCCCAGTCCGGCGGACGAAGTTGGCCAGCCCCACCACCCAAGGCTATAGCCCACCCGTTTTTGTGGCCTTTTTCCGCTGGACGAACTTGGCGCCCCGGCCTTCGGGCGGTTATTTTTGGGCGCGGCTGTGCCCCCGGCCTATTTTTGGCACACGGAGGCCCCTCACAAAGTCTCGCGCCATTCCGAGTCCGGCGGACGAAGTTGGCCAGCCCCACCCCCCAAGGCTATAGCCCACCCGTTTTTGTGGCCTTTTTCCGCTGGACGAACTTGGCCCCCCGGCCTTCGGGCGGTTATTTTTGGACGCGGTTGTGCCCGCGGCCTATTTATGGCACACGGAGGCCCCTCGCAACATCTCGCGCCATTCCGAATCCGGCGGACTAAGTTGGCCAGCCCCACCTCCCAAGGCTATAGCCCACCCGTTTTTGTGGCCTTTTTCCGCATGACGAACTTGGCGCCCCGGCCTTCGGGCAGTTATTTTTGGATGTGGCTGTGTCCGCGGCCTATTTTTGGCACACGGTGGCCCCTCGCAAAGTCTCGCGCCATTCCGAGTCCGGCGCACGAAGTTGGCCAGACCCACCTCCCAAGGCTATAGCCCACCCGTTTTTGTGGCCTTTTTCCGCATGACAAACTTGGCGCCCCGGCCTTCGGGTGGTTATTTTTGGGCGTGGCTGTGTCCGCAGCCTATTTTTGGCACACGGAGGCCCCTCGCAAAGTCTCGCGCCATTCCGAGTCCGGCGCACGAAGTTGGCCAGACCCACCTCCCAAGGCTATAGCCCACCCGTTTTTGTGGCCTTTTTCCGCTGGACGAACTTGGCGCCCCGGCCTTCGGGCGGTTATATTTGGGCGCGGCTGTGCCCGCGTCCTATTTTTGGCACACGGAGGCCCCTCGCAAAGTCTCGCGCCATTCCGAGTCCGGCGGATGAAGTTGGCCAGCCCCACCCCCTAAGGCTATTGCCCACCCGTTTTTGTGGCCTTTTTCCGCAGGACGAACTTGGCGCCCCAGCCTTCGGGCGGTTATTTTTGGGAGCGGCTGTGCCCGCGGCCTATTTTTGGCACACGGAGGCCCCTCGTAAAGTCTCGCGCTGTTCTGAGTCCGGCGGACGAAGTTGGCCAGCCCCACCTCCCAAGGCTATAGCCCACCCGTTTTTGTGGCCTTTTTCCGCTGGATGAACTTGGCGCCCCGGCCTTCGGGCGGTTATTTTTGGGCACGGCTGTGCCCGCGGCCTATTTTTGGCGCACGGAGGCCCCTCGTAAAGTCTCGCATCATTCCGAGTCCGGCGGACGAAGTTGGCCAGCCCCACCCCCCAAGGCTATTGCCCACCCGTTTTTGTGGCCTTTTTCCGTTGGACGAACTTGGCGCCCCGGCCATCGGGCGGTTATTTTTGGGCACGGCTGTGTCCGCGTCCTATTTTTGGCACACGGAGGCCCCTCGCAAAGTCTCGCGCCATTCCGAGTCCGGCGCACGAAGTTGGCCAGCCCCACCCCCTAAGGCTATTGCCCACCCGTTTTTGTGGCCTTTTTCCGCAGGACGAACTTGGCGCCCCAGCCTTCGGGCGGTTATTTTTGGGCGCGGCTGTGCCCGCGGCCTATTTTTGGCACACGGAGGCCCCTCGTAAAGTCTCGCGCTGTTCTGAGTCCGGCGGACGAAGTTGGCCAGCCCCACCTCCCAAGGCTATAGCCCACCCGTTTTTGTGGCCTTTTTCCGCTGGATGAACTTGGCGCCCCGGCCTTCGGGCGGTTATTTTTGGGCACGGCTGTGCCCGCGGCCTATTTTTGGCGCACGGAGGCCCCTCGCAAAGTCTCGCGCCATTCCGAGTACGGCGGAAGAAGTTGGCCAGCCCCACCCCCCAAGGCTATAGCCCACCCGTTTTTGTGGCCTTTTTCCCCTGGACGAACTTGGCGCCCCGGCCGTCGGGGGGTTATTTTTGGGCGTGGCTGTGTCCGCGGCCTATTTTTGGCACACGGAGGGCCCTCGCAAAGTCTCGCCCCATTCCGAGTCCGGCGGAAGAAGTTGGCCAGCCCCACCCCCCAAGGCTATAGCCCACCCGTTTTTGTGGCCTTTTTCCCCTGGACGAACTTGGCGCCCCGGCCGTCGGGGGGTTATTTTTGGGCGCGGCTGTGCCCGCGGCCTATTTTTGGCACACGGAGGCCCCTCGTAAAGTCTCGCGCTGTTCTGAGACCGGCGGACGAAGTTGGCCAGCCCCACCTCCCAAGGCTATAGCCCACCCGTTTTTGTGGCCTTTTTCCGCTGGATGAACTTGGCGCCCCGGCCATCGGGCGGTTATTTTTGGGCACGGCTGTGCCCGCGGCCTATTTTTGGCGTACGGAGGCCCCTCGCAAAGTCTCGCGCCATTCCGAGTACGGCGGAAGAAGTTGGCCAGCCCCACCCCCCAAGGCTATAGCCCACCCGTTTTTGTGGCCTTTTTCCCCTGGACGAACTTGGCGCCCCGGCCGTCGGGGGGTTATTTTTGGGCGTGGCTGTGTCCGCGGCCTATTTTTGGCACACGGAGGGCCCTCGCAAAGTCTCTCGCCTTTCCGAGTCCGGCGGACGAAGTTGGCCAGCCCCACCTCCGAAGGCTATAGCCCACCCGTTTTTGTGGCCTTTTTCCGCTGGACGAACTTGGCGCCCCGGCCTTCGGGCGGTTATTTTTGGGCACGGCTGTGCCCGCGGCCTATTTTTCGCACACGGAGGCCACTCGCAAAGTCAGGCATGATTCCGAGTCCGGCGGACGAAGTGGGCAGCCCCACCCCCCAAGGCTATAGCCCACCCGTTTTTGTGGCCTTTTTCCGCTGGACGAACCTGGCGCCCCGGCCTTCGGGCGGTTATTTTTTGGCGCGGCTGTTCCCGCGGCCTATTTTTGGCACACGGAGGGCCCTCGCAAAGTCTTCCCATTCCGAGTCCGGCGGACGAAGTCGGCCAGCCCCACCCGCCAAGGCTATAGCCCACCCGTTTTTGTGGCCTTTTTCCGCAGGACGAACTTGGCTCCCCAGCCTTCGGGCGGTTATTTTTGGGCGCGGCTGTGCCTGCGGCCTATTTTTGGCACACGGAGGCCCCTCGTAAAGTCTCGCGCTGTTCCGAGTCCGGCGGACGAAGTTGGCCAGCCCCACCCCCCAAGGCTATAGCCCATCCGTTTTTGTGGCCTTTTTCCGCAGGACGAACTTGGCGCCCCTGCCTTCCGGCGGTTATTTTTGGGCGCGGCTGTGCCCGCGGCCAATTTTTGGCACACGGAGGCCCCTCGTAAAGTCTCGCGCTGTTCCGAGTCCGGCGGACGAAGTTGGCCAGCCCCTCCCCCCAACGCTATAGCACACCCGTTTTTTGGCCATTTTTCCGCTGGGGGGTTTGGGCGCGCCGACCTTCGGGGGGTTATTTATGGGCGCGGATGTGCCCGCGGCCCATTTTTGGCACGCGGAGGCCACTCGCAAAGTCTCGCCCCATTCCGAGTCCGGCGGACGAAGTCTGCCAGCCCCTCCCCCCAAGGCTATAGCCCACCCGTTTTTTGGCCATTTTTCCGCTGGGGGGTTTAAGCGCGGCGACCATCGGGGGGTTATTTTTGGAAGCGGCTGTGCCCGCGGCCTATTTTTGGCACGCGGAGGCCGCTCTCAAAGTCTCGCCCCATTCCGAGTCCGGCGGACGAAGTTGGCTAGCCCCTCCCCCCAAGGTTATAGCGCACCCGTTTTTTTGCCATTTTTCCGCCGGGAGGTTTGGGCGCGCCGACCTTCGGGGGGTTATTTTTGGGCGCGGCTGTGCCCGCAGCCTATTTTTGGCACGCGGAGGCCGCTCGCAAAGTCTCGCCACATTCCGAGTCCGGCGGACGAAGTTAGCCAGCCCCTCCCCCCAACGCTATAGCACACCCGTTTTTTGGCCATTTTTCCGCTGGGGGGTTTGGGCGCGCCGACCTTCGGGGGGTTATTTATGGGCGCGGATGTGCCCGCGGTCCATTTTTGGCACGCGGAGGCCGCTCGCAAAGTCTCGCCCCATTCCGAGTCCGGCGGACGAAGTTAGCCAGCCCCTCCCCCCAACGCTATAGCACACCCGTTTTTTGGCCATTTTTCCGCTGGGGGGTTTGGGCGCACCGACCTTCGGGGGGTTATTTATGGGCGCGGATGTGCCCGCGGCCCATTTTTGGCACGCGGAGGCCACTGGCAAAGTCTCGCCCCATTCCGAGTCCGGCGGACGAAGTCTGCCAGCCCCTCCCCCCAAGGCTATAGCCCACCCGTTTTTTGGCCATTTTTCCGCTGGGGGGTTTAAGCGCGGCGACCTTCGGGGGGTTATTTTTGGGAGCGGCTGTGCCCGCGGCCTATTTTTGGCACGCGGAGGCCGCTCTCAAAGTCTCGCCCCATTCCGAGTCCGGCGGACGAAGTTGGCCAGCCCCTCCCCCCAAGGTTATAGCGCACCCGTTTTTTGGCCATTTTTCCGCTGGGGGGTTTGGGCGCGCCGACCTTCGGGGGGTTATTTTTGGGCGCGGCTGTGCCCGCGGCCTATTTTTGGCACGCGGAGGCCGCTCGCAAAGTCTCGCCCCATTCCGAGTCCGGCGGACGAAGTTAGCCAGCCCCTCCCCCCAACGCTATAGCACACCCATTTTTTGGCCAATTTTCCGCTGGGGGGTTTGGGCGCACCGACCTTCGGGGGGTTATTTATGGGTGCGGATGTGCCCGCGGCCCATTTTTGGCACGCGGAGGCCACTCGCAAAGTCTCGCCCCATTCCGAGTCCGGCGGACGAAGTCTGCCAGCCCCTCCCCCCAAGGCTATAGCCCACCCGTTTTTTGGCCATTTTTCCGCTGGGGGGTTTAAGCGCGGCGACCTTCGGGGGGTTATTTTTGGGAGCGGCTGTGCCCGCGGCCTATTTTTGGCACGTAGAGGCCGCTCTCAAAGTCTCGCCCCATTCCGAGTCCGGCGGACGAAGTTGGCCAGCCCCTCCCCCCAAGGTTATAGCGCACCCGTTTTTTGGCCATTTTTCCGCTGGGAGGTTTGGGCGCGCCGACCTTCGGGGGGTTATTTTTGGGCGCGGCTGTGCCCGCGGCCTATTTTTGGCACGCGGAGGCCGCTCGCAAAGTCTCGCCCCATTCCGAGTCCGGCGGTCGAAGTTAGCCAGCCCCTCCCCCCAACGCTATAGCACACCCGTTTTTTGGCCATTTTTCCGCTGGGGGGTTTGGGCGCGCCGACCTTCGGGGGGTTATTTATGGGCGCGGATGTGCCCGCGGTCCATTTTTGGCACGCGGAGGCCGCTCGCAAAGTCTCGCCCCATTCCGAGTCCGGCGGACGAAGTCTGCCAGCCCCTCCCCCCAAGGCTATAGCCCACCCGTTTTTTGGCCATTTTTCCGCTGGGGGGTTTGGGCGCGGCGACCTTCGGGGGGCTATTTTTGGGAGCGGCTGTGCCCGCGGCCTATTTTTGGCACGCGGAGGCCGCTCGCAAAGGCTCGCCCCATTCCGAGTCCGGCGGACGAAGTTGGCCAGCCCCTCCCCCCAAGGCTATAGCCCACCCGTTTTTTGGCCAATTTTCCGCTGGGGGGTTTGGGCGCGCCGACCTTCGGGGGGTTATTTTTGGGTGCGGCTGTGCCCGCGGCCTATTTTTGGCACGCGGAGGCCGCTCGCAAAGTCTCGCCCCATTCCGAGTCCGGCGGACGAAGTTGGCCAGCCCCTCCACCCAAGGCTATAGCGCACCCGTTTTTTTGCCATTTTTCCGCTGGGGTGTTTGGGCGCGCCGACCTTCGGGGGATTATTTTTGGGCGCGGCTGTGCCCATGGCCTATTTTTGCCATGCAGAGGCCACTCGCAAAGTCTTACCCCATTCCGAGTCCGGCGGACGAGGTTGGCCAGCCCCTCCCCCCAAGGCAATAGCCCACCCATTTTTTGGCCATTTTTCCGCTGGGGGGTTTGGGCGCGCCGACCTTCGGGGGGTTATTTTTGCGCGCGGCTCTGCCCGCGGCCTATTTTTGTCACGCGGAGGCCGCTCGCAAAGTCTCGCCTCATTCCGTGTCCGGTGGACGAAGTTGGCCAGCCCCGCCCCCCAAGGCTATAGCCCACCCATTTTTGTGGCCTTTTTCCGCTGGACGAACTTGGCGCCCAGGCCTTCGGGCGGGTATTTTTGGGCGCGGCTTTGCCCGCGGCCTATTTTTGGTTCACGGAGCTGCCTCACAAAGTCTCGCGCCATTCTGAGTCCGGCGGACGAAGTTGGCCAGCCCCACCACCCAAGGCTATAGCCCACCCGTTTTGTGGCCTTTTACCGCTGGACGAACTTGGCGGCCTGGCCTTCGGGCGGGTATTTTTTGGCGCGGCTGTGCCCGTAGCCTATTTTTGGCACACGGAGGCGCCTCGGAAACTCTAGCGCCAGTCCGAGTCCGGCGGACGAAGTGGGCCAGCCCAACCCCGCAAGGGTATAGCTCACCCGTTTTTGTGGCCCTTTTCCGCTGGACGAACTTGGCGCCCCGGCCTTCGGGCGGGTATTTTTGGGCGCGGCTGTGCCCGCGGCCTATTTTTGGTACACGGAGGTGACTCGCAAAGTCTCACGCCATTCCGAGTCCGGCGGACGAAGTGGGCCAGCCCCTACCCCCAATGCTATAGCCCACCCGTTTTTTGGATATTTTTCCGCTGGGGGGTTTGGGTGCGCCGACCTTCGGGGGATTATTTTTTGGCGTGGCTGTGCCCGCGGCCTATTTTTGGCACGCGGAGGCCGCCCGCAAAGTCACGCCCCATTCCGAGTCCGGCGGACGAAGTTGGCCAGCCCCTCCCCCCAAGGCTATAGCCCACCCGTTTTTTGGCAATTTTTCCGATGGGGGGTTTGGGCGCGCCGACCTTCGGGGGGTTATTTTTGTGTGCGGCTGTGCCCGCGCCCTATTTTTAGTACGCGGAGGTGCCTCGCAAAGTCTCGTGCCATTCCGAGTCCGGCGGACGAAGTGGGCCAGCCCCACCCCCCAACTCTATAGCTCACCCGTTTTTGTGGCATTTTTCCGCTGGACGAACTTGGCGCCCCGTCCTTCTGGCGGGTATTTTTGGGCGCGGCTGTGCCCGCGGCCTATTTTTGGCACACGGAGGCACCTCGAAAAGTCTCGCGCCATTCCGAGTCCGGCGGACGAAGTGGGCCAGCCCCACCCCCCAAGGATATAGCCCACCCGTTTTTGTGGCCTTTTACCGCTGGACGAACTTGGCGCCCCGGCCTTCGGGCGGGTATTTTTGGGCGTGGCTGTGCCCGCGGCCTATTTTTGGCGCACGGAGGCGCCTCAAAAAGTCTCACGCCATTCCAATCCGGCGGATGAAGTTCGCCAGCCCCACCCCCCAAGGCTATAGCCCACCCGTTTTTGTGGCCTTTTTCCGCTGGACGAACTTGGCGCCCCGGCCTTCGGGCTGGTATTTTTGGGCGCAGCTGTGACCGCGGCCTATTTTTGGCACACGGAGGCGCCTCGCAAAGCCTCGCGCCATTCCAAGTCCGGCGGACGAAGTCGGCCGGCCCCACCCCCCAAGGCTATAGCCCACCCGTTTTTGTGGCCTTTTTACGCTGGACGAACTTGGCGCCCCGGCCTTCGGGCAGGTATTTTTGGGCGTGGCTGTGCCCGCGGCCTATTTATGGCACACGGAGGCGCCTCGAAAAGTCTCGCGCCATTCCGAGTCCGGCGGACGAAGTTGGCCAGCCCCACCCCCCGAGGCTATAGCCCACCCGTTTTTGTTGCCTTTTTCCGCTGGACGAACTTGGCGCCCCGGCCTTCGGGCGGGTATTTTTGGCCGCCGCTGTGCCCGCGCCCTATTTTTGGCACACGGAGGTGCCTCGCAAAGTCTCGCGCCATTCCGACTACGGCGGACGAAGTTGGCCAGCCCCACCCCCCAAGGCTATAGCCCACCCGTTTTTGTCGCCTTTTTCCGCTGGATGAACTTGGCGCCCAGGCCTTCGGGCGGGTATTTTTGGATACGGCTGTGCCCGCGGCCTATTTTTGACACACGGAGGCGCCTCGCAAAGCCACGCGCCATTCCGAGTCCGGCGGACGAAGTTGGCCAGCCCCAACCCCCAAGGCTATAGCCCACCCGTTTTTGTGTCCTTTTTCCGCTGGACGAACTTGGCGCCCCGGCCTTCGGGCGGGTATTTTTGGCCGTAGCTGTGCCCACGCCCTATTTTTGGCACACGGAGGTGCCTCGCAAAGTCTCGCGCCATTCCGACTACGGCGGACGAAGTGGGCCAGCCCCACCCCCCAAGGCTATAGCCCACCCGTTTTTGTGGCCTTTTTCCGCTGGATGAACTTGGCGCCCCGGCCTTCGGGCGGGTATTTTTGGGCCTGGCTGTGCCCGCGGCTTATTTTTGTCACACGGAGGCGCCTCGCAATGTCTCGTGCCATTCCGAGTCCGGCGGACGAAGTTGGCCAGCCCCTCCCTCCAAGGCTATAGCCCACCCGTTTTTTGGCCATTTTTTCGCTGGGGGGTTAGGGCGCGCTGACCTTCGGGGGGTTATTTTTGGGCGCGGCTGAGCCCGCGGCATAATTTTGGCTCGCGGAGGCCGCTCGCAAAGTCTCGCCCCATTCCGAGTCCGGCGGACGAAGTTAGCCAGCCCCACCCCCCAAGGTTATAGCCCACCCATTTTTGTGGCCTTTTTCCGCTGGACGAACTTGGCGCCCCGGCCTTCGGACGGGTATTTTTGGGCGCGGCTGTGACCGAGGCCTATTTTTGGCACACGGAGGTGCCTCGCAAAGCCTCGCGCCATTCCGAGTCCGGCGGACGAAGTTGGCCAGCCCCACCCCCCAAGGCTATAGCCCACCCGTTTTTGTTGCATTTTACCGCTGGATGAACTTGGCGCCCCGGCCTTCGGGCGGGTATTTTTGGCCGCAGCTGTGCCCGCGCCCTATTTTTGGCACACGGAGGCGCCTCGCAAAGTCTCGCGCCATTCCGAGTCCGGCGGACGAAGTTGGCCAGCCCCACCCCCCAAGGCTATAGCCCACCCGTTTTTGTGGTCTTTTTCCGCTGGACGAACTTGGCGCCCCGGCCTTCGGGCGGGTGTTTTTGGGCGCGGATGTGCCAGCGGCCTAGTTTTGGCACACTGAGGCGCCTCGCAAAGTCTCGCACCATTCCGAGTCCGGCGGACGAAGTTGGCCAGCCCCACCCCCCAAGGCTATAGCCCACCTGTTTTTGTGGCCTTTTACTGCCGGACGAACTTGGCGCCCCGGCCTTCGCCTGGTAGTTTTGGGCGCGGCTGTGCCCGCGCCTATTTTTGGCACACGGAGTCACCTCGTTATGTCTCGTGCCATTCCGAGTCCGGCAGACGAAGTTCGCCAGCCCCACCCCCCAAGGCTATAGCCCACCCGTTTTTGTGGCCTTTTTCCGCTGGACGAACTTGGCGCCCCGGTCTTCGGGCGGGTATTTTTGGGCGCGGCTGTGCCCGCGGCCTATTTTTGGCACACGGAGGCGCCTCGCAAAGTCTCGCGCCATTCCGAGTCCGGCGGACGAAGTTGGCCAGCCCCACCCCCCAAGGCTATAGCCCACCTGTTTTTGTGGCCTTTTACCGCTGGACGAACTTGGCGCCCCGGCCTTCGGGCTGGTATTTTTGGGCGCGGCTGTGCCCGCGGCTTATTTTTGGCACACGGAGGCGCCTCGTTATGTCTGGCGCCATTCCGAGTCCGGCGGACGAAGTTCGCCAGCCCCACCCCCCAAGGCTATAGCCCACCCGTTTTTGTGGCCTTTTTCCGTTGGACGAACTTGGCGCCCCGGCCTTCGGGAGGGTATGTTTGGGCGCGGCTGTGCCAGCGGCCTATTTTTGGCACATGGAAGTGCCTCGCAAAGTCTCGCGCCATTCCGAGTCCGGCGGACGAAGTTTGCCAGCCCCACCCCCCAAGGCTATAGCCCACCCGTTTTTGTGGCCTTTTACCGCTGGATGAACTTGGCGCCCCGGCCTTCGGGCTGGTATTTTGGGGCGGGGATGTGCCAGCGGCCTAGTTTTGGCACACGGAGGCACCTCGCAAAGTCTCGCGCCATTCCGAGTCCGGCGGACGAAGTTGGCCAGCCCCACCCCCCAAGGCTATAGCCCACCTGTTTTTGTGGCCTTTTACCGCTGGACGAACTTGGCGCCCCGGCCTTCGGGCTGGTATTTTTGGGCGCGGCTGTGCCCTCGCGCATATTTTGCCACACGGAGGCGCCTCGTTATGTCTCGCGCCATTCCGAGTCCGGCGGACGAAGTTCGCCAGCCCCACCCCCCAAGGCTATAGCCCACCCGTTTTTGTGGCCTTTTTCCGCTGGACGAACTTGGCGCCCCGGGCTTCGGGAAGCTATGTTTGGGCGCGGCTGTGCCAGCGGCCTATTTTTGGCACACGGAGGCGCCTCGCAAAGTGTCGCGCCATTCCGAGTCCGGCGGACGAAGTTGGCCAGCCCCACCCCCCAAGGCTATAGCCCACCCGTTTTTGTGGCCTTTTACCGCCGGACGAACTTGGCGCCCCGGCCTTCGGGCGGGTATTTTTGGGCGCGTCTGTGTCCGCGGCCTATTTTTGGCACACTGAGGTGCCTCGTAAAGTCTCGCGCCATTCCGAGACCGGCGTACGAAGTTGGCCAGCCCCACCCCCCAAGGCTATAGCCCACCCGTTTTTGTGGCCATTTTCCGCTGGACGAACTTGGCGCGCCGGCCTTCGGGCTGGTATTTTTGGGCGCGGCTGTGCCCGCGGCCTATTTTTGGCACACGGAGGCGCCTCACAAAGTATCGCGCCATTCCGAGTCCGGAGGACGAAGTTGGCCAGCCCCACCCCCCAAGGCTATAGCCCACCTGTTTTTGTGGCCTTTTACCGCTGGACGAACTTGGCGCCCCGGCCTTCGGGCTGGTATTTTTGGGCGCGGCTGTGCCCGCGGCCTATTTTTGGCACACGAAGGTGCCTCGTTATGTCTCGCGCCATTCCGAGTCCGGCGGACGAAGTTCGCCAGCCCGACCCCCCAAGGCTATAGCCCACCCGTTTTTGTCGCCTTTTTTCGCTGGATGAACTGGGCGCCCCGTCGTTCGGGCGGGTATGTTTGGGCGCGGCTGTGCCAGCGGCCTATTTTTGGCACACGGAGGCGCCTCGCAGAGTCTCGCGCCATTCCGAGTCCGGCGGACGAAGTTGGCCAGCCCCACCTCCCAAGGCTATAGCCCACCCGTTTTTGTGGCCTTTTTCCGCTGGACGAACTTGGCGCCCCGGCCTTCGGGCGGGTATGTTTGGGCGCGGCTGTGCCAGCGGCCTATTTTTAGCACATGGAGGCGCCTCGCAAAGTCTCACGCCATTCCGAGTCCAGCGGACGAAGTTGGCCAGCCCCACCCCCCAAGGCTATAGCCCACCCGTTTTTGTGGCCTTTTTCCGCTGGACGAACTTGGCGCCCCGGCCTTCGGGCGGGTATTTTTTGGCGCGGCTGTTCCCGCGGCCTAATTTTGGCACACGGAGGTGCCTCGCAAAGTCTCGTGCCATTCCGAGTCCGGCGGACGAAGTGGGCCAGCCCCACCCCTCAAGGCTATAGCCCACCCGTTTTTGTGGTCTTTTTCCGCTGGACGAACTTGGCGCCCCGGCCTTCGGGCGGGTATTTTTGGACGCGGCTCTGCCAGCGGCCTAGTTTTGGCACACGGAGGCGCCTCGCAAAGTCTCGCCCCATTCCGAGTCCGGCGGACGAAGTTGGCCAGCCCCACCCCCCAAGGCTATAGCCCACCTGTTTTTGTGGCCTTTTACCGCTGGACGAACTTGGCGTCCCGGCCTTCGGGCTGGTATTTTTGGGCGCGGCTGTGCCCGCGGCTTATTTTTGGCACACGAAGGCGCCTCGTTATGTCTCGCGCCATTCCGAGTCCGGCGGACAAAGTTCGCCAGCCCCACCCCCCAAGGTTATAGCCCACCCGTTTTTGTGGCCTTTTTCCGCTGGACGAACTTGGCGCCCCGGCCTTCGGGAGGGTATGTTTGGGCGCGGCTGTGCCAGCGGCCTATTTTTGGCACATGGAGGTGCCTCGCAAAGTCTCGCGCCATTCCGAGTCCGGCGGACGAAGTTTGCCAGCCCCACCCCCCAAGGCTATAGCCCACCCGTTTTTGTGGCCTTTTACCGCTGGATGAACTTGGCGCCCCGGCCTTCGGGCTGGTATTTTTGGGCGGGGATGTGCCAGCGGCCTAGTTTTGGCACACGGAGGCACCTCGCAAAGTCTCGCGCCATTCCGAGTCCGGCGGACGAAGTTGGCCAGCCCCACCCCCCAAGGCTATAGCCCACCTGTTTTTGTGGCCTTTTACCGCTGGACGAACTTGGCGCCCCGGCCTTCGGGCTGGTATTTTTGGGCGCGGCTGTGCCCGCGGCCTATTTTTGGTACACGAAGGTGCCTCGTTATGTCTCGCGCCATTCCGAGTCCGGCGGACGAAGTTCGCCAGCCCGACCCCCCAAGGCTATAGCCCACCCGTTTTTGTCGCCTTTTTTCGCTGGATGAACTGGGCGCCCCGTCGTTCGGGCGGGTATGTTTGGGCGCGGATGTGCCAGCGGCCTATTTTTGGCACACGGAGGCGCCTCGCAGAGTCTCGCGCCATTCCGAGTCCGGCGGACGAAGTTGGCCAGCCCCACCCCCCAAGGCTATAGCCCACCCGTTTTTGTGGCCTTTTTCCGCTGGACGAACTTGGCGCCCCGGCCTTCGGGCGGGTATGTTTGGGCGCGGCTGTGCCAGCGGCCTATTTTTAGCACATGGAGGCGCCTCGCAAAGTCTCGCACCATTCCGAGTCCGGCGGACGAAGTTGGCCAGCCCCACCCCCCAAGGCTATAGCCCACCCGTTTTTGTGGCCTTTTTCCGCTGGACGAACTTGGCGCCCCGGCCTTAGTGCGGGTATTTTTGGGCGCGGCTGTTCCTGCGGCCTATTTTTGGCACACGGAGGTGCCTCGCAAAGTCTCGTGCCATTCCGAGTCCGGCGGACGAAGTGGGCCAGCCCCACCCCTCAAGGCTATAGCCCACCCGTTTTTGTGGTCTTTTTCCGCTGGACGAAATTGGCGCCCCGGCCTTCGGGCGGGTATTTTTGGGCGCGGCTCTGCCAGCGGCCTAGTTTTGGCACACGGTGGCGCCTCGCAAAGTCTCGCGCCATTCCGAGTCCGGCGGACGAAGTTGGCCAGCCCCACCCCCCAAGGCTATAGCCCACCTGTTTTTGTGGCCTTTTACCGCTGGACGAACTTGGCGTCCCGGCCTTCGGGCTGTAATTTTTGGGCGCGGCTGTGCCCGCAGCCTATTTTTGGTACATGGAGGCCCCTCGCAAAGTCTCGCGCCATTCCGAGTCCGGCGGACGAAGTTGGCCAGCCCCACCCCCCAAGGCTATAGCCACCCGTTTTTGTGACCTTTTTCCGCTGGACGAACTTAGCGCCCCGGCCTTCGGGCGGTTATTTTTGGACGCGGCTGTGGTCGCGGCCTATTTTTGGCACACGGAGGCCACTCGCAAAGTCTCGTGCCATTCCGAGTCCGGCGGACGAAGTTGGGCAGCCCCACCTCCCAAGGCTATAGCCCACCCGTTTTTGTGGCCTTTTTCCACTGGACGAACTTGGCGCCCCGGCCTTCGGGCTTCTATTTTTGTTCGCGGCTTTGCCCGTGGCCTATTTTTGGCACACGGAGGCCCCTCGCAAAGTCTCGCGCCATTCCGAGTCCGGCGGACGAAGTTGGCCAGCCCCACCCACCAAGGCTATAGCCCACCCGATTTTGTGGCCTTTTTCCGCTGGACGAACTTGGCGCCCCGGCATTCGGGCAGTTATTTTTGTGCGCGGTTGTGTCCGCGGCCTATTTTTGGCGCACGGTGGGCCCTCGCAAAGTCTCGCACCATTCCGAGTCCGGCGGACGAAGTTGGCCAACCCCACCCCCCAAGGCTATAGCCCACCCGTTTTTGTGGCCTTTTTCCGCTGGACGAACTTGGCGCCCCGGCCTTCGGGCGGTTATTTTTCTGCGCGGTTGTGCCCGCGGCCTATTTTTGGCACACGGTGGGCCCTCGTAAAGTCTCGCGCCATTCCGAGTCCGGCGGACGAAGTTGGGCAGCCCCACCCCCCAAGGCTAGAGCCCACCCGTTTTTGTGGCCTTTTTCCGCTGGACGAACTTGGCGCCCCGGCCTTCGGGCGGTTATTTTTGTGTGCGGTTGTGCCCGCGGCCTATTTTTGGCACACGGATGCCCCTCGCAAAGTCTCGCGCCATTCCGAGTCCGGCAGAAGAAGTTGGCCAGCCCCACCCCCCAAGGCTATAGCCCACCCGTTTTTGAGGTCTTTTTCCGCTGGACGAACTTCGCGCCCCGGCCTTCGGGCAGTTATTTTTGGGCGCGGCTGTGCCCGCGGCCTATTTTTGGCACACAGATGCCCCTCGCAAAGTCTCGCGCCATTCCGAGTCCGGCAGAAGAAGTTTGCCAGCCCCACCCCCCAAGGCTATAGCCCACCCGTTTTTGAGGTCTTTTTCCGCTGGACGAACTTAGCGCCCCGGCCTTCGGGCGGTTATTTTTGGGCGCGGCTGTGCCCGCGGCCTATTTTTGGCAGATGGAGGGCCCTCGCAAAGTCTCGCGCCATTCCGTGTCTGGCGGATGAAGTAGGCCAGCCCCACCCCCCAAGGCTATAGCCCACCCGTTTTTGAGGCCTTTTTCCGCTGGACGAACTTGGCGCCCCGGCCTTCGGGCGGTTATTTTTGGGCGCGGCTGTACCCGTGGCCTATTTTTGGCACACGGAGGCCCCTCGCAAAGTCTCGCGCCATTCCGAGTCCGGCGGACGAAGTTGGCCAGCCCCACCCCCCAAGGCTATAGCCAACCCGTTTTTGTGGCCTTTTTCCGCTGGACAAACTTGGCGCCCCGGCCTTCGAGCGGTTATTTTTGGACGCGGCTGTGCCCACGGCCTATTTTTGGCAGACGGAGGCCCCTCGCAAAGTCTCGTACCATTCCGAGTCCGGCGGACGAAGTTGGCCAGCCCCACCCCCCAAGGATATAGCCCACCCGTTTTTGAGGCCTTTTTCCGCTGGACGAACTTTGCGCCCCGGCCTTCGGGCAGTTATTTTTTGGCGCGGCTGTGCCCGCGACATATTTTTTGCACACGGAGGCCCCTTGCAAAGTCTCGTGCCATTCCGAGTCCGGCGGACGAAGTGGGCCAGCTCCACCCCCCAAGGCTATAGCCCACCCGTTTTTGTGGCCTTTTTCCGCTGGACGAACTTGGCGCCCCGGCCTTCGGGCGGTTATTTTTGTACGCGGTTGTGCCCGCGGCCTATTTTTGGCACATGGTGGGCCCTCGCAAAGTCTCGCGCCATTCCGAGTTCGGCGGACGAAGTTGGGCAGCCCCACCCCCCAAGGCTAGAGCCCACCCGTTTTTGTGGCCTTTTTCCGCTAGACGAACTTGGCGCCCCGGCCTTCGGGCGGTTATTTTTGTGTGCGGTTGTGCCCGCGGCCTATTTTTGGCACACGGATGCCCCTCGCAAAGTCTCGCGCCATTCCGAGTCCGGCAGAAGAAGTTGGCCAGCCCCACCCCCCAAGGCTATAGCCCACCCGTTTTTGAGGTCTTTTTCCGCTGGACGAACTTCGCGCCCCGGCCTTCGGGCAGTTATTTTTGGGCGCGGCTGTGCCCGCGGCCTATTTTTGGCACACAGATGCCCCTCGCAAAGTCTCGCGCCATTCCGAGTCCGGCAGAAGAAGTTGGCCAGCCCCACCCCCCAAGGCTATAGCCCACCCGTTTTTGAGGTCTTTTTCCGCTGGACGAACTTAGCGCCCCGGCCTTCGGGCAGTTATTTTTGGGTGCGGCTGTGCCCGCGGCCTATTTTTGGCAGATGGAGGGCCCTCGCAAAGTCTCGCGCCATTCCGTGTCTGGCGGACGAAGTAGGCCAGCCCCACCCCCCAAGGCTATAGCCCACCCGTTTTTGAGGCCTTTTTCCGCTGGACGAACTTGGCGCCCCGGCCTTCGGGCGGTTATTTTTGGGCGCGGCTGTACCCGTGGCCTATTTTTGGCACACGGAGGCCCCTCGCAAAGTCTCGCGCCATTCCGAGTCCGGCGGACGAAGTTGGCCAGCCCCACCCCCCAAGGATATAGCCCACCCGTTTTTGAGGCCTTTTTCCGCTGGACGAACTTTGCGCCCCGGCCTTCGGGCAGTTATTTTTTGGCGCGGCTGTGCCCGCGGCATATTTTTTGCACACGGAGGCCCCTTGCAAAGTCTCGTGCCATTCCGAGTCCGGCGGACGAAGTGGGCCAGCTCCACCCCCCAAGGCTATCGCCCACCCGTTTTTGTGGCCTTTTTCCGCTGGACGAACTTGGCGCCCCGGCCTTCGGGCGGTTAGTTTTGGGCGCGGCTGTGCCCGCTTCCTATTTTTGGCACACGGAGGGCCCTCGCAAAGTCTCGCTCCATTCCGAGTCCGGCGGACAAAGTTGGCCAGCCCCACCCCCCAAGGCTATAGCCCATCCGTTTTTGTGGCCTTTTTCCGCTGGACGAACTTGGCGCCCCGGCCTTCGGGCGGTTATTTTTGGGCTCGGCTGGGCCGTGGCCTATTTTTTTCACACGGAGGCCCTCGCAAAGTCTCGCGCCATTTTGAGTCCGGCGGACGAAGTTGGCCAGCCCCACCCCCCAAGGCTTTAACCCACCCGTTTTGAGGTCTTTTTACGCTGGACGAACTTGGCGCCCCGGCCTTCGGGCTTCTATTTTTGTGCGCGGCTTTGCCCGTGGCCTATTTTTGGCACACGGAGGCCCCTCGCAAAGTCTCGCGCCATTCCGACTCCGGCGTACGAAGTTGGCCAGCCCCACCTCCCAAGGCTATAGCCCACCCGTTTTTGTGGCCTTTTTCCGCTGGACGAACTTGGCGCCCCGGCCTACGGGCAGTTATTTTTGGGCGCAGCTGTGCCCGCAGCCTATTTTTGGCACACGGAGGCCCCTCGCAAAGTCTCGCGCCATTCCGAGTCCGGCGGATGAAGTTGGCCAGCCCCACCCCCCAAGGCTATAGGCCACCCGTTTTTGTGACCTTTTTCCGCTGAACGAACTTTGCGCCCCGGCCTTCGGGCGGTTATTTTTGGACGCGGCTGTGGTCGCGGCCTATTTTTGGCACACGGAGGCCCCTCGCAAAGTCTCGTGCCATTCCTAGTCCGGCGGACGAAGTTGGGCAGCCCCACCTCCCAAGGATATAGCCCACCCGTTTTTGTGGCCTTTTTCCACTGGACGAACTTGGGGCCCCGGCCTTCGGGCTTCTATTTTTTGTGCGCGGCTGTGCCCGTGGCCTCTTTTTGGCACACGGAGGCCCCTCGCAAAGTCTCGTGCCATTCCGAGTCCGGCGGACGAAGTAGGCCAGCCCCACCGCCCAAGGCTATAGCCCACCCGTTTTTGTGGCCTTTTTCCGCTGGACGAACTTGGCGCCCCGGCCTTCGGGCAGTTATTTTTGGGCGCAGCTGTGCCCGCAGCCTATTTTTGGCACACGAAGGCCCCTCGCAAAGTCTCGCGCCATTCCGAGTAAGGCGGACGAAGTTGGCCAGCCCCACCCCCCAAGGCTATAGCCCACCCGTTTTTGTGACCTTTTTCCGCTGGACGAACTTTGCGCCCCGGCCTTCGGGCAGTTATTTTTGGACGCGGCTGTGGTCGCGGCCTATTTTTGGCACACGGAGGCCACTCGCAAAGTCTCGCGCCATTCCGAGTCCGGCGGACGAAGTTGGCCAGCCCCACCCCCCAAGGCTATAGCCCACCCGTTTTTGTGGCCTTTTTCCGCTGGACGAACTTGGCGCCCCGGCCTTCGGGCAGTTATTTTTGGCCGCAGCTGTGCCCGCAGCCTATTTTTGGCACACGGAGGCCCCTCGCAAAGTCTCGCGCCATTCCGAGTCCGGCGGACGAAGTTGGCCAGCCCCACCCCCCAAGGCTATAGCCCACCCGTTTTTGTGACCTTTTTCCGCTGGACGAACTTTGCGCCCCGGCCTTCGGGCGGTTATTTTGGGACGCGGCAGTGGTCGCGGCCTATTTTTGGCACACGGAGGCCACTCGCAAAGTCTCGTGCCATTCCGAGCCCGGCGGACGAAGTTGGGCAGCCCCACCTCCCAAGACTATAGCCCACCCGTTTTTGTGGCCTTTTTCCACTGGACGAACTTGGCGCCCCGGCCTTCGGGCTTCTATTTTTGTGGGCGGCTTTGCCCGTGGCCTATTTTTGGCACACGGAGCCCACTCGCAAAGTCTCGCGCCATTCCGAGTCCGGCGGACGAAGTTGGCCAGCCCCACCTCCCAAGGCTATAGCCCACCCGTTTTTGTGGCCTTTTTCCGCTGGACGAACTTGGCGCCCCGGCCTTCGGGCGGTTATTTTTGTGCGCGGTTGTGCCCGCGGCCTATTTTTGGCACACGGTGGGCCCTCGCAAAGTCTCGCGCCATTCCGAGTCCGGCGGACGAAGTTGGCCAGCCCCACCCCCCAAGGCTAGAGCCCACCCGTTTTTGTGGCCTATTTCCGCTGGACGAACTTGGCGCCCCGGCCTTCGGGCGGTTATTTTTGTGTGCGGTTGTGCCCGCGGCCTATTTTTGGCACACGGATGCCCCTCGCAAAGTCTCGCGCCATTCCGAGTCCGGCAGAAGAAGTTGGCCAGCCCCACCCCCCAAGGCTAGAGCCCACCCGTTTTTGTGGCCTTTTTCCGCTGGACGAACTTGGCGCCCCGGCCTTCGGGCGGTTATTTTTGTGTGCGGTTGTGCCCGCGGCCTATTTTTGGCACACGGATGCCCCTCGCAAAGTCTCGCGCCATTCCGAGTCCGGCAGAAGAAGTTGGCCAGCCCCACCCCCCAAGGCTATAGCCCACCCGTTTTTGAGGTCTTTTTCCGCTGAATGAACTTCGCGCCCCGGCCTTCGGGCAGTTATTTTTGGGCGCGGCTGTGTCCGCGGCCTATTTTTGGCACACGGATGCCCCTCGCAAAGTCTCGCGCCATTCCGAGTCCGGCGGACGAAGTTGGCCAGCCCCACCCCCCAAGGCTAGAGCCCACCCGTTTTTGTGGCCTATTTCCGCTGGACGAACTTGGCGCCCCGGCCTTCGGGCGGTTATTTTTGTGTGCGGTTGTGCCCGCGGCCTATTTTTGGCACACGGATGCCCCTCGCAAAGTCTCGCGCCATTCCGAGTCCGGCAGAAGAAGTTGGCCAGCCCCACCCCCCAAGGCTATAGCCCACCCGTTTTTGAGGTCTTTTTCCGCTGAATGAACTTCGCGCCCCGGCCTTCGGGCAGTTATTTTTGGACGCGGCTGTGCCCGCGGCCTATTTTTGGCACACGGATGCCCCTCGCAAAGTCTCGCGCCATTCCGAGTCCGGCAGAAGAAGTTGGCCAGCCCCACCCCCCAAGGCTATAGCCCACCCGTTTTTGAGGTCTTTTTCCGCTGGACGAACTTAGCGCCCCGGCCTTCGGGCGGTTATTTTTGGGCGCGGCTGTGCCCGCGGCCTATTTTTGGCAGATGGAGGGCCCTCGCAAAGTCTCGCGCCATTCCGTGTCTGGCGGACGAAGTAGGCCAGCCCCACCCCCCAAGGCTATAGCCCACCCGTTTTTGAGGCCTTTTTCCGCTGGACGAACATGGCGCCCCGGCCTTCGGGTGGTTATTTTTGGGCGCGGCTGTACCCGTGGCCTATTTTTGGCACACGGAGGCCCCTCGCAAAGTCTCGCGCCTTTCCGAGTCCGGCGGACGAAGTTTGCCAGCCCCACCCCCCAAGGCTATAGCCAACCCGTTTTTGTGGCCTTTTTCCGCTGGACAAACTTGGCGCCCCGGCCTTCGAGCGGTTATTTTTGGACGCGGCTGTGCCCGCGGCCTATTTTTGGCAGACGGAGGCCCCTCGCAAAGTCTCGTACCATTCCGAGTCCGGCGGACGAAGTTGGCCAGCCCCACCCCCCAAGGATATAGCCCACCCGTTTTTGAGGCCTTTTTCCGCTGGACGAACTTTGCGCCCCGGCCTTCGGGCAGTTATTTTTTGGCGCGGCTGTGCCCGCGGCATATTTTTTGCACACGGAGGCCCCTTGCAAAGTCTAGTGCCATTCCGAGTCCGGCGGACGAAGTGGGCCAGCTCCACCCCCCAAGGCTATAGCCCACCCGTTTTTGTGGCCTTTTTCCGCTGGACGAATTTGGCGCCCCGGCCTTCGGGCGGTTAGTTTTGGGCGCGGCTGTGCCCGCTTCCTATTTTTGGCACACGGAGGGCCCTCGCAAAGTCTCGCTCCATTCCGAGTCCGGCGGACGAAGTTGGCCAGCCCCACCCCCCAAGGCTATAGCCCATCCGTTTTTGTGGCCTTTTTCCGCTGGACGAACTTGGCGCCCCGGCCTTCGGGCGGTTATTTTTGGGCTCGGCTGGGCCCGTGGCCTATTTTTTTCACACGGAGGCCCTCGCAAAGTCTCGCGCCATTTCGAGTCCGGCGGACGAAGTGGGCCAGCCCCACCCCCCAAGGCTTTAACCCACCCGTTTTGAGGTCTTTTTACGCTGGACGAACTTGGCGCCCCGGCCTTCGGGCTTCTATTTTTGTGCGCGGCTTTGCCCGTGGCCTATTTTTGGCACACGGAGGCCCCTCGCAAAGTCTCGCGCCATTCCGAGTCCGGCGGACGAAGTTGGCCAGCCCCACCTCCCAAGGCTATAGCCCACCCGTTTTTGTGGCCTTTTTCCGCTGGACGAACTTGGCGCGCCGGCCTACGGGCAGTTATTTTTGGGCGCAGCTGTGCCCGCAGCCTATTTTTGGCACACGGAGGCCCCTCGCAAAGTCTCTCGCCATTCCGAGTCCGGCGGACGAAGTGGGCCAGCCCCATCCCCCAAGGCTATAGCCCACCCGTTTTTGTGACCTTTTTCCGCTGAACGAACTTTGCGCCCCGGCCTTCGGGCGGTTATTTTTGGACGCGGCTGTGGTCGCGGCCTATTTTTGGCACACGGAGGCCACTCGCAAAGTCTCGTGCCATTCCTAGTCCGGCGGACGAAGTTGGGCAGCCCCACCTCCCAAGGATATAGCCCACCCGTTTTTGTGGCCTTTTTCCACTGGACGAACTTGGCGCCCCGGCCTTCGGACTTCTATTTTTTGTGCGCGGCTGTGCCCGTGGCCTCTTTTTGGCACATGGAGGCCCCTCGCAAAGTCTCGTGCCATTCCGAGTCCGGCGGACGAAGTTGGCCAGCCCCACCCCCCAAGGCTATAGCCCACCCGTTTTTGTGGCCTTTTTCCGCTGGACGAACTTGGCGCCCCGGCCTTCGGGCAGTTATTTTTGGGCGCAGCTGTGTCCGCAGCCTATTTTTGGCACACGAAGGCGCCTCGCAAAGTCTCGCGCCATTCCGAGTCCGGCGGACGAAGTTGGCCAGCCCCACCCCCCAAGGCTATAGCCCACCCGTTTTTGTGACCTTTTTCCGCTGGACGAACTTTGCGCCCCGGCCTTCGGGCAGTTATTTTTGGACGCGGCTGTGGTCGCGGCCTATTTTTGGCACACGGAGGCCACTCGCAAAGTCTCGCGCCATTCCGAGTCCGGCGGACGAAGTTGGCCAGCCCCACCCCCCAAGGCTATAGCCCACCCGTTTTTGTGGCCTTTTTC
Source organism: Citrus sp. QX-2021 (assembly GCA_030444885.1). Taxonomy (NCBI): domain Eukaryota; kingdom Viridiplantae; phylum Streptophyta; class Magnoliopsida; order Sapindales; family Rutaceae; genus Citrus; species Citrus sp. QX-2021. The sequence continues at coordinate 302,417 of JAUJEF010000106.1, forward strand.
CGATGGACGAACTTGGCGCCCCAGCCTTCAGGCAGTTATTTTTGGGCACAGCTGTGCCCGCAGCCTATTTTTGGCACACGGAGGCCACTCGCAAAGTCTCGTGCCATTCCTAGTCCGGCGGACGAAGTTGGGCAGCCCCACCTCCCAAGGATATAGCCCACCCGTTTTTGTGGCCTTTTTCCACTGGACGAACTTGGCGCCCCGGCCTTCGGGCTTCTATTTTTTGTGCGCGGCTGTGCCCGTGGCCTCTTTTTGGCACATGGAGGCCCCTCACAAAGTCTCGTGCCATTCCGAGTCCGGCGGACGAAGTTGGCCTGCCCCACCCCCCAAGGCTATAGCCCACCCGTTTTTGTGGCCTTTTTCCGCTGGACGAACTTGGCGCCCCGGCCTTCGGGCGGTTATTTTTGTGTGCGGTTGTGCCGGCGGCCTATTTTTGGCACACGGTGGGCCCTCGCAAAGTCTCGCGCCATTCCGAGTCCGGCGGACGAAGTTGGCCAGCCCCACCCCCCAAGGCTATAGCCCACCCGTTTTTGTGGCCTTTTTCCGCTGGACGAACTTGGCGCCCCGGCCTTCGGGCGGTTATTTTTGTGTGCGGTTGTGCCCGCAGCCTATTTTTGGCACACGGTGGGCCCTCGCAAAGTCTCGCACGATTCCGTGACCGGCGGACGAAGTAGGCCAGCCCCACCCCCCAAGGCTATAGCCCACCCGTTTTTGTGGCCTTTTTCAGCTGGACGAACTTGGCGCCCCGGCCTTCGGGCGGTTATTTTTGTGTGCGGTTGTGCCAGCGGCCTATTTTTTGCACACGGTGGCCCTCGCAAAGTCTCGCGCCATTCCCAGTCCGGCGGACGAAGTTGGCCAGCCCCACCCCCCAAGGCTATAGACCACCCGTTTTTGTGGCCTTTTTCCGCAGGACGAACTTGGCGCCCCGGCCTTCGGGCTTTTATTTTTTATCGCGGCTGTGCCCGCGGCCTATTTTTGTCACACGGAGACCCCTCGCAAAGTCTCGCGCCATTCCGAGTCCGGCAGACAAAGTTGGCCAGCCCCACCTCCCAAGGCTAAAGCCCACCCGTTTTTGTGGCCTTTTTCCGCTTGACGAACTTGGTGCCCCGGCCTTCGGGCGGTTATTTTTGGGCGCGGCTGTTCCTGCAGCCTATTTTTGGCACACGGAGGCCCCTCGCAATGTCTCGCGCCATTCCGAGTCCGGCGGACGAAGTTGGCCAGCCGCACCCCCCAAGGCTATAGCCCACCCATTTTTGTGGCCTTTTTCCGCTGGACGAACTTGGCGCCCCGGCCTTCGGGCTGTTATTTTTGGGCGCGGCTGTGCCCGCGGCCTATTTTTGGCACACGGAGGCCCCTCGTAAAGTCTCGCGCCATTCCGAGTCCGGCGGACGAAGTGGGCCAGCCCCACCCCCCAAGGCTATAGCCCACCCGTTTTTGTGGCCTTTTTCCACTGGACGAACTTGGCGCCCCGGCCTTCGGGCTTCTATTTTTGTGCGCGGCTGTGCCCGTGGCCTATTTTTGGCACACGGAGGCCCCTCGCAAAGTCTCGTGCCATTCCGAGTCCGGCGGACGAAGTTGGCCAAACCCACCCCCCAAGGCTATAGCCCACCCGTTTTTGAGGCCTTTTTCCGCTGGACGAACTTGACGCCCCGGCCTTCGGGCGGTTATTTTTGGGCGTAGCTGTGACCGCAGCCTATTTTTGGCACACGGAGGCCCCTCGCAAAGTCTAGCGCCATTCCGAGTCCGGCGGACGAAGTTGGCCTGCCCCACCCCCCAAGGCTATAGCCCACCCGTTTTTGTGGTCTTTTTCCGCTGGACGAACTTGGCGCCGCGGCCTTCGGGCGGTTATTTTTAGGCGCGGCTGTGCCCGCGGCCTATTTTTGGCACACGGATGCCCCTCGCAAAGTCTCGCGCCATTCCGAGTCCGGCAGAAGAAGTTGGCCAGCCCCACCCCCCAAGGCTATAGCCCACCCGTTTTTGAGGTCTTTTTCCGCTGGATGAACTTAGTGCCCCGGCCTTCGGGTTGTTATTTTTGGGCGCAGCTGTGCCCGCGGCTTATTTTTGGCAGATGGAGGGCCCTCGCAAAGTCTCGCGCCATTACGTGTCTGGCGGACGAAGTAGGCCAGCCCCACCCCCCAAGGCTATAGCCCACCCGTTTTTGAGGCCTTTTTCCGCTGGACGAACTTGGCACCCCGGCCTTCGGGCGGTTATTTTTGGGCGCGGTTGTGGCTGCGGGCTATTTTTGGCACACGGAGGCCCCGCGCAAAGTCTCGCGCCATTCCGAGTCCGGCGGACGAAGTGGGCCGGCCCCACCCCCCAAGGCTATAGCCAACCCGTTTTTGTGGCCTTTTTCCGCTGGACAAACTTGGCGCCCCGGCCTTCGAACGGTTATTTTTGGACGTGGCTGTGCCCGCGGCCTATTTTTGGCACACGGAGGCCCCTCGCGAAGTCCCGTACCATTCCGAGTCCGGCGGACGAAGTTGGCCAGCCCCACCCCCCAAGGATATAGCCCACCCGTTTTTGAGGCCTTTTTCCGCTGGACGAACTTTGCGCCCCGGCCTTTGGGCAGTTATTTATTGGCGCGGCTGTGCCCGCGGCCTATTTTAAGCACACGGAGGCCCCTTGTAAAGTCTCGTGCCATTCCGAGTCCGGCGGACGAAGTTGGCCAGCCCCACCCCCCAAGGATATAGCCCACCCGTTTTTGAGGCCTTTTTCCGCTGGACGAACTTGGCGCCCCGGCCTTCGGGCTGTTATTTTTGGGCGCGGCTGTGCCCGCGGCCTATTTTTGGCACACGGAGGCCCCTCGTAAAGTCTCGTGCCATTCCGAGTCCGGCGGACGAAGTGGGCCAGCCCCACCTCCCAAGGCTATAGCCCACCCGTTTTTGTGGCCTTTTTCCGCTGGACGAACTTGGCGCCCCGGCCTTCGGGCGGTTATTTTTGGGCGCGGCTGTGCCCGCGGCCTATTTTTGGCACACGGATGCCCCTCGCAAAGTCTCGCGCCATTCCGAGTCCGGCGGACGAAGTTGGCCTGCCCCACCCCCCAAGGCTATAGCCCACCCGTTTTTGTGGTCTTTTTCCGCTGGACGAACTTGGCGCCGCGGCCTTCGGGCGGTTATTTTTAGGCGCGGCTGTGCCCGCGGCCTATTTTTGGCACACGGATGCCCCTCGCAAAGTCTCGCGCCATTCCGAGTCCGGCAGAAGAAGTTGGCCAGCCCCACCCCCCAAGGCTATAGCCCACCCGTTTTTGAGGTCTTTTTCCGCTGGATGAACTTAGTGCCCCGGCCTTCGGGTTGTTATTTTTGGGCGCAGCTGTGCCCGCGGCTTATTTTTGGCAGATGGAGGGCCCTCGCAAAGTCTCGCGCCATTACGTGTCTGGCGGACGAAGTAGGCCAGCCCCACCCCCCAAGGCTATAGCCCACCCGTTTTTGAGGCCTTTTTCCGCTGGACGAACTTGGCACCCCGGCCTTCGGGCGGTTATTTTTGGGCGCGGTTGTGGCTGCGGGCTATTTTTGGCACACGGAGGCCCCGCGCAAAGTCTCGCGCCATTCCGAGTCCGGCGGACGAAGTGGGCCGGCCCCACCCCCCAAGGCTATAGCCAACCCGTTTTTGTGGCCTTTTTCCGCTGGACAAACTTGGCGCCCCGGCCTTCGAACGGTTATTTTTGGACGTGGCTGTGCCCGCGGCCTATTTTTGGCACACGGAGGCCCCTCGCGAAGTCCCGTACCATTCCGAGTCCGGCGGACGAAGTTGGCCAGCCCCACCCCCCAAGGATATAGCCCACCCGTTTTTGAGGCCTTTTTCCGCTGGACGAACTTTGCGCCCCGGCCTTTGGGCAGTTATTTATTGGCGCGGCTGTGCCCGCGGCCTATTTTAAGCACACGGAGGCCCCTTGTAAAGTCTCGTGCCATTCCGAGTCCGGCGGACGAAGTTGGCCAGCCCCACCCCCCAAGGATATAGCCCACCCGTTTTTGAGGCCTTTTTCCGCTGGACGAACTTGGCGCCCCGGCCTTCGGGCTGTTATTTTTGGGCGCGGCTGTGCCCGCGGCCTATTTTTGGCACACGGAGGCCCCTCGTAAAGTCTCGTGCCATTCCGAGTCCGGCGGACGAAGTGGGCCAGCCCCACCCCCCAAGGCTATAGCCCACCCGTTTTTGTGGCCTTTTTCCGCTGGACGAACTTGGCGCCCCGGCCTTCGGGCGGTTATTTTTGGGCGCGGCTGTGCCCGCGGCCTATTTTTGGCACACGGATGCCCCTCGCAAAGTCTCGCGCCATTCCGAGTCCGGCAGAAGAAGTTGGCCAGCCCCACCCCCCAAGGCTATAGCCCACCCGTTTTTGAGGTCTTTTTCCGCTGGACGAACTTAGCGCCCCGGCCTTCGGGCGGTTATTTTTGGGCGCGGCTGTGCCCGCAGCCTATTTTTGGCAGATGGAGGGCCCTCGCAAAGACTCGCGCCATTCCGTGTCTGGCGGACGAAGTAGGCCAGCCCCACCCCCCAAGGCTATAGCCCACCCGTTTTTGAGGCCTTTTTCCGCTGGACGAACTTGGCGCCCCGGCCTTCGGGCGGTTATTTTTTGGCGCGGCTGTACCCGTGGCCTATTTTTGGCACACGGAGGCCCCTCGCAAAGTCTCGCGCCATTCCGAGTCCGGCAGAAGAAGTTGGCCAGCCCCACCCCCCAAGGCTATAGCCCACCCGTTTTTGAGGTCTTTTTCCGCTGGACGAACTTAGCGCCCCGGCCTTCGGGCGGTTATTTTTGGGCGCGGCTGTGCCCGCAGCCTATTTTTGGCAGATGGAGGGCCCTCGCAAAGACTCGCGCCATTCCGTGTCTGGCGGACGAAGTAGGCCAGCCCCACCCCCCAAGGCTATAGCCCACCCGTTTTTGAGGCCTTTTTCCGCTGGACGAACTTGGCGCCCCGGCCTTCGGGCGGTTATTTTTTGGCGCGGCTGTACCCGTGGCCTATTTTTGGCACACGGAGGCCCCTCGCAAAGTCTCGCGCCATTCCGAGTCCGGCGGACGAAGTTGGCCAGCCCCACCCCCCAAGGCTATAGCCCACCCGTTTTTGTGGCCTTTTTCCGCTGGACGAACTTGGCGCCCCGGCCTTCGGGCAAGTATTTTTGGGCGCGGCTGTGCCCGCGGCCTATTTTTGGCACACGGATGCCCCTCGCAAAGTCTCGCGCCATTCCGAGTCCGGCAGAAGAAGTTGGCCAGCCCCACCCCCCAAGGCTATAGCCCACCCGTTTTTGAGGTCTTTTTCCGCTGGACGAACTTAGCGCCCCGGCCTTCGGGCGGTTATTTTTGGGCGCGGCTGTGCCCGCAGCCTATTTTTGGCAGATGGAGGGCCCTCGCAAAGTGTCGCGCCATTCCGTGTCTGGCGGACGAAGTAGGCCAGCCCCACCCCCCAAGGCTATAGCCCACCCGTTTTTGAGGCCTTTTTCCGCTGGACGAACTTGGCGCCCCGGCCTTCGGGCGGTTATTTTTGGGCGCGGCTGTGCCCGCGGCCTATTTTTGGCACACGGATGCCCCTCGAAAAGTCTCGCGCCATTCCGAGTCCGGCAGAAGAAGTTGGCCAGCCCCACCCCCCAAGGCTATAGCCCACCCGTTTTTGAGGTCTTTTTCCGCTGGACGAACTTAGCGCCCCGGCCTTCGGGCGGTTATTTTTGGGCGCGGCTGTGCCCGCAGCCTATTTTTGGCAGATGGAGGGCCCTCGCAAAGTCTCGCGCCATTCCGTGTCTGGCGGACGAAGTAGGCCAGCCCCACCCCCCAAGGCTATAGCCCACCCGTTTTTGAGGCCTTTTTCCGCTGGACGAACTTGGCGCCCCGGCCTTCGGGCGGTTATTTTTTGGCGCAGCTGTACCCGTGGCCTATTTTTGGCACACGGAGGCCCCTCGCAAAGTCTCGCGCCATTCCGAGTCCGGCGGACGAAGTTGGCCAGCCCCACCCCCCAAGGCTATAGCCAACCCGTTTTTGTGGCCTTTTTCCGCTGGACAAACTTGGCGCCCCGGCCTTCGAGCGGTTATTTTTGGACGCGGCTGTGCCCGCGGCCTATTTTTGGCAGACGAAGGCCCCTCGCAAAATCTCGTACCATTCCGAGTCCGGCGGACGAAGTTGGCCAGCCCCACCCCCCAAGGATATAGCCCACCCGTTTTTGAGGCCTTTTTCCGCTGGACGAACTTTGCGCCCCGGCCTTCGGGCAGTTATTTTTTGGCGCGGCTGTGCCCGCGGCATATTTTTTGCACACGGAGGCCCCTTGCAAAGTCTCGTGCCATTCCGAGTCCGGCGGACGAAGTGGGCCAGCTCCACCCCCCAAGGCTATAGCCCACCCGTTTTTGTGGCGTTTTTCCGCTGGACGAACTTGGCGCCCCGGCCTTCGGGCGGTTATTTTTGGGCGCGGCTGTGCCCGCTTCCTATTTTTGGCACACGGAGGCCCCTCGCAAAGTCTCGTGCCATTCCAAGTCTGGCGGACGAAGTGGGCCGGCCCCACCCCCCAAGGCTATAGCCAACCCGTTTTTGACGCCTTTTTCCGCTGGACGAACTTTGCGCCCCGGCCTTCGGGCAGTTATTTATTGGCGCGGCTGTGCCTGCGGCCTATTTTATGCACACGGAGGCCCCTTGCAAAGTCTCGTGTCATTCCGAGTCCGGCGGGCGAAATGGGCCAGCCCCACCCCCCAAGGCTATAGCCCACCCGTTTTTGAGGCCTTTTTCCGCTGGACGAACTTTGCACCCCGGCCTTCGGGCCGTTATTTTTTGGCGCAGCTGTGCCCGCGGCCTATTTTTTGTACACGGAGGCCCCTTGCAAAGTCTCGTGCCATTCCGAGTCCGGCGGACGAAGTTCGCCAGCCCCACCCCCCAAGGCTATAGCCCACCCGTTTTTGTGGCCTTTTTCCGCTGGACGAACTTGGCGCCCCGGCCTTCGGGCGGTTATTTTTGGGTGCGGCTGTGCCCGCGGCCTATTTTTGGCACACGGACGCCCCTCGCAAAGTCTCGCGCCATTCCGAGTCCGGCAGAAGAAGTTGGCCAGCCCCACCCCCCAAGGCTATAGCCCACCCGTTTTTGAGGTCTTTTTCCGCTGGACGAACTTAGCGCCCCGGCCTTGGGGCGGTTATTTTTGGGCGCGGCTGTGCCCGCGGCCTATTTTTGGCAGATGGAGCGCCCTCGCAAAGTCTCGCGCCATTCCGTGTCCGGCGGACGAAGTAGGCCAGCCCCACCCCCCAAGGCTATAGCCCACCCGTTTTTGAGGCCTTTTTCCGCTGGACGAACTTGGCGCCCCGGCCTTCGAGCGGTTATTTTTGGACGCGGCTGTGCCCGCGGCCTATTTTTGGCAGATGGAGGGCCCTCGCAAAGTCTCGCGCCATTCCGTGTCCGGCGGACGAAGTTGGCCAGCCCCACCCCCCAAGGCTATAGCCCATCCGTTTTTGTGGCCTTTTTCCGCTGGACGAACTTGGTGCCCCGGCCTTCGGGCGGTTATTTTTGGGCTCGGCTGGGCCTGTGGCCTATTTTTTTCACACGGAGGGCCCTCGCAAAGTCTCGCGCCATTTCGAGTCCGGCGGACGAAGTTGGCCAGCCCACCCCCCAAGGCTATAGCCCACCCGTTTTTGAGGTCTTTTTCCGCTGGACGAACTTGGCGCCCCGGCCTTCGGGCGGTTATTTTTGGGCGCGGCTTTGCCCGCGGCCTATTTTTTGCACACAGAGGCCCCTCGCAAAGTCTCGTGCCATTCCAAGTCTGGCGGACGAAGTGGGCCAGCCCCACCCCCCAAGGCTATAGCCCACCCGTTTTTGTGGCCTTTTTCCGCTGGACGAACTTGGCGCCCGGGCCTTCGGGGGGTTATTTTTGGGCGCGGCTGTGCCCGCGGCCTATTTTTGGCACACGGAGGGCCCTCGCAATGTCTCGCTCCATTCCGAGTCCAGCGGACGAAGTTGGCCAGCCCCACCCCCCAAGGCTATAGCCAATCCGTTTTTGTGGCCTTTTTCCGCTGGACGAACTTGGTGCCCCGGCCTTCGGGCGGTTATTTTTGGGCTCGGCTGGGTCCGTGGCCTATTTTTTTCACACGGAGGGCCCTCGCAAAGTCTCGCGCCATTTCGAGTCCAGCGGACGAAGTTGGCCAGCCCCACCCCCAAGGCTATAGCCCACCCGTTTTTGAGGTCTTTTTCCGCTGGACGAACTTAGCGCCCCGGCCTTCGGGCGGTTATTTTTGGGCGCGGCTGTGTCCGCGGCCTATTTTTGGTACACGGAGGCGCCTCGCAAAGTCTCGCATCATTCCGAGTCCGGCGGACGAAGTTGGCCAGTCCCAACCCCCAAGGCTATAGCCCACCCGTTTTTGAGGCCTTTTTCCGCTGGACGAACTTGGCGCCCCGGCCTTCGAGCGGTTATTTTTGGGCGCGGCTGTGCCCGCAGCCTATTTTTTGCAGATGGAGGGCCCTCGCAAAGTCTCGCGCCATTCCGTGTCCGGCGGACGAAGTAGGCCAGCCCCACCCCCCAAGGATATAGCCCACCCGTTTTTGTGGCCTTTTTCCGCTGGATGAAATTGGCGCCCCGGCCTTCGGGCGGTTATTTTTGGGCACGGCTGTGCCCGCTTCCAATTTTTGGCACACGGAGGGCCCTCACAAAGTCTCGCGCCATTCCGAGTCCGGCGGACGAAGTTGGCCAGCCCCACCCCCCAAGGCTATAGCCCATCCGTTTTTGTGGCCTTTTTCCGCTGGACGAACTTGGCGCCCCAGACTTCGGGCGGTTATTTTTGGGCGCGGCTGTGCCCGCGGCCTATTTTTTTCACACGGAGGCCCCTCGCAAAGTCTCGTGCCATTCCAAGTCTGGCGGACGAAGTGGGCCAGCCCCACCCCCCAAGGCTATAGCCCACCCGTTTTTGTGGCCTTTTTCCGCTGGACGAACTTGGTGCCCCGGCCTTCGGGCGGTTATTTTTGCGCTCGGCTGGGCCCGTGGCCTTTTTTTTTCACACGGAGGGCCCTCGTAAAGTCTCGCGCCATTTCGAGTCCGGCGGACGAAGTTGGCCAGCCCCACCCCCCAAGGCTATAGCCCACCCGTTTTTGAGGTCTTTTTCCGCTGGACGAACTTGGCGCCCTGGCCTTCGGGCGGTTATTTTTGGGCGCGGCTGTGCCCGCGGCCTATTTTTTGCACACGGAGGCCCCTCGCAAAGTCTCGCCCCATTCCGAGTCCGGCGGACGAAGTGGGCCAGCCCCACCCCCCAAGGCTATAGCCCACCCGTTTTTGTGGCCTTTTTCCGCTGGACGAACTTGGCGCCCGGGTCTTCGGGGGGTTATTTTTGGGCGCGGCTGTGCCCGCGGCCTATTTTTGGCACACTGAGGGCCCTCGCAATGTCTCGCTCCATTCCGAGTCCAGCGGACGAAGTTGGCCAGCCCCACCCCCCAAGGCTATAGCCCATCCGTTTTTGTGGCCTTTTTCCGCTGGACGAACTTGGCGCCCCGGACTTCGGGCGGTTATTTTTGGGCGCGGCTGTGCCCACGGCCTATTTTTTTCACACGGAGGCCCCTCGCAAAGTCTCGTGCCATTCCAAGTCTGGCGGACGAAGTGGGCCAGCCCCACCCCCCAAGGCTATAGCCCACCCGTTTTTGTGGCCTTTTTCCGCTGGACGAACTTGGTGCCCCGGCCTTCGGGCGGTTATTTTTGGGCTCGGCTGGGCCCGTGGCCTATTTTTTTCACACGGAGGGCCCTCGCAAAGTCTCGCGCCATTTCGAGTCCGGCGGACGAAGTTGGCCAGCCCACCCCCCAAGGCTATAGCCCACCCGTTTTTGAGGTCTTTTTCCGCTGGACGAACTTGGCGCCCCGGCCTTCGGGCGGTTATTTTTGGGCGCGGCTGTGCCCGCGGCCTATTTTTTGCACACGGAGGCCCCTCGCAAAGTCTCGTGCCATTCCAAGTCTGGCGGACGAAGTGGGCCAGCCCCACCCCCCAAGGCTATAGCCCACCCGTTTTTGTGGCCTTTTTCCGCTGGACGAACTTGGCGCCCGGGCCTTCGTGGGGTTATTTTTGGGCGCGGCTGTGCCCGCGGCCTATTTTTGGCACACGGAGGGCCCTCGCAATGTCTCGCTCCATTCCGAGTCCAGCGGACGAAGTTGGCCAGCCCCACCCCCCAAGGCTATAGCCCATCCGTTTTTGTGGCCTTTTTCCGCTGGACGAACTTGGTGCCCCGGCCTTCGGGCGGTTATTTTTGGGCTCGGCTGGGCCCATGGCCTATTTTTTTCACACGGAGGGCCCTCGCCAAGTCTCGCGCCATTTCGAGTCCGGCGGACGAAGTTGGCCGGCCCCACCCCCCAAGGCTTTAACCCACCCGTTTTTGAGGTCTTTTTCCGCTGGACGAACTTGGCGCCCCGGCCTTCGGGCGGTTATTTTTGGGCGCGGCTGTGCCCGCGGCCTATTTTTTGCACATGGAGGCCCCTCGCAAAGTCTCGTGCCATTCCAAGTCTGGCGGACGAAGTGGGCCAGCCCCACCCCCCAAGGCTATAGCCCACCCGTTTTTGTGGCCTTTTTCCGCTGGACGAACTTGGCGCCCGGGCCTTCGTGGGGTTATTTTTGGGCGCGGCTGTGCCCGCGGCCTATTTTTGGCACACGGAGGGCCCTCGCAATGTCTCGCTCCATTCCGAGTCCAGCGGACGAAGTTGGCCAGCCCCACCCCCCAAGGCTATAGCCAATCCGTTTTTGTGGCCTTTTTCCGCTGGACGAACTTGGTGCCCCGGCCTTCGGGCGGTTATTTTTGGGCTCGGCTGAGCCCGTGGCCTATTTTTTTCACACGGAGGGCCCTCGCAAAGTCTCGCGCCATTTCGAGTCCAGCGGACGAAGTTGGCCAGCCCCACCCCCCAAGGCTATAGCCCACCCGTTTTTGAGGTCTTTTTCCGCTGGACGAACTTAGCGCCCCGGCCTTCGGGCGGTTATTTTTGGGCGCGGCTGTGCCGGCGGCCTATTTTTGGTACACGGAGGCGCCTCGCAAAGTCTCGCATCATTCCGAGTCCGGCGGACGAAGTTGGCCAGTCCCAACCCCCAAGGCTATAGCCCACCCGTTTTTGTGGCCTTTATTCGCTGGACGAACTTGGCGCCTCGGCCTTCAGGCGGGTATTTTTGGGCGCGGCTGTGCCCGCGGCCTATTTTTGGTATTCGGAGGCGCCTCGCAAAGTCTCGTGCCATTCCGAGTCCGGCGGACGAGTTGGCCAGCCCCACTTCCCCAAGGTCAGTAGCCCACCCGTTTTTGTGGCCTTTATTCGCTGGACGAACTTGGCGCCTCGGCCTTCTGGCGGGTATTTTTGGGCGCGGCTGTGCCCGCGGCCTATTTTTGGTACACGGAGACACCTCGCAAAGTCTTGCATCAGTCCGAGTCCGGCGGACGAAGTCGGCCAGTCCCAACCCCCAAGGCTATACCCCACCCTTTTTTGTGGCATTTATTCGCTGGACGAACTTGGCGCCTCGGCCTTCAGGCGGGTATTTTTGGGCGCGGCTGTGCCCGCGGCCTATTTTTGGTATACGGAGGCGCCTCGCAAAGTCTCGTGCCATTCCGAGTCCGGCGGACGAGTTGGCTAGCCCCACCCCCCAAGGCTATAGCCCATCCGTTTTTGTGGCCTTTTTCCGCTGGACGAACTTGGTGCCCCGGCCTTCGGGCGGTTATTTTTGGGCTCGGCTGGGCCCGTGGCCTATTTTTTTCACACGGAGGGCCCTCGCAAAGTCTCGCGCCATTTCGAGTCCGGCGGACGAAGTTGGCCAGCCCACCCCCCAAGGCTATAGCCCACCCGTTTTTGAGGTCTTTTTCCGCTGGACGAACTTGGCGCCCCGGCCTTCGGGCGGTTATTTTTGGGCGCGGCTGTGCCCGCGGCCTATTTTTTGCACACGGAGGCCCCTCGCAAACTCTCGTGCCATTCCAAGTCTGGCGGACGAAGTGGGCCAGCCCCACCCCCAAGGCTATAGCCCACCCGTTTTTGTGGCCTTTTTCCGCTGGACGAACTTGGCGCCCGGGCCTTCGGAGGGTTATTTTTGGGCGCGGCTGTGCCCGCGGCCTATTTTTGGCACATGGAGGGCCCTCGCAATGTCTCGCTCCATTCCGAGTCCAGCGGACGAAGTTGGCCAGCCCCACCCCCCAAGGCTATAGCCAATCCGTTTTTGTGGCCTTTTTCCGCTGGACGAACTTGGTGCCCCGGCCTTCGGGCGGTTATTTTTGGGCTCGGCTGAGCCCGTGGCCTATTTTTTTCACACGGAGGGCCCTCGCAAAGTCTCGCGCCATTTCGAGTCCAGCGGACGAAGTTGGCCAGCCCCACCCCCCAAGGCTATAGCCCACCCGTTTTTGTGGCCTTTTTCCGCTGTACGAACTTGGCGCCCGGGCCTTCGTGGGGTTATTTTTGGGCGCGGCTGTGCCCGCGGCCTATTTTTGGCACACGGAGGGCCCTCGCAATGTCTCGCTCCATTCCGAGTCCAGCGGACGAAGTTGGCCAGCCCCACCCCCCAAGGCTATAGCCCATCCGTTTTTGTGGCCTTTTTCCGCTGGACGAACTTGGCGCCCCGGCCTTCGGGCGGTTATTTTTGGGCGCGGCTGTGCCCGCGGCCTATTTTTTTCACACGGAGGCCCCTCGCAAAGTCTCGTGCCATTCCAAGTCTGGCGGACGAAGTGGGCCAGCCCCACCCCCCAAGGCTATAGCCCACCCGTTTTTGTGGCCTTTTTCCGCTGGACGAACTTGGTGCCCCGGCCTTCGGGCGGTTATTTTTGCGCTCGGCTGGGCCCGTGGCCTTTTTTTTTCACACGGAGGGCCCTCGTAAAGTCTCGCGCCATTTCGAGTCCGGCGGACGAAGTTGGCCAGCCCCACCCCCCAAGGCTATAGCCCACCCGTTTTTGAGGTCTTTTTCCGCTGGACGAACTTAGCGCCCCGGCCTTCGGGCGGTTATTTTTGGGCGCGGCTGTGCCCGCGGCCTATTTTTGGTACACGGAGGTGCCTCGCAAAGTCTCGCATCATTCCGAGTCCGGCGGACGAAGTTGGCCAGTCCCAACCCCCAAGGCTATAGCCCACCCGTTTTTGTGGCCTTTATTCGCTGGACGAACTTGGCGCCTCGGCCTTCAGGCGGGTATTTTTGGGCGCGGCTGTGCCCGCGGCCTATTTTTGGTATTCGGAGGCGCCTCGCAAAGTCTCGTGCCATTCCGAGTCCGGCGGACGAGTTGGCCAGCCCCACCCCCCAAGGCTGTAGCCCACCCATTTTTGTGGCCTTTTTCCGCTGGACGAACTTGGCGCCCCGGCCTGCGGGCGGGTATTTTTGGGCGCGGCTGTGCCCGCGGCCTATTTTTGGTACACGGAGACACCTCGCAAAGTCTTGCATCAGTCCGAGTCCGGCGGACGAAGTTGGCCAGTCCCAACCCCCAAGGCTATAGCCCACCCGTTTTTGTGGCCTTTATTCGCTGGACGAACTTGGCGCCTCGGCCTTCAGGCGGGTATTTTTGGGCGCGGCTGTGCCCGCGGCCTATTTTTGGTATACGGAGGCGCCTCGCAAAGTCTCGTGCCATTCCGAGTCCGGCGGACGAGTTGGCCAGCCCCACCCCCCAAGGCTATAGCCCATCCGTTTTTGTGGCCTTTTTCCGCTGGACGAACTTGGTGCCCCGGCCTTCGGGCGGTTATTTTTGGGCTCGGCTGGGCCCGTGGCCTATTTTTTTCACACGGAGGGCCCTCGCAAAGTCTCGCGCCATTTCGAGTCCGGCGGACGAAGTTGGCCAGCCCACCCCCCAAGGCTATAGCCCACCCGTTTTTGAGGTCTTTTTCCGCTGGACGAACTTGGCGCCCCGGCCTTCGGGCGGTTATTTTTGGGCGCGGCTGTGCCCGCGGCCTATTTTTTTCACACGGAGGCCCCTCGCAAAGTCTCGTGCCATTCCAAGTCTGGCGGACGAAGTGGGCCAGCCCCACCCCCCAAGGCTATAGCCCACCCGTTTTTGTGGCCTTTTTCCGCTGGACGAACTTGGTGCCCCGGCCTTCGGGCGGTTATTTTTGCGCTCGGCTGGGCCCGTGGCCTTTTTTTTTCACACGGAGGGCCCTCGTAAAGTCTCGCGCCATTTCGAGTCCGGCGGACGAAGTTGGCCAGCCCCACCCCCCAAGGCTATAGCCCACCCGTTTTTGAGGTCTTTTTCCGCTGGACGAACTTAGCGCCCCGGCCTTCGGGCGGTTATTTTTGGGCGCGGCTGTGCCCGCGGCCTATTTTTGGTACACGGAGGTGCCTCGCAAAGTCTCGCATCATTCCGAGTCCGGCGGACGAGGTTGGCCAGTCCCCCAACCCCAAGGCTATAGCCCACCCGTTTTTGTGGCCTTTATTCGCTGGACGAACTTGGCGCCTCGGCCTTCAGGCGGGTATTTTTGGGCGCGGCTGTGCCCGCGGCCTATTTTTGGTATTCGGAGGCGCCTCGCAAAGTCTCGTGCCATTCCGAGTCCGGCGGACGAGTTGGCCAGCCCCACCCCCCAAGGCTGTAGCCCACCCATTTTTGTGGCCTTTTTCCGCTGGACGAACTTGGCGCCCCGGCCTGCGGGCGGGTATTTTTGGGCGCGGCTGTGCCCGCGGCCTATTTTTGGTACACGGAGACACCTCGCAAAGTCTTGCATCAGTCCGAGTCCGGCGGACGAAGTTGGCCAGTCCCAACCCCCAAGGCTATAGCCCACCCGTTTTTGTGGCCTTTATTCGCTGGACGAACTTGGCGCCTCGGCCTTCAGGCGGGTATTTTTGGGCGCGGCTGTGCCCGCGGCCTATTTTTGGTATACGGAGGCGCCTCGCAAAGTCTCGTGCCATTCCGAGTCCGGCGGACGAGTTGGCCAGCCCCACCCCCCAAGGCTATAGCCCATCCGTTTTTGTGGCCTTTTTCCGCTGGACGAACTTGGTGCCCCGGCCTTCGGGCGGTTATTTTTGGTCTCGGCTGGGCCTGTGGCCTATTTTTTTTTCACACGGAGGGCCCTCGCAAAGTCTCGCGCCATTTCGAGTCCGGCGGACGTAGTTGCCCTGCCCACCCCCCAAGTCTATAGCCCACCCGTGTTTGTGGTCTTTTTCCGCTGGACGAACTTGGCGCCCCGGCCTTCGGGCGGTTATTTTTGGGCGCGGCTGTGCCCGCGGCCTATTTTTTGCACACGGAGGCCCCTCGCAAACTCTCGTGCCATTCCAAGTCTGGCGGACGAAGTGGGCCAGCCCCACCCCCAAGGCTATAGCCCACCCGTTTTTGTGGCCTTTTTCCGCTGGACGAACTTGGCGCCCGGGCCTTCGGAGGGTTATTTTTGGGCGCGGCTGTGCCCGCGGCCTATTTTTGGCACATGGAGGGCCCTCGCAATGTCTCGCTCCATTCCGAGTCCAGCGGACGAAGTTGGCCAGCCCCACCCCCCAAGGCTATAGCCAATCCGTTTTTGTGGCCTTTTTCCGCTGGACGAACTTGGTGCCCCGGCCTTCGGGCGGTTATTTTTGGGCTCGGCTGAGCCCGTGGCCTATTTTTTTCACACGGAGGGCCCTCGCAAAGTCTCGCGCCATTTCGAGTCCAGCGGACGAAGTTGGCCAGCCCCACCCCCCAAGGCTATAGCCCACCCGTTTTTGAGGTCTTTTTCCGCTGGACGAACTTAGCGCCCCGGCCTTCGGGCGGTTATTTTTGGGCGCGGCTGTGCCCGCGGCCTATTTTTGGTACACGGAGGCACCTCGCAAAGTCTCGCATCATTCCGAGTCCGGCGGACGAAGTTGGCCAGTCCCAACCCCCAAGGCTATAGCCCACCCGTTTTTGTGGCCTTTATTCGCTGGACGAACTTGGCGCCTCGGCCTTCAGGCGGGTATTTTTGGGCGCGGCTGTGCCCGCGGCCTATTTTTGGTATACGGAGGCGCCTCGCAAAGTCTCGTGCCATTCCGAGTCCGGCGGACGAGTTGGCCAGCCCCACCCCCCAAGGCTGTAGCCCACCCATTTTTGTGGCCTTTTTCCGCTGGACGAACTTGGCGCCCCGGCCTGCGGGCGGGTATTTTTGGGCGCGGCTGTGCGCGTGGCCTATTTTTGGTACACGGAGGCGCCTCGCAAAGTCTCGCATCATTCCGAGTCCGGCGGACGAAGTTGGCCAGTCCCAACCCCCAAGGCTATAGCCCACCCGTTTTTGTGGCCTTTATTCGCTGGACGAACTTGGCGCCTCGGCCTTCAGGCGGGTATTTTTGGGCGCGGCTGTGCCCGCGGCCTATTTTTGGTATACGGAGGCGCCTCGCAAAGTCTCGTGCCATTCCGAGTCCGGCGGACGAGTTGGCCAGCCCCACCCCCCAAGGCTGTAGCCCACCCATTTTTGTGGCCGTTTTCCGCTGGACGAACTTGGCGCCCCGGCCTGCGGGCGGGTATTTTTGGGCGCGGCTGTGCCCGCGGCCTATTTTTAGTACACCGAGGCCCCTCGCAAATTCTCTCGCCATTCCGAGTCCGGCGGACGAAGTTGGCCAGCTCCACCCCACAAGGCTATAGCCCACCCGTTTTTGTGGCATTTTTCCGCTGGATGAACTTGGCGCCCCGGCCTTCGGACGGGTATTTTTGGTCGCGGCTGTGCCCGCGGCCTATTTTTGGCATACGGAGGCGACTCGCAAAGGCTCGCGCCATTCCCAGTCCGGCGGACGAAGTTGGCCATCCCCACCCCCCAAGGCTATAGCCCACCCGTTTTTGTGGCCTTTTTCTGCTGGACAAACTTGGCACCCCGGCTTTCGAGCGGTTATTTTTGGACGCGGCTGTGCCCGCGGCCTATTTTTGGCAGACGGAGGCCCCTCGCCAAGTCTGGCCCCAATCCGAGTCCGGCGGACGAAGTTGGCCAACCCCTCCCCCCAAGACTATAGCCCACCCGTTTTTTAGCCATTTTTCCGCTGGACGAACTTGGCGCCCCGGCCTTCGGGGGGTTATTTTTGGACGCGGCTGTGCCTGCGGCCTATTTTTGGCACGCAGAGGCCGCTCGTAAAGTCTGGCCCCAATCCGAGTCCGGCGGACGAAGTTGGCCAACCCCTCCCCCCAAGACTATAGCCCACCCGTTTTTTAGCCATTTTTCCGCTGGACGAACTTGGCGCCCCGGCCTTCGGGGGGTTATTTTTGGGCGCGGCTGTACCCGCGGCCTATTTTTGGCACGCGGAGGCCGCTCGGAAAGTCTCGCCCCATTCCGAGTCCGGCGGACGAAGTTGGCCAACCCCTCCCCCCAAGGCTATAGTCCACCCGTTTTTTGGCCATTTTTCCGCTGGGGGGTTTGGGAGCGCCGACCGTCGGGGGGTTATTTTTGGGCGCGGCTGTGCCCGTGGCCTATTTTTAGCACGCGTAGCCCGCTCGCAAAGTCTCATCCCATTCCGATTCCGGCGGACGAAGTTGGCCAACCCCTCCCCCCAAGACTATAGCCCACCCGTTTTTTAGCCATTTTTCCGCTGGACGAACTTGGCGCCCCGGCCTTCGGGGGGTTATTTTTGGGCGCGGTTTTGCCCGTGGAATAGTTTTGGCACGCGGAGGCCGCTCGCAAAGTCTCACCCCATTCCGAGTCCGGCGGACGAAGTGGGCCAGCCCCTCCGCCCAAGGCTATAGCCCACCCGTTTTTTGGCCATTTTTCAGCTGGGGGGTTTGGGCGCGCCGAACTACGGGGGGTTATTTTTGGGCGCGGCTTTGCCCGCGGCCTATTTTTGGCTTTCGATGGCCGTTCGCAAAGTCTCGTCCCATTCCGAGTCCGGCGGACGACGTTGGCCAGCCTCTCCCCCCAAGGCAATAGCCCACCTGTTTTTTGGCCATTTTTCCGCTGGACAAACTTGGCGCCCCGGCCTTCGGGCGGTTATTTTTGGGCAAGGCTGTGCCCGCTGCCTATTTTTGGCACGCGGAGGCCGCTCGCAAAGTATCGCCCCATTCCGAGTCCGGCGGACGACGTTGGCCAGCCTCTCCCGCCAAGGCAATAGCCCACCTGTTTTTTGGCCATTTTTCCGCTGGACGAACTTGGCGCCCCGGCCTTCGGGAGGTTATTTTTGGGTACGGCTGTGCCCGTGGCCTATATTTGGTATGCGGAGGCCGCTCGCAAAGTCTCGCCCCATTCCGTGTCCGGCGGACGAAGTCGGCCAGCCCCTCCCCCCAAGGCTATAGCCCACCCATTTTTTGGCAATTTTTCCGCTGGTGGGTTTGGGCGCGCCGACCTTCGGGGGGTTATTTTTGGGCACGGCTGTGCCCGCGGCCTATTTTGGGTACGCGGAGGCCGCTCGCAATGTCTCGCCCCATTCTGAGTCCGGCGGACGAAGTTGGCCAGCCCCTCCCCCCAAGGCTATAGCCCACCCGTTTTTTGGCCATTTTTCCGCTGGACGAACTTGGTGCCCCAGCCTTCGGGCGGTTATATTTGGGCGCGGCTGTGCCCGCGGCCTATTTTTGGCACGCATAGGCCGTCGCAAAGTCTCACCCCATTCCGAGTCCGGCGGACGAAGTTGGCCAGCCCCTCCCCCCAAGGCTATAGCCCACCCGTTTTTTGGCCATTTTTCCGCTGGGGGGTTTGGGCGCGCCGACCTTCGGGGGGTTATTTTTGGACGCAGCTGTGCCCGCGGCCTATTTTTGGTACGCGGCGGCCGCTCGCAAAGTCTCGTCCCATTCCGAGTCCGGCGGACGAAGTTGGCCAGCCCGTCCCCCCAAGGCTATAGCCCACCCGTTTTTTGGCCATTTTTCCGCTGGGGGGTTTGGGCGCGCCGACCTTCGGGGGGTTATTTTTGGGTACGGCTGTGTCCGCGGCCTATTTTTGGCACACGGAGGCCGTTCGTAATGTCTCACCCTATTCCGAGTCCGGCGGACGAAGTTGGCCAGCCCCTCCCCCCAAGGCTATAGCCCACCCGTTTTTTGGCCATTTTTCGGCTGGTCGAACTTGGCGCCCCGGCCTTTGGGCGGTTATTTTTGGGCGCGCCTGTGCCCGCGGCCTATTTTTGGCACGCGGAGGCCACTCGCAAAGTCTCGTCCCATTCCGAGTCCGGCGGACGAAGTTGGCCAGCCCCTCCCCCCAAGGCTATAGCTCACCCGTTTTTTGGCCATTTTTCCGCTGGGGGGTTTGGGCGCGCCGACCTTCGGGGGGTTATTTTTGGGCGTGGCTGTGCCCACGGCCTATTTTTTGCACGCGGAGGCCGCTCGCAAAGTTTCGACCCATTCCGAGTCCGACGGACGAAGTTGGCCAGCCCCTCCCCCCAAAGCTATAGCCCACCCGATTTTTGGCCATTTTTCCGCTGGACGAACTTGGCGCCCCGGCCTTCGTGGGGTTATTTTTGGGCGCGGCCGTGTCCGCGGCCTATTTTTGGCACGTGGAGGCCGCTTGCAAAGTCTCGCCCCAATCCGAGTCCGGCGGACGAAGTTGGCCAGCCCCTCCCCCCAAGGCTATAGCCCACCCGTTTTTTGGCCATTTTCCACTGGACGAACTTGGCGCCCCGGCCTTCGGGGGGTTATTTTTGGGCGCGGCTGTGCCCGCAGCCTCTTTTTGGCACGCGTAGGCTGATCGCAAAGTCTCACCCCATTCCGAGTCCGGCGGACGAAGTTGGCCAACCCCTCCCCCCAAGGCTATAGCCCACCCGTTTTTTGGTCATTTTTCCGCTGGACAAACTTGGCGCCCCGGCCTTCGGGGGGTTATTTTTGGGCGCGGCTGTGCCCGCGACCTATTTTTGGCACGCGGAGACCGCTCGCAAAGTCTCGCCCCATTCCGAGTCAGGCGGACGAAGTGGGCCAGCCCCTCCCCCCAAGGCTATAGCCCACCCGTTTTTTGGCCATTTTTCCGCTGGACGAACTTGGGGCCCCGGCCTTCGGGCGTTTATTTTTGGGCGAGGCTGTGTCCGCGTCCTATTTTTGGCACGCGGAGGCCGCTTGCAAAGTCTCCCCCCATTCCGAGTACGGCGGACGAAGTGTTCCAGCCCCTCCCCCCAAGGCTATAGCCCGCCCATTTTTTGGCCATTTTTCCGCTGGGGGGTTTGGGCGCGCCGACCTTCGGGGGGTTATTTTTGGTTGCGGCTGTGCCCGCGGTCTATTTTGGGCACGCGGAGGCCGCTCGCAAAGTCTCGCCCTATTCCGAGTCCAGCGGACGAAGTTGGCTAGCCCCTCCCCCCAAGGCTATAGCCCACCCGTTTTTTGGCCATTTTTCCGCTGGGGGGTTTGGGCGCGCCGACCGTCGGGGGGTTATTTTTGGGCGCGGCTGTGTCCGTGGCCTATTTTTAGCACGCGTAGGCCGCTCGCAAAATCTCGCCCCGTTCCGAGTCCGGCGGACGAAGTTGGCCAGCCCCTCCCCCCAAGGCTATAGCCCACCCGTTTTTTGGCCATTTTTCCGCTGGACAAACTTGGCGCCCCGGCCTTCGGGCGGTTATTTTTGGACGCGGCTGTGCTCACGGCCTATTTTTGGCACGCGGAGGCCGTTCGCAAAGTCTCGCCCCATTCCGAGTCCGGCGGACGAAGTGGGCCGGCCCCTCCCCCCAAGGCTACAGCCCACCCGTTTTTTGGCCATTTTTCCGCCGGGGGGTTGGGCGCGCCGACCTTCGTGGGGTTATTTTTGGGCGCGGCTGTGTCCCTGGCCTATTTTTGGCACGCGGAGGCCGCTCGCAAAGTCTCGCCCCATTCCGAGTCAGGCGGACGAAGTGGGCCAGCCCCTCCCCCCAAGGCTATAGCCCACCCTTTTTTGGCCATTTTTCCGCTGGACGAACTTGGGGCCCCGGCCTTCGGGCGGTTATTTTTGGGCGAGGCTGTGTCCGCGTCCTATTTTTGGCACGCGGAGGCCGCTTGCAAAGTCTCCCCCCATTCCGAGTACGGCGGACGAAGTGTTCCAGCCCCTCCCCCCAAGGCTATAGCCCGCCCATTTTTTGGCCATTTTTCCGCTGGGGGGTTTGGGCGCGCCGACCTTCGGGGGGTTATTTTTGGTTGCGGCTGTGCCCGCGGTCTATTTTGGGCACGCGGAGGCCGCTCGCAAAGTCTCGCCCCATTCCGAGTCCGGCGGACGAAGTTGGCTAGCCCCTCCCCCCAAGGCTATAGCCCACCCGTTTTTTGGCCATTTTTCCGCTGGGGGGTTTAGGCGCGCCGACCATCGGGGGGTTATTTTTGGGCGCGGCTGTGCCCGTGGCCTATTTTTGGCACGCGTAGGCTGCTCGTAAAGTCTCGCCCCATTCCGAGTCCGGCGGACGAAGTCGGCCAGCCCCTCCCCCCAAGGCTATAGCCCACCCGTTTTTTTGCCATTTTTCCGCTGGACGAACTTGGCGCCCCGGCCTTCGGGGGGTTATTTTTGGAGCGGCTGTGCCCACGGCCTATTTTTGGCACGCGGAGGCCGCTCGCAAAGTCTCGCCCCATTCCGAGTCCGGCGGACGAAGTTGGCCAGCCCCTCCCCCCAAAGCTATAGCCCACCCGTTTTTGGGCCATTTTTCCGCTGGACGAACTTGGCGCCCCGGCCTTGGGGTGGTTATTTTTGGGCGCGGCTGTCCCCGCGGCCTATTTTTGGTACGCGGAGGCCGCTCGCAAAGTCTCGGCCCATTCCGAGTCCAGCGGACGAAGTTGGCCAGCCCCTCCCCCCAAGGCTATAGCCCACCCGTTTTTTGGCCATTTTTCCGCTGGACGAACTTGGCGCCCCGGCTTGCGGGCGGTTATTTTTGGGTGCGGCTGTGCCCGCGGCCTATTTTTGGCATGCGGAGGCCGCTCGCAAAGTCTGGCCCCAATCCGAGTCCGGTGGACGAAGTTGGCCAACCCCTCCCCCCAAGGCTATAGCCCATCCGTTTTTGTGGCTATTTTCCGCTCGACGAAATCTGCGCCCCGGCGTTCAGGCTGTTATTTTTGGGCGCGGCTGTGCCGGCGGCCTATTTTGGGCACACAGAGGCCCCTCGCAAAGTGTCGCGCCATTCCGAGACCGGCGGACGAAGTTGGCCAGCCGCACCCGCCAACGCTATAGCCCACCCGTTTTTGTGGCCTTTTTCCGCTGGACGAACTTGGCGCCCCGGCCTTCGGGCGGTTATTTTTGGGCGCACCTGTGCCCGCGATCTATTTTTGGCACACGGAGGCCCCTCGCAAAATCTCGCTCCATTCGGAGTCCGGCGGACGAAATTGGCCAGCCCCACCCCCCAAGGCTATAGCCCACCCGTTTTTGTGGCCTTTTTTCGCTGGGGAAATTGGCGCCCCGGCCTTCGGGCTGTTATTTTTTGGCGCGGCTGTGCCCGCGGCCTATTTTTGGCACACGGAGGCCCCTCGGAAAGTTTCGCACCATTCCGAGTCCGGCGGACGAAGTTGGCCTGCCCCACCCCCCAAGGTTATAGCCCACCTGTTTTTGTGGCCTTTTTCCGCTGGACAAACTTTGCGCCCCGGCCTTCGGGTGGTTATTTTTGGGCCCGGCTGTACCCACAGCCTATTTTTGGCACACGGAGGCCCCTCGCACGGTCTCGTGCCATTCCGAGTCCGGCGGACAAAGTGGGCCAGCCCCACCCCCCAATCCTATAGCCCACCCGTTTTTGTGGCCTTTTTCCGTTGGGCGAACTTGGCGCCCCGGCCTTCGGGCGGTTATTTTTGGGCGCGGCTGTGCCCGCGGCCTGTTTTTGGCACACGGAGGCCCCTCGCAAAGTCTCGCGCCATTCCGAGTCCGGCAGACGAAGTTGGCCAGCCCCACCCCCCAAGGCTATAGCCCACCCGTTTTTGTGGCCTTTTTCCGCTGGACGAACTTGGCGCCCCGGCCTTCAGGCGGATATTTTTTAGTGCGGCTGTGCCCGTGGCCTATTTTTGGCACACGGAGGCCCCTCATAAAGTCTCGCGCCGTTCCGAGTCCGGCGGACGAAGTCGGCCAGCCCCACCACCCAAGGCTATAGCCCACCTGTTTTTGTGGCCTTTTTCCGCTGGGCGTACTTGGCGCCCCGGCCTTCGTGCGGTTATTTTTGGGTACGGCTGTGCCCGCGGCCTGTTTTTGGCACACGGAGGCCCCTCGCAATGTCTCGCGCCATTCCGAGTCCGGCGGACGAAGTTGGCCAGCCCCACCCCCCAAGGCTATAGCCCACCCGTTTTTGTGGCCTTTTTCCGCTGGACGAACTTGGCGCCCCGGCCTTCGGGAGGTTATTTTTGGGCGCGGCTGTGCCCGCGGCCTATTTTTGGCACACCGAGGCCCCTCAAAAAATCTCGTGCCATTCCTAGTCTGGCGGACGAAGTCGGCCAGCCCAACCACCCAAGGCTATAGCCCACCTGTTTTTGTGGCCTTTTTCCGCTGGACAAACTTTGCGCCCCGGCCTTCGGGCCGTACTTTTTGGGCGCGGCTGTGACCGCGGCCTATTTTTGGAACATGGAGGCCCCTCGCGAAGTCTCGCGCCATTCCGAGTCCGGCGGACGAAGTTGGCCAGCCCCACCCCCCAAGGTTATACCCCACCCGTTTTTGTGGCCTTTTTCCGCTGGACGAACTTGGCGCCCCGGCCTTCGGGCAGTTAGTTTTGGGCGCGGCTGTGTCAGCGGCTTATTTTTGGCACACGGAGGCACCTCGCAAAGTCTCGCGCCATTCCGAGTCCGGCGGACGAAGTTGGCCAGCCCCACCCCCCAAGGCTATAGCCCACCCGTTTTTCTGGCCTTTTTCCGCTGGACAAACTTGGCGCCCCGGCCTTCGGGCTGTTATTTTTCGGCGCGGCTGTGCCTGCATCCTATCTTTGGCACACGGAGGTGCCTCGCAAAGTCTCACGCCATTCCGAGTCCGGCGGACGAAGTTGGCCAGGCCCACCCCCCAAGGCTATAGCCCACCCGTTTTTGTGGCCTTTTTCAGCTGGACGAACTTGGCGCGCCGGCCTTCGGGCGGTTATTTTCGGGTGCGGCTTTGCCGCGGTTTATTTTTAGCACATGGAGGCGCCTCGTAATGTCTCGCGCCATTCCGAGTCCGGCGGACGAAGTCGGCCGGTCCCACCCCCAAAGGCTATAGCCCACCCGTTTTTGTGGCCTTTTTTTGCTGGACGAACTCGGCGTCCCGGCCTTCGGGCGGCTATTTTTGGGCGTGCCTGTGCACGCGGCCTATTTTTTATACACGGAGGCACCTCGCAAAGTCTCGCGCCATTCCGAGTCCGGCAAACGAAGTTGCCCAGCCCTACCGCCAAGGCTATAGCCCACCCGTTTTTGTGGCCTTTTTCCGTTGGACGAACTTGGCGCCCCGGCCTTCGGGCGGTTATTTTTGGGCGCGGATGTGCCCGCGGCCTATTTTTGGCACACGGAGGCGCCTCACAAAGTCCCGCGCCATGCCGATTCCGGCGGATGATGTTGGCCAGCCCCACCCCCCAAGGCTATAGCCCACCCGTTTTTGTGGCCTTCTTCCGGTGGACGAACTTGGCGCCCCGGCCTTCGGGCGGTTATTTTGGCCGCTGATGTGCCCGCGGCCTATTTTTGGCTCATGGAGGCGCCTCGCAATGTCTCGCACCATTCCGAGTCCGGCGGACGAAGTCGGCCGGCCCCACCCCCCAAGGCTATAGCCCACCCGCTTTTGGGCCTTTTTCCGCTGGACAAACTCGGCACCCCGGCCTTCGGGGGGCTATTCTTGGGTGTGGATGTGCCCGCGGCCTATTTTTGGCACACGGAGGCGCCTTGCAAAGTCTCGCGCCATTCTGAGTCCGGCGGACGAAGTCGGCCGGCCCCACCCCCCAAGGCTATAGCCCACCCGTTTTTGTGGCCTTTTTCCGCTGGACGAACTTGGCGCGCCGGCCTTCGGGCGGTTATTTTTGAGCGCGGCTGTGCCTGCGGCCTATTTTTAGCACACGGAGGTGCCTTGAACAGTCTCGCACCATTCCGAATTCGGCGGAAGAAGTGGGCCGGCTCCACCCCTCAAGGCTATAGCCCGCCCGTTTTTGTGGCCCTTTTCCGCTGGACGAACTTGGCTCCCCGGCCTTCGGGCAGTTATTTTTGGGCGTGGCTGTGCCCGCGACCTATTTTGGCACACGGAGGTGCCTCGAAAAGTCTCGCGCCATTCCGAGTCCGGCGGACGAAGTTGGCCAGCCCCACTCCCCAAGGCTATAGCCAACCCGTTTTTGTGGCCTTTTTCCGCTGGACGAACTTGGTGCCCGGCCTGCGGGCAGTTTTTTTGGGGAGCGGCTGTGCCCCCGGCCTATTTTTGGCACACGGAGGTGCTTCGCAAAGTCTCGCGCCATTCCGAGTCCGGCGGACGAAGATGGCCAGCCCCACCCCCCAAGGCTATAGCCCACCCGTTTTTCTGGCCTTTTTCCGCTGGACAAACTTGGCGCCCCGGCCTTCGGGCTGTTATTTTTCGGCGCGGCTGTGCCTGCATCCTATCTTTGGCACACGGAGGTGCCTCGCAAAGTCTCATGCCATTCCGAGTCCGGCGGACGAAGTTGGCCAGCCCCACCCCCCAAGGCTATAGCCCACCCGTTTTTGTGGCCTTTTTCAGCTGGACGAACTTGGCGCGCCGGCCTTCGGGCGGTTATTTTCGGGTGCGGCTTTGCCGCGGTTTATTTTTAGCACATGGAGGTGCCTCGCAATGTCTCGTGCCATTCCGAGTCCGGCGGACGAAGTCAGTCGGTCCCACCCCCAAAGGCTATAGCCCACCCGTTTTTGTGGCCTTTTTTCGCTGGACGAACTCGGCGCCCCGGCCTTCGGGCGGCTATTTTTGGGCGTGCCTGTGCACGCGGCCTATTTTTTGTACACGGAGGCACCTCGCAAAGTCTCGCGCCATTCCGAGTCCGGCAAACGAAGTTGGCCAGCCCTACCGCCAAGGCTATAGCCCACCCGTTTTTGTGGCCTTTTTCCGTTGGACGAACTTGGCGCCCCGGCCTTCGGGCGGTTATTTTTGGGCGCGGATGTGCCCGCGGCCTATTTTTGGCACACGGAGGTGCCTCAAAAAGTCCCGCGCCATTCCGAGTCCGGCGGACGAAGTTGGCCAGCCCCACCCCCCAAGGCTATAGCCCACCCGTTTTTCTGGCCTTTTTCCGCTGGACAAACTTGGCGCCCCGGCCTTCGGGCTGTTATTTTTCGGCGCGGCTGTGCCTGCGGCCTATTTTTGGCACACGGAGGTGCCTCAAAAAGTCCCGCGCCATTCCGAGTCCGGCGGACGAAGTTGGCCAGCCCCACCCCCCAAGGCTATAGCCCACCCGTTTTTCTGGCCTTTTTCCGCTGGACAAACTTGGCGCCCCGGCCTTCGGGCTGTTATTTTTCGGCGCGGCTGTGCCCACGGCCTATTTTTGGCACACGGAGGCACCTCGTAAAGTCTAGCGCCATTCCGAGTCCGGCGGACGAAGTTGGCCAGCCCCACCCCCAAAGGCTATAGCCCACCCGTTTTTGTGGCCATTTTCCGCAGGACGAACTTGGCGCCCCGGCCTTCGGGCGGTTATTTTGGGGTGCGGCTGTGCCCGCGGCCTATTTTTGGCACACGGAGGAGCCTCGCAAAGTCTCGCGCCATTCCGATTCCGGCGGACGAAGTTGGCCAGCCCCACCCCCCAAGGCTATAGCCCACCCGTTTTTGTGGCCTTTTTCCGCTGGACGAACTTGGCGCCCCGGCCTTCGGGCTGTTATTTTTGGGCGCGGCTGTGCCTGCGGCCTATTTTTAGCACACGGAGGTGCCTCAAAAAGTCCCGCGCCATTCCGAGTCCGGCGGACGAAGTTGGCCAGCCCCACCCCCAAAGGCTATAGCCCACCCGTTTTTCTGGCCTTTTTCCGCTGGACAAACTTGGCGCCCCGGCCTTCGGGCTGTTATTTTTCGGCGCGGCTGTGCCTGCATCCTATCTTTGGCACACGGAGGAGCCTCGCAAAGTCTCGCGCCATTCCGATTCCGGCGGACGAAGTTGGCCAGCCCCACCCCCCAAGGCTATAGCCCACCCGTTTTTGTGGCCTTTTTCCGCTGGACGAACTTGGCGCCCCGGCTTTCGGGCTGTTATTTTTGGGCGCGGCTGTGCCTGCGGCCTATTTTTGGCACACGGAGGTGCCTCAAAAAGTCCCGCGCCATTCCGAGTCTGGCGGACGAAGTTGGCCAGCCCCACCCCCAAAGGCTATAGCCCACCCGTTTTTCTGGCCTTTTTCCGCTGGACAAACTTGGCGCCCCGGCCTTCGGGCTGTTATTTTTCGGCGCGGCTGTGCCTGCATCCTATTTTTGGCACACGGAGGAGCCTCGCAAAGTCTCGCGCCATTCCGAGTCCGGCGGACGAAGTTGGCCAGCCCCACCCCCCAAGGCTATAGCCCACCCGTTTTTGTGGCCTTTTTCAGCTGGACGAACTTGGCGCGCCGGCCTTCGGGCGGTTATTTTCGGGTGCGGCTTTGCCGCGGTTTATTTTTAGTACATGGAGGCGCCTCGTAATGTCTCGCGCCATTCCGAGTCCGGCGGACCAAGTCGGCCGGTCCCACCCCCAAAGGCTATAGCCCACCCGTTTTTGTGGCCTTTTTTTGCTGGACGAACTCGGCGCCCCGGCCTTCGGGCGGCTATTTTTGGGCGTGCCTGTGCACGCGGCCTATTTTTTATACACGGAGGCACCTCGCAAAGTCTCGCGCCATTCCGAGTCCGGCAAACGAAGTTGCCCAGCCCTACCGCCAAGGCTATAGCCCACCCGTTTTTGTGGCCTTTTTCCGTTGGACGAACTTGGCGCCCCGGCCTTCGGGCGGTTATTTTTGGGCGCGGATGTGCCCGCGGCCTATTTTTGGCACACGGAGGCGCCTCACAAAGTCCCGCGCCATGCCGATTCCGGCGGATGATGTTGGCCAGCCCCACCCCCCAAGGCTATAGCCCACCCGTTTTTGTGGCCTTCTTCCGGTGGACGAACTTGGCGCCCCGGCCTTCGGGCGGTTATTTTGGCCGCTGATGTGCCCGCGGCCTATTTTTGGCTCATGGAGGCGCCTCGCAATGTCTCGCACCATTCCGAGTCCGGCGGACGAAGTCGGCCGGCCTCACCCCCCAAGGCTATAGCCCACCCGTTTTTGTGGCCTTTTTCCGCTGGACAAACTCGGCACCCCGGCCTTCGGGCGGCTATTTTTGGGCGTCGCTGTGCCCGCGGCCTATTTTTGGCACACGGAGG
This sequence comes from Citrus sp. QX-2021, assembly GCA_030444885.1. NCBI lineage: Eukaryota > Viridiplantae > Streptophyta > Magnoliopsida > Sapindales > Rutaceae > Citrus > Citrus sp. QX-2021. The sequence goes on from JAUJEF010000106.1 coordinate 330,347, forward strand.
CGCCTTGCAAAGTCTCGCGCCATTCCGAGTCCGGCGGACGAAGTCGGCCGGCCCCACCCCCCAAGGCTATAGCCCACCCGTTTTTGTGGCCTTTTTCCGCTGGACGAACTTGGCGCGCCGGCCTTCGGGCGGTTATTTTTGAGCGCGGCTGTGCCTGCGGCCTATTTTTAGCACACGGAGGTGCCTTGAACAGTCTCGCACCATTCCGAATTCGGCGGAAGAAGTGGGCCGGCTCCACCCCTCAAGGCTATAGCCCACCCGTTTTTGTGGCCCTTTTCCGCTGGACGAACTTGGCTCCCCGGCCTTCGGGCAGTTATTTTTGGGCGTGGCTGTGCCCGCTACCTATTTTGGCACACGGAGGTACCTCAAAAAGTCCCGCGCCATTCCGAGTCCGGCGGACGAAGTTGGCCAGCCCCACCCCCCAAGGCTATAGCCCACCCGTTTTTCTGGCCTTTTTCCGCTGGACAAACTTGGCGCCCCGGCCTTCGGGCTGTTATTTTTCGGCGCGGCTGTGCCTGCATCCTATCTTTGGCACACGGAGGTGCCTCGCAAAGTCTCACGCCATTCCGAGTCCGGCGGACGAAGTTGGCCAGCCCCACCCCCCAAGGCTATAGCCCACCCGTTTTTGTGGCCTTTTTCAGCTGGACGAACTTGGCGCGCCGGCCTTCGGGCGGTTATTTTCGGGTGCGGCTTTGCCGCGGTTTACTTTTAGCACATGGAGGCGCCTCGCAATGTCTCGTGCCATTCCGAGTCCGGCGGACGAAGTCGGCCGGTCCCACCCCCAAAGGCTATAGCCCACCCGTTTTTGTGTCCTTTTTTCGCTGGACGAACTCGGCGCCCCGGCCTTCGGGCGGCTATTTTTGGGCGTGCCTGTGCACGCGGCCTATTTTTTGTACACGGAGGCACCTCGCAAAGTCTCGCGCCATTCCGAGTCCGGCAAACGAAGTTGGCCAGCCCTACCGCCAAGGCTATAGCCCACCCGTTTTTGTGGCCTTTTTCCGTTGGACGAACTTGGCGCCCCGGCCTTCGGGCGGTTATTTTTGGGCGCGGATGTGCCCGCGGCCTATTTTTGGCACACGGAGGCGCCTCACAAAGTCTCGCGCCATTCCGATTCCGGCGGATGATGTTGGCCAGCCCCACCCCCCAAGGCTATAGCCCACCCGTTTTTGTGGCCTTCTTCCGCTGGACGAACTTGGCGCCCCGGCCTTCGGGCGGTTATTTTTGGCCGCTGATGTGCCCGCGGCCTATTTTTGGCTCATGGAGGCACCTCGCAATGTCTCGCGCCATTCCGAGTCCGGCGGACGAAGTCGGCCGGCCTCACCCCCCAAGGCTATAGCCCACGCGTTTTTGTGGCCTTTTTCCGCTGGACAAACTCGGCACCCCGGCCTTCGGGCGGCTATTTTTGGGCGTCGCTGTGCCCACGGCCTATTTTTGGTACACGGAGGCGCCTTGCAAAGTCTCGCACCATTCCGAGTCCGGCGGACGAAGTTGGCCGGCCCCACCCCCCAAGGCTATAGCCCACCCGTTTTTGTGGCCTTTTTCCGCTGGACGAACTTGGCGCGCCGGCCTTCGGGCGGTTAGTTTTTAGCGCGGCTGTGCCTGCGGCCTATTTTTAGCACACGGAGGTGCCTTGAACAGTCTCGTACCATTCCGAATTCGGCGGAAGAAGTGGGCCGGCTCCACCCCTCAAGGCTTTAGCCCACCCGTTTTTGTGGCCCTTTTCCGCTGGACGAACTTGGCTCCCCGGCCTTCGGGCAGTTATTTTTGGGTGTGGCTGTGCCCGCGACCTATTTTGGCACACGGAGGTGCCTCGAAAAGTCTCGCGCCATTCCGAGTCCGGCGGACGAAGTTGGCCAGCCCCACTCCCCAAGGCTATAGCCAACCCGTTTTTGTGGCCTTTTTCCGCTGGACGAACTTGGTGCCCTGCCTGCGGGCAGTTTTTTTGGGGAGCGGCGGTGACCCCGGCCTATTTTTGGCACACGGAGGTGCGTCGCAATGTCTCGCGCCATTCCGAGTCCGGCGGACGAAGTTGCCCAGCCCCACCCCCCAAGGCTATAGCCTACCGGTTTTTGTGGCCTTTTTCCGCTGGACGAACTTGGCGCTCCGGCCTTCGGGCGGTTATTTTTGGGCGCGGCTGTGCCCGCAGCCTTTTCTTGGCACACGGAGGCGCCTCGTAAAGTCTCCGGCCATTCGGAGTCCGGCGGACGAGGTCGGCCGGCCCCACCCCCCAAGGCTATAGCCCACCCGTTTTTGTGGCCTTTTTCCGCTGGACGAACTTGGCGCCCCGGCCTTCGGGCGGTTATTTTTGGATGCGGCTGTGCCCGCGGCCTATTTTTATCACACGGAGGCGCCTCGTAAAGTCTCGCGCCATTCCGAGTCCGGCGGACGAAGTCGGCCAGCCCCACCCCCCAAGGTTATACCCCACCCGTTTTTGTGGCCTTTTTCCGCTGGACGAACTTGGCGCCCCGGCCTTCGGGCAGTTAGTTTTGGGCGCGGCTGTGTCAGCGGCTTATTTTTGGCACACGGAGGCACCTCGCAAAGTCTCGCGCCATTCCGAGTCCGGCGGACGAAGTTGTCCAGCCCCACCCCCCAAGTCTATAGCCCACCCGTTTTTGTGGCCTTTTTCCGCTGGACGAACTTGGCGCCCCGGCCTTCGGGCGGTTATTTTTGGGTGCGGCTGTGCCCGCTGCCTATTTTTCGCACACGGAGGCACCTCGCAAAGTATCGCGCCATTCCGAGTCCGGCGGACGAAGTGGGCCAGCCCCACCACCCAAGGCTATAGCCCACCCGTTTTTGTGGCCCTTTTCCGCTGGACGAACTTGGCGCCACGGCCTTCGGGCGGTTATTTTTGGGCGCGGCTGTGCCCGCGGCCTATTTTTGGCACACGGAGGCGCCTCCCTAAGTCTCGCACAATTCCGAGTCTGGCGGACGAAGTGGGCCAGCCGCACCCCCCAAGGCTATAGCCCCCCCGTTTTTGTGGCCTTTTTCCGTTGGACGAACTTGGCGCCCCGGCCATCGGGTGGTTATTTTTGGGCGCGGCTGGGCCCGCGGCCTATTTTTGGTACACGTAGGCACCTCGTAAAGTCTCACGCCATTCCGAGTCAGGCGGACGAAGTTGGCCAGCCCCACCCCCCAAGGCTATAGCCCACCCGTTTTTGTGGCCTTTTTCTGCTGGACGAACTTGGCGCCCCGGACTTCGGGCGGTTATTTTTGGTGCACGGAGGTGCCTCGCAAAGTCTCACGCCATTCTGAGTCCGGCGGACGAAGTTGGCTAGCCCCACCCCCCAAGGCTATAGCCCACCCGTTTTTGTGGCCTTTTTCCGCTGGACGAACATGGCGCCCCGGCCTTCGGGCGGTTATTTTTGGGCGCGGCTGTGCCCGCGGCCTAGTTTTGGCACACGGAGGCCCCTCGCAAAGTCTCGCACCATTCCGAGTACGGCGGACGAAGTCGGCCAGCCCCACCCCCCAAGGCTATAGCCCACCCGTTTTTGTGGCCTTTTTCCGCTGGACGAACTTGGCGCCCTGGCCTTCGGGTGGTTATTTTTGGGCGCGGCTGTGCCCGCGGCCTAGTTTTGGCACACAGAGGCCCCTCGCAAAGTCTCGCGCCATTCCGAGTACGGCGGACGAAGTCGGCCAGCCCCACCCCCCAAGGCTATAGCCCACCCGTTTTTGTGGCCTTTTTCCGCAGGACGAACTTGGCGCCCCGGCCTGTGGGCGGTTATTTTTGGGCGCGGCTGTGCGCACGGCATAGTTTTGGCACACGGAGGTGCCTCGCAAAGTCTCCGGGCATTCCGAGTCCGGCGGACGAAGTCGGCCAGCCCCACCCCCCAAGGCTATAGCCCACCCGTTTTTGTGGCCATTTTCCGCTGGACGAACTTGGCGCCCCGGCCTTCGGGCGGTTATTTTTGGGCGCGGCTGTGCCCGCGGCCTATTTTTGGCACACGGAGGCGCCTCGTAAATTCTCCGGCCATTCCGAGTCCGGCGGACGAAGTCGGCCGGCCCCACCCCCCAAGGCTATAGCCCACCCGTTTTTGTGGCCATTTTCCGCTGGACGAACTTGGCGCCCCGGCCTTCGGGCGGTTATTTTTGGGCGCGGCTGTGCCCGCGGCCTATTTTTGGCACACGGAGGCGCCTCGTAAATTCTCCGGCCATTCCGAGTCCGGCGGACGAAGTCGGCCGGCCCCACCCCCCAAGGCTATAGCCCACCCGTTTTTGTGGCCATTTTCCGCTGGACGAACTTGGCGCACCGGCCTTCGGGCGGTTATTTTTGGGCGCGGCTGTGCCCGCGGCCTATTTTTGGCACACGGAGGTGCCTCGTAAATTCTCCGGCCATTCCGAGTCCGGCGGACGAAGTCGGCCGGCCCCACCCCCCAAGGCTATAGCCCACCCGTTTTTGTGGCCTTTTTCAGCTGGACGAACTTGGCGCGCCGGCCTTCGGGCGGTTATTTTCGGGTGCGGATTTGCCGCGGTTTATTTTTAGCACATGGAGGCGCCTCGCAATGTCTCGCGCCATTCCGAGTCCGGCGGACGAAGTCGGCCGGTCCCACCCCCAAAGGCTATAGCCCACCCGTTTTTGTGGCCTTTTTTTGCTGGACGAACTCGGCGCCCCGGCCTTCGGGCCGCTATTTTTGGGCGTGCCTGTGCACGCGGTCTATTTTTTATACACGGAGGCACCTCGCAAAGTCTCGCGCCATTCCGAGTCCGGCAAACGAAGTTGCCCAGCCCTACCGCCAAGGCTATAGCCCACCCGTTTTTGTGGCCTTTTTCCGTTGGACGAACTTGGCGCCCCGGCCTTCGGGCGGTTATTTTTGGGCGCGGATGTGCCCGCGGCCTATTTTTGGCACACGGAGGAGCCTCACAAAGTCCCGCGCCATGCCGATTCCGGCGGATGATGTTGGCCAGCCCCACCCCCCAAGGCTATAGCCCACCCGTTTTTGTGGCCTTCTTCCGCTGGACGAACTTGGCGCCCCGGCCTTCGGGCGGTTATTTTGGCCGCTGATGTGCCCGCGGCCTATTTTTGGCTCATGGAGGTGCCTCGCAATGTCTCGCACCATTCCGAGTCCGGCGGACGAAGTCGGCCGGCCTCACCCCCCAAGGCTATAGCCCACCCATTTTTGTGGCCTTTTTCCGCTGGACAAACTCGGCACCCCGGCCTTCGGGCGGCTATTTTTGGGCGTCGCTGTGCCCGCGGCCTATTTTTGGCACACGGAGGCGCCTTGCAAAGTCTCGCGCCATTCCGAGTCCGGCGGACGAAGTCGGCCGGCCCCACCCCCCAAGGCTATAGCCCACCCGTTTTTGTGGCCTTTTTCCGCTGGACGAACTTGGCGCGCCGGCCTTCGGGCGGTTATTTTTGAGCGCGGCTGTGCCTGCGGCCTATTTTTAGCACACGGAGGTGCCTTGAACAGTCTCGCACCATTCCGAATTCGGCGGAAGAAGTGGGCCGGCTCCACCCCTCAAGGCTATAGCCCGCCCGTTTTTGTGGCCCTTTTCCGCTGGACGAACTTGGCTCCCCGGCCTTCGGGCAGTTATTTTTGGGCGTGGCTGTGCCCGCGACCTATTTTGGCACACGGAGGTGCCTCGAAAAGTCTCGCGCCATTCCGAGTCCGGCGGACGAAGTGGGCCAGCCCCACTCCCCAAGGCTATAGCCAACCCGTTTTTGTGGCCTTTTTCCGCTGGACGAACTTGGTGCCCGGCCTGCGGGCAGTTTTTTTGGGGAGCGGCTGTGCCCCCGGCCTATTTTTGGCACACGGAGGTGCTTCGCAAAGTCTCGCGCCATTCCGAGTCCGGCGGACGAAGTTGGCCAGCCCCACCCCCCAAGGCTATAGCCCACCCGTTTTTCTGGCCTTTTTCCGCTGGACAAACTTGGCGCCCCGGCCTTCGGGCTGTTATTTTTCGGCGCGGCTGTGCCTGCATCCTATCTTTGGCACACGGAGGTGCCTCGCAAAGTCTCACGCCATTCCGAGTCCGGCGGACGAAGTTGGCCAGCCCCACCCCCCAAGGCTATAGCCCACCCGTTTTTGTGGCCTTTTTCAGCTGGACGAACTTGCCGCGCCGGCCTTCGGGCGGTTATTTTCGGGTGCGGCTTTGCCGCGGTTTATTTTTAGCACATGGAGGCGCCTCGCAATGTCTCGTGCCATTCCGAGTCCGGCGGACGAAGTCGGCCGGTCCCACCCCCAAAGGCTATAGCCCACCCGTTTTTGTGGCCTTTTTTCGCTGGACGAACTCGGCGCCCCGGCCTTCGGGCGGCTATTTTTGGGCGTGCCTGTGCACGCGGCCTATTTTTTGTACACGGAGGCACCTCGCAAAGTCTCGCGCCATTCCGAGTCCGGCAAACGAAGTTGGCCAGCCCTACCGCCAAGGCTATAGCCCACCCGTTTTTGTGGCCTTTTTCCGTCGGACGAACTTGGCGCCCCGGCCTTCGGGCGGTTATTTTTGGGCGCGGATGTGCCCGCGGCCTATTTTTGGCACACGGAGGCGCCTCACAAAGTCTCGCGCCATTCCGATTCCGGCGGATGATGTTGGCCAGCCCCACCCCCCAAGGCTATAGCCCACCCGTTTTTGTGGCCTTCTTCCGCTGGACGAACTTGGCGCCCCGGCCTTCGGGCGGTTATTTTTGGCCGCTGATGTGCCCGCGGCCTATTTTTGGCTCATGGAGGCACCTCGCAATGTCTCGCGCCATTCCGAGTCCGGCGGACGAAGTCGGCCGGCCTCACCCCCCAAGGCTATAGCCCACCCGTTTTTGTGGCCTTTTTCCGCTGGACAAACTCGGCACCCCGGCCTTCGGGCGGCTATTTTTGGGCGTCGCTGTGCCCGCGGCCTATTTTTGGTACACGGAGGCGCCTTGCAAAGTCTCGCGCCATTCCGAGTCCGGCGGACGAAGTTGGCCGGCCCCACCCCCCAAGGCTATAGCCCACCCGTTTTTGTGGCCTTTTTCCGCTGGACGAACTTGGCGCGCCGGCCTTCGGGCGGTTAGTTTTTAGCGCGGCTGTGCCTGCGGCCTATTTTTAGCACACGGAGGTGCCTTGAACAGTCTCGTACCATTCCGAATTCGGCGGAAGAAGTGGGCCGGCTCCACCCCTCAAGGCTTTAGCCCACCCGTTTTTGTGGCCCTTTTCCGCTGGACGAACTTGGCTCCCCGGCCTTCGGGCAGTTATTTTTGGGCGTGGCTGTGCCCGCGACCTATTTTGGCACACGGAGGTGCCTCAAAAAGTCTCGCGCCATTCCGAGTCCGGCGGACGAAGTGGGCCAGCCCCACTCCCCAAGGCTATAGCCAACCCGTTTTTGTGGCCTTTTTCCGCTGGACGAACTTGGCGCCCCGGCCTTCGGGCTGTTATTTTTTAAGCGCGGCTGTGACCGCAGCCTATTTTTGGCACACGGAGTCCCCTCGCAAAGTCTCGCGCCATTCCGAGTCCGGCAGACGAAGTTGGGCAGCCCCACCCCCCAAGGCTATAGCCCACCCGTTTTTGTGGCCTTTTTCCGCTGGACGAACTTGGCGCGCCGGCCTTCGGGCGGTTATTTTTGGGCGCGGCTGTGACCGCGGCCCTATTTTTGGCGCACTGAGGCCCCTCGCAAAGTCTCGCGCCATTCCGAGTCCGGCAGACGAAGTTGGCGAGCCCCACCCCCCAATGCTATAGCCCACCCGTTTTTGTGGCCTTTTTCCGCTGAACGAGCTTGGCGCCCCGGCCTTCGGGCGGTTGTTTTTGGGCGCATCTGTGCCCACGGCGTATTTTAGGCACACGGAGGCCCCTCGCAAAGTCTCGCGCCATTCCGAGTCCGGCGGACGAAGTTGGGCAGCCCCACCCCCCGAGGTTATAGCCCACCCGTTTTTGTGGCCTTTTTCCACTGGACGAACTTGGCGCCCCGGCCTTCGGGCGGTTATTTTTGGGCGCGGCTGTGCCCGCGCCCTATTTTAGGCACACGGAGGCCCCTCGCAAAGTCTCGCGCCATTCCGAGTCCGGCGGACGAAGTGGTCCAGCCCCACCCCCCAAGGCTATAGCCCACCCGTTTTTGTGGCCTTTTTCCGCTGGACTAACTTGGCGCCCCGGCCTTCGGGCGGTTATTTTTAGGCGCGGCTGTGACCGCGGCCTATTTTTGGCACACGGAGGACCCTCGCAAAGTCTCGCGCCATTCCGAGTCCGGCGACGAAGTTGGCCAGCCCCACCCCCCAAGGCTATAGCCGACCCGTTTTTGTGGCCTTTGTCCGCTGGACGAACTTGGCGCCCCGGTCTTCGGGCGGGTATTTTTGGGCGCGGCTGTGCCCGCGGCCTATTTTTGGCACACGGAGGCGCCTCGCAAAGTCTCACACCATTCCGAGTCCGGCGGACGAAGTTGGCTAGCCCCACCCCCCAAGGCTATAGCCCACCCGTTTTTGTTGCCTTTTTCCGTTGGACGAACTTGGCGCCTCGGCCTTCGGGCGGGTATTTTTGAGCGCGGATGTGCCAGCGGCCTAGTTTTGGCACACGGAGGCGCCTCGCAAAGTCTCGCGCCATTTCGAGTCCGGCGGACGAAGTGGGCCAGCCCCACCCCCCAAGGCTATAGCCCACCCGTTTTTGTGGCCTTTTACCGCTGGACGAACTTGGTGCCCCGGCCTTCGGGAGGGTATGTTTGGGCGCGGCTGTGCCCGCGGCCTATTTTTGGCACACGAGGCACCTCGTTATGTCTCGCGCCATTCCGAGTCGGGCGGACGAAGTTCGCCAGCCCCACCCCCCAAGGCTATAGCCCACCTGTTTTTGTGGCCTTTTTCCGCTGGACGAACTTGGCGCCCCGGCCTTCGGGCGGGTATTTTTGGGCGCGGCTGTGCCCGCGGCCTATTTTTGGCACACGGAGACTTCTCGCAAATTCTCGCGCCATTCCGAGTCCGGCGGACGAAGTTGGCCAGCCCCACCCCCCAAGGCTATAGCCCACCTGTTTTTGTGGCCTTTTTCCGCTGGACGAACTTGTCTCCCCGTGCTTCGGGCGGGTATTTTTGGACGTGGCTGTGCCCGCGGCCTAGTTTTGGCACACGGAGGCGCCTCACAAAGTCTCGCGCCATTCCGAGTCCGGCGGACGAAGTTGGCCAGCCCCACCGCCCAAGGCTATAGCCCACCCGTTTTTGTGGCCTTTTTCCGCTGGACGAACTTGGCGCCCCGGCCTTCGGGCGGGTATTTTTGGGCGCGGCTGTGCCCGCGGCCTATTTTTGGCACACGGAGGCGCCTCGCAAAGTCTCGCGCCATTCCGAGTCCGGCGGACGAAGTTGGCCAGCCCCACCCCCCAAGGCTATAGCCCACCCGTTTTTGTGGCATTTTACCGCTGGATGTACTTGGCGCCCCGGCCTTCGGGCGGGTATTGTTGGGCGCGGCTGTGTCCGAGGCCTATTTTTGGTACACGGAGGTGCCTCGCAAAGTCTTGCGCCATTCCGAGTCCGGCGGACAAAGTTGGCCAGCCCCACCCCCCAAGGCTATAGCCCACCCGTTTTTGTGGCCTTTTACCGCTGGACGAACTTGGCGCCCCGGCCTTCGGGCGGGTATTTTTGGGCACGGCTGTTCCCGCGGCCTATTTTTGGCACACGGAGGTGCCTTGCAAAGTCTCGCGCCATTCCGCGTCCGGCGGACAAAGTTCGCCGGCCCCACCCCCCAAGGCTATAGCCCACCCGTTTTTGTCGTCTTTTTCCGCTGGATGAACTTGGCGCCCCGGCCTTCGGGCGGGTAGTTTTGGGCGCGGCTGTGCGAGCGGCATAGTTTTGGCGCACAGAGGCACCTCACAAAGTCTCGCGCCATTCCGAGTCCGGCGGACGAAGTTGGCCAGCCCCACTCCCCAAGGCTATAGCCCACTTGTTTTTGTGGCCTTTTACCGCTGGACGAACTTAGCGCCCCGGCCTTCGGGCTGGTATTTTTGGGCGCGGCTGTGTCCGAAGATATTTTTGGCACACGGAGGCACCTCACAAAGTCACGCGCCATTCCGAGTCCGGCGGACGAAGTTGGCCAGCCCCACCCCCCAAGGCTATAGCCCACCCGTTTTTGTGGCCCTTTACCGCTGGACGAACTTGGCGCCCCGGCCTTCGGGCAGGTATTTTTGGCGCGGCTGTTCCCGCGGCCTATTTATAGAACACGGAGGTGCCTCGCAAAGTCTCGCGCCATTCCGAGTCCGGCGGACAAAGTCGGCCAGCCCCACCCCCCAAGGCTATAGCCCACCCATTTTTGTGGCCTTTTTCCGCTGGACGAACTTGGCGCCCCGGCCTTCGGGTGGGTATTTTTGGGCGCGGCTGTGCCCACGGCCTATTTTTGGCACACGGAGGCACCTCGCAAAGTCTCGCACCATTCCGAGTCCGGCGGACGAAGTTGGCCAGCCCCACCCCCCAAGGCTATAACCCACCCGTTTTTGTGGCGTTTTATCGCTGGACGAACTTAGTACCCCGGCCTTCGGGCTGGTATTTTTGGGCGCGGCTGTGCCCGCGTCCTATTTTTGGCACACGGAGGCACCTCGCAAAGTCTCGCGCCATTCCGAGTCCGGCGGACGAAGTAGGCCAGCCCCACCCCCCAAGGCTATAGCCCACCCATTTTTGTGGCCTTTTTCCGCTGGACGAACTTGGCGCCCCGGCCTTCGGGTGGGTATTTTTGGGCGCGGCTGTGCCCGCGGCCTATTTTTGGCACACGGAGGCACCTCGCAAAGTCTCACACCATTCCGAGTCCGGCGGACGAAGTTGGCCAGCCCCACCCCCCAAGGCTATAGCCCACCCGTTTTTGTGGCGTTTTACCGCAGGACGAACTTAGCGCCCCGGCCTTCGGGCTGGTATTTTTGGGCGCGGCTGTGCCCGCGGCCTATTTTTGGCACACGGAGGCCCCTCACAAAGTCTCGCGCCATTCCGAGTCCGGCGGACGAAGTCGGCCAGCCCCACCCCCCAAGGCTATAGCCCACCCGTTTTTGTGGCCTTTTACCGCTGGACGAACTTGGCGCCCCGGCCTTCGGGCGGGTATTTTTGGGCGCGGCTGTCCCCGTGGCCTATTTTTGGCACACGGGGGCACCTCGCAATGTCTCGCGCCATTCTGAGTCCGGCGGACGAAGTTGGCCAGCCCCACCCCCCAAGGCTATAGCCCATCCGTTTTTGTGGCTAATTTCCGCTGGACGAACTTGGCGCCCCGGCCTTCGGGCGGTTATTTTTGGGTACGGATGTGTCCGTGGCCTATTTTGGGCACACGGAGGCCCCTCGCAAAGTCTCGCGCCATTCCGAGTCCGGCGGACGAAGTTGGCCAGCCCCACCCCCCAAGGCTATATCCCAGCCGTTTTTGTGGCCTTTTTCCGCTGGACGAACTTGGCGCCCCGGCCTTCGGGCAGTTATTTTTGGGCGCGGCTGTACCCGCGGCCTATTTTTGGCACACGGAGGCCCCACGCAAAGTTTCGCGCCATTCCGAGTCCGGCGGACGAAGTGGGCCAGCCCCACCCCCCAAGGCTATAGCCCACCCGTTTTTGTGGCCTTTTTCCGCTGGACGAACTTGGCGCCCCGGCCTTCAGGCGGTTATTGTTGGGCTTGGCTGTGTCCGCGGCCTATTTTTGGCACACGGAGGCCCCTCGCAAAGTCTCGCTCCATTCCGAGTCCGGCAGACGAAGTTGGCCAGCCCCACCCCCCAAGGCTATAGCCCACCCGTTTTTGTGGCCTTTTTCCGCTGGACGAACTTGGCGCCCCGGCCTTCGGGGCGGTTATTTTTGCGCGCGGCTGTGCCCGCGGCCTATTTTTGGCACACGGAGGCCCCTCGCAAAGTCTCGCGCCATTCAGAGTCCGGCGGACGAAGTCGGCCAGCCCCACCCCCCAAGGCTATAGCCCACCCGTTTTTGTGGACTTTTTTCGCTGGACGAACTTGGCGCCCCGGCCTTGGGGTGGTTATTTTTGGGCGCGGCTGTGCCCGCGGTCTATTTTTGGCCCACGGAGGCCCCTCGTACCGTCTCGTGCCATTCCGAGTCCGGCGGACAAAGTTAGCCAGCCCCACCCCCCAAGGCTATAGCCCACCCATTTTTGTGGCCTTTTTCCGCTGGTCGAACTTGGCGCCACGGCCTTCGGGCGGTTATTTTTGGGCGCGGCTGTGCCCGCGGCCTACTTTTGGTACACGGAGGCCCCACGCAAAGTTTCGCGCCATTCCGAGTCCGGCGGACGAAGTGGGCTTGTCCCGCCCCCCATGGCTATAGCCCACCCGTTTTTGTGGCCTTTTTCCGCTGGACGAACTTGGCGCCCCGGCCTTCGGGCAGTTATTGTTGGGCGCGGCTGTGCCCGCGGCCTATTTTTGGCACACGGAGGCCCTTCGCAAAGTCTCACGCCATTCCGAGTCCGACGGACGAAGTTGGCCAGCCCCACCCCCCAAGGCTATAGCCCACCCGTTTTTGTGGCCTTTTTCCGCTGGACGAACTTGGCGTCCCGGCCTTCGGGCAGTTATTTTTGGGCGCGGCTGTGCCCGCGGCCTACTTTTGGCACACGGAGGCCCCACGCAAAATTTCGCGCCTTTTCGAGTCCGGCGGACGAAGTGGGCCAGCCCCGCCCCCCAAGGCTATAGCGCACCCGTTTTTATGACCTTTTTCCGCTGGACGAACTTGGCGCCCCGGCCTTCAGGTGGTTATTTTTGGGCGCGGCTGTGACCGCGGCCTATTTTTGGTACACGGATGCCCCTCGTAAAGTCTCGCGCCATTCCGAATCCGGCCGACGAAGTTGGCCAGCCCCACCCCCCAAGGCTATAGCCCACCCGTTTTTGTGGCCTTTTTCCGCTGGACGAACTTGGCGCCCCGGCCTTCGGGCGGTTACTTTTGGGCGCGGCTGTGCCCGCGGCCTATTTTTGGCACACGGAGGCCCCTCGAAAAGTCTCGCGTCATTCCGAGTCCGGCGGACGAAGTCGGCCAGCCCCACCCCCCAAGGCGATAGCCCAGCCGTTTTTGTGGCCTGTTTCCGCTGGACGAACTTGGCGCCCCGGCCTTCGAGCGGTTATTTTTGGGCGCGGCTGTGCCCGCGGCTTATTTTTGGCACACGGAGTCCCTTCGCAAAGCCTCGCGTCATTCCGAGTCCTGCGGACAAAGTGGGCCAGCCCCACCCCACAAGGCTATAGCCCACTCGTTTTAGTGGCCTTTTTCCGCTGGACGAACTTGGCGCCCCGGCGTTCGGGCGGTTATTTTTGGGCGCGGCTGTGCCCGCGGCCTATTTTTGGCACACGGAGACCCGTCGCAAAATCTCGCGCCATTCCGAGTCCGTCGGACGAAGTTGGCCAGCCCCACCCCCCAAGCCTATAGCCCACCCGTTTTTGTGGCCTTTTTCCGCTGGACGAACTGTTAACATATATGTTTCCATAATGTTGATTTTGATGATAACAAATAAGATTAATAATGATTAATCTTTTAAGCTCAAATTATTTTTATATATTTTAAATAAATCATTATTTTCATATTATAAATGTTTTATATTTAATGAAAAAATGATTTTATGAAAAATGATTCCTTAAATACATGAAATGTTTGTCATCATAAAAAAGGGGGAGATTGGTAACATATATGTTTCCATAATATTGATTTTGATGATAACAAACAAGATTAAGAATGATTAATCTTTTAAGCTCAAATTATTTTTTATACATCTTAAATAAATCATTATTTTCACATTATAAATGTTTCATATTTAATGGAAAAATGATTTTATGAAATTGGTTGTTTTTCAAAGTTTATGGTTTAATTGAAAGAATTTTGAAAACTTTGAAATAAACAAGTAGTGCTTGAAATTTCGGATTTGGACATATTTGAAACTATTTAAATATTTTTGGGTCATTCTATAATTTCATAAAGTTTGGGCGAAGTCATAATTTCAAAAAGTTGTGGGATTGAGAAAGCATTATTTAAAATTCTGAAATTGGACCCATTTGAAAAGTTTCATAACGTTTTGGGCCATACTACAGTTTTATAAAGTGTTAGGGTCAAACTGAAAATATGGAAAAAATTTCACTGTAGCAGGTTACTGTAGCAAGCGGCTTACCGGATACTGATAAACGGCAGGCCGAATTCGGGCAGTAAGCACCAGAACGAAAACGGCTTACCGGATTCCGAATCCGGCAAGCCGGTTAGGCAAAATTTTGAATTTTGCCTTAACGGCAACATAAATCCGGCTTACCGGATTCCATTAAACGGCAAATCGGAAAGCCCAGAATGTGAGTAACGGCTAGTTTTCGAGCTCAAGCTATAAGAACTCAAATCCAACTCATTTTGAAGCTCTCCAACAAGCAAAAACAAAAGGCGCACATGATATCTTGAGCTTACAACTTGCAAAACACAAAACATTGAATCATTCATTGTTCTTCATCTTTGAATATCTACTCATTGAGTGAGTTTGATTGTAACTTTCATTTCTTCATTTCATTTGTAAGAGTTTGAGTGTGTGAGACACTTGAGTGAAGAGATTGGGAGATAATCTCTTTGTTGTAAAGGTTTATTGACATCTCGAAGTCAATTGTAATTGTTGAAGCCTTGGAAAGGCTTGGATAGTGAAATCCTCAAGCCCGGTGTGCTTGGAGGCGTGGACGTAGGCGGGGATAGCCGAACCACGTAAAACTCATTGTGTTCGTTTTTCTCTTCCCTTACTCTTCTAATTATTGTGCCTTTATTGAACTTATTGCTTTCAATTTTTATTAAGACATTAGATTGCTTGTTGTGTGGATTTGCTAGGATAATTTTTAAATTTCCAATTCACCCCCCTCTTGGGTTGCACACTTATATTTCACGAACTTGGCGGCCCGGCCTTCGGGCGGTTATTTTTGGGCGCGGCTGTGCCCGCGGCCTATTTTTGGTACACGGAGGACCCTCGCAAAGTCTCGCGCCATTCCGAGTCTGGCGGACGAAGTTGGCCAGCCCCACCCCCCAAGGCTATAGCCCACCCGTTTTTGTGGCCTTTTTCCGCTGGACGAACTTGGCGCCCCGGCCTTCGGGCGGTTATTTTTGGCCGCGGCTGTGCCCGCGACCTATTTTTGGCACACGGAGGCCCCTCGCAAAGTCTCGCGCCATTCCGAGTCTGGCGGACGAATTTGGCCAGCCCCACCCCCCAAGGCTATAGCCCACCCGTTTTTGTGGCCATTTTCCGCTGGACGAACTTGGCGCCCCGGCCTTCGAGGGGTTATTTTTGGGCGCGGCTGTGCCCGCGGCCTATTTTTGGCACACGGAGGCCCCTCGCAAAGTCTCGCGCCATTCCGAGTCCAGCGGACGAAGTCGGCCAGCCCCAACCCCCAAGCCTATAGCCCACCCGTTTTTGTGGCCTTTTTCCGCTGGACGAACTTGGCGCCCCGGCCTTCGGACGGTTATTTTTGGGCGCGGCTGTGCCCGCGGACTATTTTTGGCACACGGAGGCCCCGCGCAAAGTCTCGCGCCATTCCGAGTCCGGCGGACGAAGTTGGCCAGCCCCACCCCCCAAGGCTATAGCCCACCCGTTTTTGTGGCCTTTTTCCGCTGGACGAACTGGGCGCCCCGGCCTTCATGCGGTTATTTTTGGGCGCGGCTGTGCCCGCGGCCTCTTTTTGGCACACGGAGGCCCCTCGGAAAGTCTCGCGCCATTCCGAGTCCATTGGACGAAGTTGGCCAGCCCCACCCCTCAAGGCTATAGCCCACCCGTTTTTGTGGCCTTTTTCCGCTGGACGAACTAGGCGCCCCGGCCTTAGGGCGGTTATTTCTGGGCGCGGCTGTGGCCACGGACTATTTTTGACACATGGAGGCCCCTCGGAAAGTCTCGCGCCATTCCGAGTCCATTGGACGAAGTTGGCCAGCCCCACCCCCCAAGGCTATAGCCCACCCGTTTTTGTGGCCTTATTCCGCTGGATGAACTTGGCGCCCCGGCCTTCGGGCGGTTATTTTTGGGCGCGGCTGTGCCCGCGGCCTATTTTTGGCACAAGGAGGCCCCTCGCAAAGTCTCGTGCCATTCCAAGTCCGGCGGACAAAGTCGGCCAGCCCCACCCCCCAAGGCTATAGCCCACCCGATTTTGTGGCCTTTTTCAGCTGGCCGAACTGGGCGCCCCGGCCTTCGGGCGGTTATTTTTGAGCGCGGCTGTGCCCGCGGCCTATTTTTGGCACACGGAGGCCCCTCGTAAAGTCTCGGCCATTCCGAGTCTGGCGGACGAAGTGGGCCAGCCCCACCCCCCAAGGCTATAGCCCACCCGTTTTTGTGGCCATTTTCCGCTGGACGAACTTGGCGCCCCGGCCTTCGGGCGGTTATTTTTGGGCGCGGCTTTGTCCGCGGCCTATTTTTGGCACATGGAGGCCCCTCGCAAAGTATCGCGCCATTCCGAGTCCGGCGGACGAAGTCGGCCAGCCCCACCCCCCAAGGCTATAGCCCACCCGTTTTTGTGGCCATTTTCCGCTGGACGAACTTGGCGCCCCGGCCTTCGAGCGGTTATTTTTGGGCGCGGCTTTGTCCGCGGCCTATTTTTGGCACATGGAGGCCCCTCGCAAAGTATCGCGCCATTCCGAGTCCGGCGGACGAAGTCGGCCAGCCCCACCCCCCAAGGCTATAGCCCACCCGTTTTTGTGGCCTTTTTCCGCTGGACGAACTAGGCGCCCCATCTTTCGGGCGGTTATTTTTGGGCACGGCTGTGCCCGATCACTATTTTTGGCACACGGAGGCCCCGCGTAAAGTCTAGCGCCATTCTGAGTCCGGCGGACGAAGTTGGCCATCCCCACCCCCCAAGGCTATAGCCCACCCGTTTTTGTGGCCTTTTTCCGCTGGACGAACTGGGTGCCACGGCCTTCGGGCAGTTATTTTTGGGCGCAGCTGTGCCCGCGGCCTATTTTTGGAAGACGGAGGCCCCTCGGAAAGTCTTACGCCATTCCGAGTCCATTGGACGAAGTTGGCCAGCCCCACCCCCCAAGGCTATAGCCCACCCGTTTTTGTGGCCTTATTCCGCTGGATGAACTTGGCGCCCCGGCCTTCGGGCGGTTATTTTTGGGCGCGGCTGTGCCCGCGGTCTATTTTTGGCACAAGGAGGCCCCTCGCAAAGTCTCGTGCCATTCCGAGTCCGGCGGACGAAGTCGGCCAGCCCCACCCCCCAAGGCTATAGCCCACCCGTTTTTGTGGCCTTTTTCCGCTGGACGAACTAGGCGCCCCATCTTTCGGGCGGTTATTTTTGGGCACGGCTGTGCCCGATCACTATTTTTGGCACACGGAGGCCCCGCGTAAAGTCTAGCGCCATTCTGAGTCCGGCGGACGAAGTTGGCCATCCCCACCCCCCAAGGCTATAGCCCACCCGTTTTTGTGGCCTTTTTCCGCTGGACGAACTGGGTGCCCCGGCCTTTGGGCAGTTATTTTAGGGCGCGGCTGAGCCCGCGGCCTATTTTTGGTAGATGGAGGCCCCTCGGAAAGTCTTGCGCCATTCCGAGTCCATTGGACGAAGTTGGCCAGCCCCACCCCCCAAGGCTATATCCCACCCGTTTTTGTGGCCTTTTTCCGTTGGACGAACTTGGTGCTCCAGCCTTCGGGCGGTTATTTTTGGGCGTGGCTGTGCCCGCGGCCTATTTTTGGCACACGGAGGCCCCTCACAAATTCTCGCGCCATTCCGAGTCCGGCGGACGAATTTGGCCAGCCCCACCCCCCAAGGCTATAGCCCACCCGTTTTTGTGGCCTTTTTCCGCTGGACGAACTTGGCTCCCCGGCCTTCGGACGGTTATTTTTGGGCGCGGCTGTGCCAGTGGCCTATTTTTGGCACACGGAGGCCCCTCGCGAAGTCTCGCGCCATTCTGAGTCCGGCGGACGAAGTGGGCCAGCCCCACCCCCCAAGGCTATAGCCCACCAGTTTTTGTGGCCTTTTTCCGCTGGACGAACTTGGCGCCCCGGCCTTCGAGCGGTTATTTTTGGGCGCGGCTGTGCCCACGGCCTATTTTTGGCACACGGAGGCCCCTCGTAAAGTCTCGCGCCATTCCGAGTCCGGGGGACGAAGGTGGCCAGCCCCACCCCCCAAGGCTATAGCCCACCCGTTTTTGTGGCCTTTTTCCGCTGGACGAACTTGGCGTCCCGGCCTTCGGGCGGTTATTTTTGGGCGCGGCTGTGCCCGCGGCCTATTTTTGGCACACAGAAGCCACTCGTAAAGTCTCGCACCATTCCGAGTCTGGCGGACGAAGTGGGCCAGCCCCACCCCCCAAGGCTATAGCCCACCTGTTTTTGTGGCCTTTTACCGCTGGACGAACTTGGCGCCCCGGCCTTCGGGCTGGTATTTTTGGGCGCGACTCTGCCCGCGGGCTATTTTTGGCACACGAAGGCGCCTCGTAAAGTCTCGCGCCATTCCGAGTCCGGAGGACGAAGTTCGCCAGCCCCACCCCCCAAGGCTATAGCCCACCCGTTTTTGTGGCCTTTTTCCGCTGGACGAACTTGGCGCCCCGGCCTTCGGGCGGGTATTTTTGGGCGCGGCTGTGCCCACGGCCTATTTTTGGCACACGGAGGCCCCTCGTAAAGTCTCGCGCCATTCCGAGTCCGGGGGACGAAGGTGGCCAGCCCCACCCCCCAAGGCTATAGCCCACCCGTTTTTGTGGCCTTTTTCCGCTGGACGAACTTGGCGCCCCGGCCTTCGGGCGGGTATTTTTGGGCGCGGCTGTTCCCGCGGCCTATTTTTGGCACACGGAGGTGCCTCGCAAAGTCTCGTGCCATTCCGAGTCCGGCGGACGAACTGGGCCAGCCCCACCCCCCAAGGCTATAGCCCACCCGTTTTTGTGGCCTTTTTCCGCTGGACGAACTTGGCGCCCCGGCCTTCGGGCGGGTATTTTTGGGCGCGGCTGTTCCAGCGGCCTACTTTTGGCACACGGAGGCACCTCGCAAAGTCTCGCGCCATTCCGAGTCCGGCGGACGAAGTTGGCCAGCCCCACCCCCCAAGGCTATAGCCCACCTGTTTTTGTGGCCTTTTACCGCTGGACGAACTTGGAGCCCCGGCCTTCGGGCGGGTATGTTTGGGCGCGGCTGTGCCTGCGGCCTATTTTTGGCACACGGAGGTGCCTCGCAAAGTCTCGCGCCATTCCGTATCCGGCGGACAAAGTTGGCCAGCCCCACCCCCCAAGGCTATAGCCCACCCTTTTTTGTGGCCTTTTTCCGCTGGGCGAACTCGGCGCCCCGGCCTTCGGGGGGTTATTTTCGGGCGCGGCTGTGCCTGTGGCCTATTTTTGGCGCACGGAGGCCCCTCGCAAAGTCTTGCGCCATTCCGAGTCCGGCGGACGAAGTAGGCCAGCCCCACCCCCCAAGGCTATCGGCCACCCGTTTTTGTGGCCTTTTTCCGCTGGACGAACTTTGCGCCCCGGCCTTCGGGAGGTTATTTTTGGGCGCGGCTTTGCCCGCGGCCTATTTTTGGCACACGGAGGCCCCTCGCAAAGTCTCGCACCATTTCGAGTCCGGGGGACGAAGGTGGCCAGCCCCACCCCCCAAGGCTATAGCCCACCCGTTTTTGTGGCCTTTTTCCGCTGGACGAACTTGGCATCCCGGCCTTCGGGCGGTTATTTTTGGGCGCGGCTGTGCCCGCGGCACATTTTTGGCACACGGAGGCCCCTCGCAAAGTCTCGCGCCATTCCGAGTCCGGCGGACCAAGTCGGCCAGCCCCACCCCCCAAGGCTATAGCCCACCCGTTTTTGTGGCCTTTTTCTGCTGGACGAACTTGGCGCCCCGCCCTTCAGGCGGTTATTTTTGGGCGCGGCTGTGCCCGCGGCCTACTTTTGGCACATGGAGGACCCTCGAAAAGTCTCGCCCTATTCCGACTCCGGCGGACGAAGTTGGCCAACCCCACCCCCCAAGGCCATAGCCCACCCTTTTTTGTGGCCTTTTTCCGCTGGACGAACTTGGTGCCCCGGCCTTCGGGGGGTTATTTTCGGGCGCGGCTTTGCCTGTGGCCTATTTTTGGCACACGGAGGCCCCTCGCAAAGTCTCGCGCCATTCCGAGTCCGGCGGACGAAGTGGGCCAGCCCCATCCCCCAAGGCTATAGCCCACCCGTTTTTGTGGCCTTTTTCCGCTGGACGAACTTGGCGCCCCGGCCTTCGGGCGGTTATTTTTGGGCGCGGCTGTGTCCGCGGCCTATTTTTGGCACACGGAGGCCCCTCGCAAAGTCTCGCGCCATTCCGAGTCCGGCGGACCAAGTGGGCCAGCCCCACCCCCAAAGGCTATAGCCCACCCGTTTTTGTGGCCTTTTTCCGCTGGACGAACTTGGCGCCCCGGCCTTCGGGAAGTTATTTTTGGGCGCGGCTGTGACCGCGGCTTAATTTTGGCACACGGAGGCCCCTCGCAAAGTCTCGCGCCATTCTGAGTCCGGCGGACGAAGTAGGCCAGCCCCACCCCCCAAGGCTATCGGCCACCCGTTTTTGTGGCCTTTTTCCGCTGGACGAACTTTGCGCCCCGGCCTTCGGGCGGTTATTTTTGGGCGCGGCTTTGCCCGCGGCCTATTTTTGGCACATGGAGGCCCCTCGCAAAGTCTCGCGCCATTTCGAGTCCGGGGGACGAAGGTGGCCAGCCCCACCCCCCAAGGCTATAGCCCACCCGTTTTTGTGGCCTTTTTCCGCTGGACGAACTTGGCGTCCCGGCCTTCGGGCGGTTATTTTTGGGCGCGGCTGTGCCCGCGGCCTATTTTTGGCACACAGAAGCCACTCGCAAAGTCTCGTGCCATTCCGAGTCCGGCAGACGAAGTGGGCCAGCCCCACCCCCCAAGGCTATAGCCCACCCGTTTTTGTGGCCTTTTTCCGCTGGACGAACATGGCGCCCCGGCCTTCGGGTGAATATTTTTGGGCGCGGCTGTGCCCGCGGCCTATTATTGGCACACGGAGGCCCCTCGCAAAGTCTCGCGCCATTCCGAGTCCGGCAGACGAAGTTGGCCTGCCCAACCCCCCAAGGCTATACCCCACCCTTTTTTGTGGCCTTTTTCCGCTGGACGAACTTGGCGCCCCGGCCTTCGGGCGGTTATTTTTGGGCGCGGCTGTGTCCGCGGCCTATTTTTGGCACACGGAGGCCCCTCGTAAAGTCTCGTGCCATTCTGAGTCCGGCAGACGAAGTGGGCCAGCCCCACCCCCCAATGCTATAGCCCATCCTTTTTTGTGGCCTTTTTCCGCTGGACGAACTTGGTGCCCCGGCCTTCGGGGGGTTATTTTCGGGCGCGGCTGTGCCCGCGGCCTATTTTTGGCATACAGAGGCCCCTCGCAAAGTCCCGCGCCATTCCGAGTCCGGGGGACGAAGTTGGCCAGCCCCACCCCCCAAGGCTATAGCCCACCCGTTTTTGTGGCCTTTTTCCGCTGGACGAACTTGGCGCCCGGCCTTCGGGCTGTTATTTTTGGGCGCGGCTGTGCCCGCGGCCTATTTTTGGCACACGGAGGCCCCTCGCAACGTCTCGCGCCATTCCGAGTCCAGCGGACGAAGTAGGCCAGCCCCACCCCCCAAGGCTATCGCCCACCCGTTTTTGTGGCCTTTTTCCGCTGGACGAACGTGGCGCCCCGGCCTTCGGGAAGTTATTTTTGGGCGCGGCTGTGCCCGCGGCCTATTTTTGGCACACGGAGACCCCTCGCAAAGTCTCGCGCCATTCCGAGTCCGGCGGACGAAGTTGGCCTACCCCACCCCCCAAGGCTATAGCCCACCCGTTTTTGTGGCCTTTTTCCGCTGGACGAACTTGGCGCCCCGGCCTTCGGGCGGTTATTTTTGGGCGCGGCTGTGCCCGCGGCATATTTTTGGCATACGGAGGCCCCTCGCAAAGTCTCGCGCCATTCCGAGTCCGGCGGACCAAGTCGGCCAGCCCCACCCCCCAAGGCTATAGCCCACCCGTTTTTGTGGCCTTTTTCCGCTGGACGAACTTGGCGCCCCGGCCTTCGGGCGGTTATTTTTGGGCGCGGCTGTGCCCGCGGCCTATTTTTGGCACACGGAGGCCCCTCACAAACTCTCGCGCCATTCCGAGTCCGGCGGACGAAGTGGGCCAGCCCCACCCCCCAAGGCTATAGCCCCCCCGTTTTTGTGGCCTTTTTCCGCTGGACGAACTTGGGCCCCCGGCCTTCGGGTGGTTATTTTTGGGCGCGGCTGTGCCCGCGGCCTATTTTTGGCACACGGAGGCCCCTCGAAAAGTCTCGCGCCATTCCGAGTACAGCGGACGAAGTTGGCCTACCCCACCCCCCAAGGCTATAGCCCACCCGTTTTTGTGGCCTTTTTCCGCTGGACGAACCTGGCGTTCCGTCCTTCGGGCGGTTATTTTTTTGCGCGGCTGTGCCCGCAGCCTGTTTTTGGCACACGGAGGCCCTTCGCAAAGTCTCGCGCCATTCATCGTCCGGCGGACGAAGTTGGCCAGCCCCACCCCCCAAGGCTATAGCCCATCCGTTTTTGTGGCCTTTTTCCGCTGGACGAACTTGGCGCCCCGACCTTCGGGCGGTTAGTTTTGGGCGCGGCTGTCCCCGCGGCCTATTTTTGGCACACGGAGGACCCTCGCAAAGTCTCGCGCCATTCCGAGTCCGGCGGACGAAGTTGGCCAGCCCCACCCCCCAAGGCTATAGCTCACCCGTTTTTATGGCCTTTTTCCGCTGGACGAACTTGGCGCCCCGGCCTTCGGGCAGTTATTTTTGGGCGCGGCTGTGCCCGCGGCCTATTTTTGGCAAACGGAGGCCCCTCGCAAAGTCTCGCGCCATTCCGAGTCCGGCGGACGAAGTTCGCCAGCCCCACCCCCCAAGGCTATAGCCCACCCGTTTTTGTGGCCTCTGTCCGCTGGACGAACTTGGCGCCCCGGCCTTCGGGCGGTTATTCTTGCGCGCGGCTGTGTCCGCGGCCTATTTTTCGCACACGGAGGCCCCTCACAAAGTCTCGCGCCATTCCGAGTCCGGCGGACAAAGTCGGCCAGCCCCACCCCCCAATGCTATTGCACACCCGTTTTTGTTGCCTTTTTCCGCTGGAGGAACTTGGCGCCCCGACCTTCGGGCGGTTATTTTTGGGCGCGGCTGTGCCCGCAGCCTATTTTTGGCACACGGAGGCCCCTCACAAAGTCTCGCGCCATTCCCAGTCCGGCGGACGAAGTCGGTCAGCCCCACCCCCCAAGGCTATAGCCCACCCGTTTTTGTGGCCTTTTTCCGCTGGACGAACTTGGCGCACCGGTCTGCAGGGGGTTATTTTTGGGTGCGGCTGTGCCCGCGGCCTATTTTTGGCACACGGAGGCCCCTCATAAAGTCTCGCGCCATTCCCAGTCCGGCGGACGAAGTGGGCCAGCCCCACCCGCCAAGGCTATAGCCCACCCGTTTTTGTGGCCTTTTTCCGCTGGACGAACTTGGCACCACGGCCTTCGGGCAGTTATTTTTGGGCGCGGCTGTACCCACGGCCTATTTTTGGCATACGGAGGCCCCTCACAAAGTTTCGCGCCAATCCGAGTCCGGCGGACGAAGTGGGCCAGCCCCACCCCCCAAGGCTATAGCCCACCCGTTTTTGTGGCCTTTTTCCGCTGGACGAACTTGGCGCCTCGGCCTTCGGGCGGTTATTTTTGGATGCGGCTGTGCCCGCGTCCTATTTTTGGTACATGGAGGCCCCTCGCTAAGTCTCGCGCCAATCCGAGTCCGGCGGACGAAGTGGGCCAGCCCCACCCCCCAAGGCTATAGCCCACCCGTTTTTGTGGCCTTTTTCCGCTGGACGAACTGGGCGCCCCGGCCTTCGGGTGGTTATTTTCTGGCACGGCTGTGCCCGCGGCCTATTTTTGGCACACGGAGGCCCCTCGCAAAGTCTCGCACCATTCCGAGTCCGGCGAACGAAGTTGGCCAGCCCCACCCCCAAAGGCTATAGCCCACCTGTTTTTGCGGCCTTTTTCCGCTGGACGAACTTGGCGTCCCGGCCTTCGGGCGGTTATTTTTGGGCGCGGCTGTGCCCGCGGCCTATTTTTGGCACACGGAGGGCCCTCGCAATGTCTCACACCATTCCGAGTCCGGCGGACGAAGTGGGCCAGCCCCACCCCCCAAGGCTATAGCCCACCCGTTTTTGTAGCCTTTTTCCGCTGGACGAACTTGGCGGCCCTGCCTTCGGGCTGTTATTTTTGGGCGCGGCTGTGCACGCGGCCTATTTTTGGCACACGGAGGCCCCTCGCAAAGTCTCGCGCCATTTCGAGTCCAGCGGACGAAGTTGGCCAGCCCCACCCCCCAAGGCTATAGCCCACCCGTTTTTGTGGCCTTTTTCCGCTGGACGAACTTGGCGCCCGGGCCTTCGGGCGGTTATTTTTGGGCGCGGCTGTGCCCGCGGCCTAATTTTCGCACACGGAGGCCCCTCGCATAGTCTCGTGCCATTCCGAGTCCGGCGGACGAAGTTGGCCAGCCCCACCCCCCAAGGCTATAGCCCACCCGTTTTTGTGGCCTTTTTCCGCTGGACGAACTTGGCCCCCCGGCCTTCTGGCGGTTATTTTTCGGCGCGGCTGTGCCCGTGGCCTATTTTTGGCACACGGTGGCCGCTCGCAAAGTCTCTCGCCATTCTGAGTCCGGCGGACGAAGTTGGCCAGCCCCACCCCCCAAGGCTATAGCCCACCCGTTTTTGTGGCCTTTTTCCGCTGGACGAACTTGGCGCCCCGGCCTTGGAGCGGTTATTTTTGGGCGTGGCTGTTTCCGCGGTGTATTTTTTGCACGTGGAGGCCCCTCGCAATGTCTCGCCCCATTCCGAGTCCGGCAGACAAAGTTGGCCAGCCCCACCCCCCAGGGCTATAGCCCACCCGTTTTTGTGGCCTTTTTCAGCTGGACGAACTTGGCGCCCCGACCTTCTGGCGGTTATTTTTGGGCGCGGCTGTGCCCGCGGTCTATTTTTGGTACACGGAGCCGCCTCGCAAAGTCTCTCGCCATTCCGAGTCCGGCGGACGAAGTGGGCCAGCCCCACCCCCCAAGGCTATAGCCCACCCGTTTTTGTGGCATTTTTCCGCTGGACGAACTTGGCGCCCCGGTCTTCGGGTGGTTATTTTTGGGTACGGCTGTGTCCGCGGCCTACTTTTGGCACACGGAGGCCCCTCGCAAAGTCTCGTACCATTCCGAGTCCGGCGGACGATGTTGGCCAGCCCCACCAGCAAAGGCTATAGCCCACCCGTTTTGGCGGCCTTTTTCCGCTGGACGAACTTGGCGTCCCGGCCTTCGGGCTGTTATTTTTGGGCGCGGCTGTGCACGCGGCCTATTTTTGGCACACGGAGGCCGCTCGAAAAGTCTCGCCCCATTCCGAATCCGGCGGACGAAGTAGGCCAGCCCCTCCCCCCAAGCCTATAGCGCTCCCTTTTTTGGCAATTTTTCCGCTGGGGGGTTTGGGCGCGCCGACCTTCGGTGGGTTATTTTTGGGCGCGGCTGTGCCCGCGGCCTATTTTTGGCACGCGGAGGCCGCTCGCAAAGTCTCGCCCCATTCCGAGTCCGGCGGACGAAGTCGGCCAGGCCCTCCCCCCAAGGCTATAGCGCACCCGTTTTTTGGCCATTTTTCCGCAGGGGGGTTTGGGCGCGCCGACCTTCGGGGGGTTATTTTTGGGCGCGGCTGTGGCCGCGGCCTATTTTTGGCACGCGGAGGCCGGTCGCAATGTCTCGCCCCATTCCGAGTCCGGCGGACGAAGTAGGCCAGCCCCTCCCCCCAAGGCTATAGCCCACCCGATTTTTGGCCATTTTTCCGCTGGGGGGTTTGGGCGCGCCGACCTTCGGGGGGTTATTTTTGGGCGCGGCTGTGCCCGCGGCCTATTTTTGGCACGCGGAGGCCGCTCGAAAAGTCTCGCCCCATTCCGAGTCCGGCGGACGAAGTTGGCCAGCCCCTCCCCCCAAGGCTATAGCGCACCCGTTTTGTGGCAATTTTTCCGCTGGGGGGTTTGGGCGCGCCAACCTTCGGGGGGTTATTTTTTGGCGCGGCTGTGCCCGCGGCCTATTTTTGGCACGCGGAGGCCGCTCGCAAAGTCTCGCCCCATTCCGAGTCCGGCGGACGAAGTCGGCCAGGTCCTCCCCCCAAGGCTATAGCGCACCCGTTTTTTGGCCATTTTTCCGCAGGGGGGTTTGGGCGCGCCGACCTTCGGGGGGTTATTTTTGGGCGCGGCTGTGGCCGCGGCCTATTTTTGGCACGCGGAGGCCGCTCGCAATGTCTCGCCCCATTCCGAGTCCGGCGGACGAAGTAGGCCAGCCCCTCCCCCCAAGGCTATAGCCCACCCGTTTTTTGGCCATTTTTCCGCTGGGGGGTTTGGGCGCGCCGACCTTCGGGGGTTATTTTTGGGC
Source organism: Citrus sp. QX-2021 (assembly GCA_030444885.1). Taxonomy (NCBI): domain Eukaryota; kingdom Viridiplantae; phylum Streptophyta; class Magnoliopsida; order Sapindales; family Rutaceae; genus Citrus; species Citrus sp. QX-2021. Next base: position 356,502 of record JAUJEF010000106.1, read on the forward strand.
GCGGCTGTGCCCGCGGCCTATTTTTGGCACGCGGAGGCCGCTCGAAAAGTCTCGCCCCATTCCGAGTCCGGCGGACGAAGTTGGCCAGCCCCTCCCCCCAAGGCTATAGCGCACCCGTTTTGTGGCAATTTTTCCGCTGGGGGGTTTGGGCGCGCCAACCTTCGGGGGGTTATTTTTTGGCGCGGCTGTGCCCGCGGCCTATTTTTGGCACGTGGAGGCCGCTCGCAAAGTCTCGCCCCATTCTGAGTCCGGCGGACGAAGTTGGCCAGCCCCTCCCCCCAAGGCTATAGCCCACCCGTTTTTTGGCCATTTTTCCGCTGGGGGGTTTGGGCGCGCCGACCTTCGAGGGGTTATTTTTGGGCGCGTCTGTGCCCGCGGCCTATTTTTTGCACGCGGAGGCCACTCGCAAAGTCTCGGCCCATTCCGAGTCCGGCGGACGAAGTTGGCCAGCCCCTCCCCCCAAGGCTATAGCGCACCCGTTTTTTGGCCATTTTTCCGCAGAGGGGTTTGGGCGCGCCGACCTTCGGGGGGTTATTTTTGGGCCGGCTGTGGCCGCGGCTTTTTTTTGGCACGCGGACGCCGCTCGCAAAGTCTGGCCCCATTCCGAGTCCGGCGGACGAAGTTGGCCAGCCCTCCCCCCAAGGCTATAGCGCACCCGTTTTTTGGCCATTTTTCCGCAGAGGGGTTTGGGCGCGCCGACCTTCGGGGGGTTATTTTTGGGCGCGGCTGTGGCCGCGGCTTTTTTTTGGCACGCGGACGCCGCTCGCAAAGTCTGGCCCCATTCCGAGTCCGGCGGACGAAGTTGGCCAGCCCTCCCCCCAAGGCTATAGCGCACCCGTTTTTTGGCCATTTTTCCGCAGAGGGGTTTGGGCGCGCCGACCTTCGGGGGGTTATTTTTGGGCGCGGCTGTGGCCGCGGCTTTTTTTTGGCACGCGGACGCCGCTCGCAAAGTCTGGCCCCATTCCGAGTCCGGCGGACGAAGTTGGCCAGCCCCTCCCCCCAAGGCTCTAGCGCACCCGTTTTTTGGCAATTTTTCCGCAGGGGGGTTTGGGCGCGCCGACCTTCGGGGGGTTATTTTTGGGCGCGGCTGTGCCCGCGGCCTATTTTTGGCACGCGGAGGCCGCTCGAAAAGTCTCGCCCCATTCCGAGTCCGGCGGACGAAGTTGGCCAGCCCCTCCCCCCAAGGCTATAGCGCACCCGTTTTGTGGCCATTTTTCCGCTGGGGGGTTTGGGCGCGCCAAACTTCGGGGGGTTATTTTTTGGCGCGGCTGTGCCCGCGGCCTATTTTTGGCACGTGGAGGCCGCTCGCAAAGTCTCGCCCCATTCCGAGTCCGGCGGACGAAGTTGGCCAGCCCCTCCCCCCAAGGCTATAGCCCACCCGTTTTTTGGCCATTTTTCCGCTGGGGGGTTTGGGCGCGCCTACCTTCGAGGGGTTATTTTTGGGCGCGGCTGTGGCCGCGGCTTATTTTTGGTACGCGGAGGCCGCTCGCAAAGTCTGGCCCCATTCCGAGTCCGGCGGACGAAGTTGGCCAGCCCCTCCCCCCAAGGCTATAGCCCACCCGTTTTTTGGCCATTTTTCCGCTGGGGGGTTTGGGCGCGCCTACCTTCGAGGGGTTATTTTTGGGCGCGGCTGTGGCCGCGGCTTATTTTTGGTACGCGGAGGCCGCTCGCAAAGTCTGGCCCCATTCCGAGTCCGGCGGACGAAGTTGGCCAGCCCCTCCCCCCAAGGCTCTAGCGCACCCGTTTTTTGGCCATTTTTCCGCAGGGGGGTTTGGGCGCGCCGACCTTCGGGGGGTTATTTTTGGGCGCGGCTGTGCCCGCGGCCTATTTTTGGCACGCGGAGGCCGCTCGCAAAGTCTCGCCCCATTCCGAGTCCGGCGGACGAAGTCGGCCAGGCCCTCCCCCCAAGGCTATAGCGCACCCGTTTTTTGGCCATTTTTCCGCAGGGGGGTTTGGGCGCGCCGACCTTCGGGGGGTTATTTTTGGGCGCGGCTGTGCCCGCGGCCTATTTTTGGCACGCGGAGGCCACTCGCAAAGTCTAGCCCCATTCAGAGTCCGGCGGACGAAGTGGGCCAGCCCCACCCCTCAAGGCTATAGGCCACCCGTTTTTTGGCCATTTTTCCGCTGGGGGGTTTGGGTTCGCCGACCTTCTGGGGGTTATTTTTGGGTGATGCTGTGCCCGCGGCGTATTTGTTGCACGTGGAGGCCGCTCGCAAAGTCTCGGCCCATTCTGAGTCCGGCGGACGAAGTTGGCCAGACCCTCCCCCCAAGGCTATAGCCCACCCGTTTTTTGGCCATTTTTCCGCTGGGGGGTTTGGGCGCGCCGACCTTCGGGGGGTTATTTTTGGGCGCGCCTGTGCCCGCGGCCTATTTTTGGCACGCGGAGGCCACTCGCAAAGTCTCACCCCATTCCGAGTCCGGCGGACGAAGTGGGCCAGGCCCTCCCCCCAAGGCTATAGCGCACCCGTTTTTTGGCCATTTTTCCGCAGGGGGGTTTGGGCGCGCCGACCTTCGGGGGGTTATTTTTGGGCGCGGCTGTTCCCGCGGCCTATTTTTGGCACGCGGAGTCCGCTCGAAAAGTCTCGCCCCATTCCGAGTCCGGCGGACGAAGTTGGCCAGCCCCTCCCCCCAAGGCTATAGCGCACCCGTTTCGTGGCCAATTTTCCGCAGGGGGGTTTGGGCGCGCCTACCTTCGGGGTGTTATTTTTGGGCGCGGCTGTGCCCGCGGCCTATTTTTGGCACGCGGAGGCCGCTCGAAAAGTCTCGCCCCATTCCGAGTCCGGCGGACGAAGTTGGCCAGCCCCTCCCCCCAAGGCTATAGCGCACCCGTTTTGTGGCCATTTTTCCGCTGGGGGGTTTGGGCGCGCCAAACTTCGGGGGGTTATTTTTTGGCGCGGCTGTGCCCGCGGCCTATTTTTGGCACGTGGAGGCCGCTCGCAAAGTCTCGCCCCATTCCGAGTCCGGCGGACGAAGTTGGCCAGCCCCTCCCCCCAAGGCTATAGCCCACCCGTTTTTTGGCCATTTTTCCGCTGGGGGGTTTGGGCGCGCCTACCTTCGAGGGGGGTTATTTTTGGCGCGGCTGTGGCCGCGGCTTATTTTGGTACGCGCGAGGCCGCTGCAAAGTCTGGCCCCATTCCGAGTCCGGCGTACGAAGTTGGCCAGCCCCTCCCCCCAAGGCTATAGCCCACCCGTTTTTTGGCCATTTTTCCGCTGGGGGGTTTGGGCGCGCCTGCCTGCGTGGGGTTATTTGTGGGCGCGGCTGTGGCCGCGGCTTATTTTTGGTACGCGGAGGCCGCTCGCAAAGTCTGGCCCCATTCCGAGTCCGGCGGACGAAGTAGGCCAGCCCCTCCCCCCAAGGCTCTAGCGCACCCGTGTTTTGGCCATTTTTCCGCAGGGGGTTTGGCGCGCCCGACCTTCGGGGGGTTATTTTTGGGCGCGGCTGTGCCCGCGGCCTATTTTTGGCACGCGGAGGCCGCTCGCAAAGTCTCGCCCCATTCCGAGTCCGGCGGACGAAGTCGGCCAGGCCCTCCCCCCATGGCTATAGCGCACCCGTTTTTTGGCCATTTTTCCGCAGGGGGGTTTGGGCGCGCCGACCTTCGGGGGGTTATTTTTAGGCGCGGCTGTGGCCGCGGCCTATTTTTGGCACGCGGAGGCCGGTCGCAATGTCTCGCCCCATTCCGAGTCCGGCGGACGAAGTAGGCCAGCCCCTCCCCCCAAGGCTATAGCCCACCCGATTTTTGGCCATTTTTCCGCTGGGGGGTTTGGGCGCGCCGACCTTCGGGGGGTTATTTTTGGGCGCGGCTGTGCCCGCGGCCTATTTTTGGCACGCGGAGGCCGCTTGAAAAGTCTCGCCCCATTCCGAGTCCGGCGGACGAAGTTGGCCAGCCCCTCCCCCCAAGGCTATAGCGCACCCGTTTTGTGGCAATTTTTCCGCTGGGGGGTTTGGGCGCGCCAACCTTCGGGGGGTTATTTTTTGGCGCGGCTGTGCCCGCGGCCTATTTTTGGCACGTGGAGGCCGCTCGCAAAGTCTCGCCCCATTCTGAGTCCGGCGGACGAAGTTGGCCAGCCCCTCCCCCCAAGGCTATAGCCCACCCGTTTTTTGGCCATTTTTCCGCTGGGGGGTTTGGGCGCGCCGACCTTCGAGGGGTTATTTTTGGGCGCGTCTGTGCCCGCGGCCTATTTTTTGCACGCGGAGGCCACTCGCAAAGTCTCGGCCCATTCCGAGTCCGGCGGACGAAGTTGGCCAGCCCCTCCCCCCAAGGCTATAGCGCACCCGTTTTTTGGCCATTTTTCCGCAGAGGGGTTTGGGCGCGCCGACCTTCGGGGGGTTATTTTTGGGCCGGCTGTGGCCGCGGCTTTTTTTTGGCACGCGGACGCCGCTCGCAAAGTCTGGCCCCATTCCGAGTCCGGCGGACGAAGTTGGCCAGCCCCTCCCCCCAAGGCTCTAGCGCACCCGTTTTTTGGCAATTTTTCCGCAGGGGGGTTTGGGCGCGCCGACCTTCGGGGGGTTATTTTTGGGCGCGGCTGTGCCCGCGGCCTATTTTTGGCACGCGGAGGCCACTCGCAAAGTCTCACCCCATTCCGAGTCCGGCGGACGAAGTTGGCCAGGCCCTCCCCCCAAGGCTATAGCGCACCCGTTTTTTGGCCATTTTTCCGCAGGGGGGTTTGGGCGCGCCGACCTTCGGGGGGTTATTTTTGGGCGCGGCTGTTCCCGCGGCCTATTTTTGGCACGCGGAGTCCGCTCGAAAAGTCTCGCCCCATTCCGAGTCCGGCGGACGAAGTTGGCCAGCCCCTCCCCCCAAGGCTATAGCGCACCCGTTTTGTGGCCATTGTTCCGCTGGGGGGTTTGGGCGCGCCAACCTTCGGGGGGTTATTTTTGGGCGCGGCTGTGCCCGCGGCCTATTTTTGGCACGCGGAGGCCGCTCGAAAAGTCTCGCCCCATTCCGAGTCCGGCGGACGAAGTTGGCCAGCCCCTCCCCCCAAGGCTATAGCGCACCCGTTTTGTGGCCATTTTTCCGCTGGGGGGTTTGGGCGCGCCAAACTTCGGGGGGTTATTTTTTGGCGCGGCTGTGCCCGCGGCCTATTTTTGGCACGTGGAGGCCGCTCGCAAAGTCTCGCCCCATTCCGAGTCCGGCGTACGAAGTTGGCAATCCCCTCCCCCCAAGGCTATAGCCCACCCGTTTTTTGGCCATTTTTCCGCTGGGGGGTTTGGGCGCGCCTACCTTCGAGGGGTTATTTTTGGGCGCGGCTGTGGCCGCGGCTTATTTTTGGTACGCGGAGGCCGCTCGCAAAGTCTGGCCCCATTCCGAGTCCGGCGGACGAAGTGGGCCAGGCCCACCCCCGAAGGCTATAACCCACCCGTTTTTGTGGTCTTTTTCCGCTGGACGAACTTGGTGCCCCAGCTTTTGGGCGGTTATTTTTGGGCACGGCTGTGCCCACGGCCTATTTCTGTAACACGGACTGCCCTCGCAAAGTCTCGCGCCATTCCGAGTCCGGCGGACGAAGTTGGCCAGCCCCACCCCCCAAGGCTATAGCCCACCCGTTTTTGTGGCCTTTTTCCGCTGGACGAACTTGGCGCCCCGGCCTTCGGGCGGTTCTTTTTGGGTGCGGCTGTGCCCGCGGTCTATTTTCGGCACACGGAGGGCCCTCACAAAGTCTCGCGCCACTCCGAGTCCGGCGGACGGAGTCGGCCAGCCCCACCCCCCAAGGATATAGCCCACCCGTTTTTGTGGCCTTTTTCCGCTGGACGAACTTGGCGCCCCGGCCTTCGGGCGGTTCTTTTTGGGTGTGGCTGTGCCCGCGGCCTATTTTCGGCACACGGAGGGCCCTCGCAAAGTCTCGCGCCACTCCGAGTCCGGCGGACGGAGTCGGCCAGCCCCACCCCCCAAGGATATAGCCCACCCGTTTTTGTGGCCTTTTTCCGCTGGACGAACAAGGCGAACCGGCCTTTGGGCGGTTATTTTTGGGCGCGGCTGTGCCCGCGGCCTATTTTTGGCACACGGAGGGCCCTCGAAAATTCTCGCGCAATTCCGAGTCCAGCGGACGAAGTTGGCCAGCCCCACCCCCCAAGGCTATAGCCCACCCGTTTTTGTGGCCTTTTTCCGCTGGACGAACATGGCGCCCCGGCCTTCGGGCGGTTATTTTTGAGCGCGGCTGTGCCCGCGGCCTATTTTTGGCACACGGAGGGCCCTCCCAAAGTCTCGCGCCATTCTGAGTCCGGCGGACGAAGTGGGCCAGCCCCACCCCCCAAGGCTATAGCCCACCCGTTTTTGTGGCATTTTTCCGCTGGTCGAACATGGCGCCCCGGCCTTCGGGTGGTTCTTTTTGGGTGCGGCTGTGCCCGCGGCCTATTTTCGGCACACGGAGGGCCCTCGCAAAGTCTCGCGCCACTCCGAGTCCGGCGGACGAAGTGGGCCAGCCCCACCCGCAAGGCTATAGCCAACCCGTTTTTGTGGCCTTTTTCCGCTGGACGAACATGGCGAACCGGCCTTCGGGCGGTTCTTTTTGGGCGTGGCTGTGCCCGTGGCCTATTTTTGGCACACGTAGGGCCCTCGCAAATTCTCGCGCAATTCCGAGTCCAGCGGATGAAGTTGGCCAGCCCCACCCCCCAAGGCTGTAGCCCACCCGTTTTTGTGGCCTTTTTCCGCTGGATGAACATGGCGCCCCGGCCTTCGGGCGGTTATTTTTGAGCGCGGCTGTGCCCGCGGCCTATTTTTGGAACACGGAGGGCCCTCACAAAGTCTCGCGCAATTCCGAGTTCAGCGGACGAAGTTGGCCAGCCCCACCCCCCAAGGCTATAGCCCAACCGTTTTTGTGGCCTTTTTCCGCTGGACGAACTTGGGGACCCGGACTTCGGGCTGTTATTTTTGGGCGCGGCTGTGCGCTTGGCCTATTTTTGGCACACGGAGGCCCCTCGTAAAGTCTCGCGCCATTCTGAGTCCGGCGGACGAAGTTGGCCAGCCCCACCCCCCAAGGCTATAGCCCACCCGTTTTTGTGGCCTTTTTCCGCTGGACGAACTTGGCGCCCTGGCCTTCGGTCTGTTATTTTTGGGCGCGTGGCTTATCTTTGGCACCCCGAGGCCCCTCGCAAAGTGTCACCCCATTCCGAGTCCGGCGGACGAACTTCGGCCGCGCCCCCCACCAAGGCTATAGCCCACCCGTTTTTTGGCCATTTTTCCGCTGGGGGGTTTTGGCACCACGATCTTCGGGCGCTTATTTTTGGGCGCGGCCTTGCCCATGGCTTATTTTTGGCACCCCGAGGCCCCTCGCAAAGTCTAGCCCCATTCCGAGGCCGGCGGCAAACTTCGCCCGCGCCCCCCACCAAGGCTATAGCCCACCCGTTTTTTGGCCATTTTTCCGCTGGGGGTTTTGGCACCACGACCTTCGGGCGCTTATTTTTGGGCGCGGCTTTGGCCGCGGCTTATTTTTTGCACCCCGAGGCCCCTCGGAAAGTCTCGCCCCATTCCGAGTCCGGCAGACGAACTTCGCCCGCGCCCCCCACCAAGGCTATAGCCCACCCGTTTTTTGGCCATTTTTCCGTTGGGGGGTTTTGGCACCACGACCTTCGGGGGCTTATTTTTGGGCGCGGCTTTGTCCGCGATTTATTTTTGGCACCCCGAGGCCCTCGCAAAGTCTCGTCCCATTCCGAGTCCGGCAGACGAACTTCGCCCGCGCCCCCCACCAAGGCTATAGCCCACCCATTTTTTGGCCAATTTTCCGAGGGGGGTTTTGGCACCACGACCTTCGGGGGCTTATTGTTGGGCGCGACTTTGCCCGCGGTTTATTTTTGGCACCCCGAGGCCCCTCACAAAGTCTCGCCCCATTCCGAGTCCGGCAGACGAACTTCGCCCGCGCCCCCCACCAAGGCTATAGCCCACCCATTTTTTGGCCAATTTTCCGAGGGGGGTTTTGGCACCACGACCTTCGGGGGCTTATTATTGGGCGCGGCTTTGCCCGCGGCTTATTTTTGGTACCCCGAGGCCCCTCGCAAAGTCTCGCCCCATTCCGAGTCCGGCGGACGAAATTCGCCCGCGCCCCCCACCAAGGCTATAGCCCACCCGTTTTTTGGCCATTTTTCCGCTGGGGGGTTTTGGCACCACGACCTTCGGGCGCTTATTTTTGGGAGCGGCTTTGGCCGCGGCTTATTTTTGGCACCCCGAGGCCCCTCGCAAAGTCTCGCCCCATTCCGAGTCCGGCGGACGAACTTCGCCCGCGCCCCCCACCAAGGCTATAGCCCACCCGTTTTTTGGCCATTTTTCCGCTGGGGGGTTTTGGCACCACGACTTTCGGGCGCTTAATTTTAGGCGTGAATTTGTCCACGGCTTATTTTTGGCACCCCGAGGCCCCTCGCAATGTGTCGCCCCATTCCGAGTCCGGCGGACGAACTTCGGCCGCGCCCCCCACCAAGGCTATAGCCCACCCGTTTTTTGGCCATTTTTCCGCTGGGGGCTTTTGGCACCACGACCTTCGGGGGCTTATTTTTCACGCGACTTAGCCCGTAGCTTATTTTTGGCACCCCGAGGCCCCTCGCAAAGTCTCGCCCCATTCCGAGTCCGGCGGACGAACTTCGCCCGCGCCCCCCACCAAGGCTATTGCCCACCCGTTTTTTGGCCATTTTCCGATGGGGGATTTTGGCACCACGACCTTCGGGAGCTTATTTTTGGGCGCGGCTTTGTCCGCAGCTTATTTTCGGCACCCCAAGGCCCCTCGCAAAGTGTCGCCCCATTCCGAGTCCGGCGGACGAACTTCGCCCGCGCCTCCCACCAAGGCGATAGCCCACCCGTTTTTTGGCCATTTTTCCGCTGGGGGGTTTTGGCATCACGACCTTCGGGCGCGCCTTTGCCCGCGGCTTATTTTTGGCACCCCGAGGCCCCTCGCAAAGTCTCGCCCCATTCCGAGTCCGGCGGACGAACTTTGCCCGCGCCCCCCACCAAGGCTATAGCCCACCCGTTTTTTGGCCATTTTTCCGCTGGGGGGTTTTGGCACCACGATCTTCGGGCGCTTATTTTTGGGCGCGGCCTTGCCCATGGCTTATTTTTGGCACCCCGAGGTCCCTCGCAAAGTGTAGCCCCATTCCGAGGCCGGCGGACGAACTTCGCCCGCGCCCCCCACCAAGGCTATAGCCCACCCGTTTTTTGGCCATTTTTCCGCTGGGGGTTTTGGTACCACGACCTTCGGGGGCTTATTTTTTGGCGCGGCTTTGGCTGCGGCTTATTTTTGGCACCCCGAGGCCCCTCGGAAAGTCTCGCCCCATTCCGAGTCCGGCAGACGAACTTCGCCCGCGCCCCCCACCAAGCCTATAGCCCACCCGTTTTTTGGCCATTTTTCCGCTGGGGGGTTTTGGACCCACGACCTCCGGGGGCTTATTTTTGGGCGCGGCTTTGTCCGCGATTTATTTTTGGCACCCCGAGGCCCTCGCAAAGTCTCGCCCCATTCCGAGTCCGGCAGACGAACTTCGCCCGCGCCCCCCACCAAGGCTTTAGCCCACCCGTTTTTTGGCCAATTTTCCGAAGGGTGTTTTGGCACCACGACCTTCGGGGGCTTATTGATGGGCGCGACTTTGCCCGTGGTTTATTTTTGGCACCCCGAGGCCCCTCACAAAGTCTCGCCCCATTCCGAGTCCGGCGGACGAACTTCGCCCGCGCCCCCCACCAAGGCTATAGCCCACCCGTTTTTTGGCCATTTTTCCGCTAGGGGGTTTTGGCACCACGACCTTCGGGCGCTTATTTTTGGGCGCGGCCTTGCCCATGGCTTATTTTTGGCACCCCGAGGCCCCTCACAAAGTCTCGCCCCATTCTGAGTCCGGCGGACGAACTTCGCCCGCGCCCCCCACCAAGGCTATAGCCCACCCGTTTTTTGGCCATTTTTCCGCTGGGGGGTTTTGGCACCACGACCTTCGGGCGCTTATTTTTCTGCTCGGCTTTTGTGCTCGTCTTATTTTTGGCACCCCGAGGCCCCTCGCAAAGTCTCACCCCATTCCGAGTCCGGCGGAAGAACTTCGCCCGCGCCCCCCATCAAGGCTATAGCCCACCCGTTTTTTAGCCATTTTTCCGCTGGGGGGTTTTGGCACCACGACCTTTGGGCGCTTATTATTGGGCGCGGCTTTGCCCGCAGCTTATTTTTTGCACCCCGAGGCCCCTCGCAAAGTCTCGCCCCATTCTGAGTCCGGCGGACGAACTTTGCCCGCGCCCCCCATCAAGGCTATAGCCCACCCGTTTTTTGGCCATTTTTCCGCTGGGGGGTTTTGGCACCACGACCTTTGGGCGCTTATTATTGGGCGCGGCTTTGCCCGCAGCTTATTTTTTGCACCCCGAGGCCCCTCGCAAAGTCTCGCCCCATTCCGAGTCTGGCGGACGAACTTTGCCCGCGCCCCCCACCAAGGCTATAGCCCACCCGTTTTTTGGCCATTTTTCCGCTGGGGGGTTTTGGCACCACGATCTTCGGGCGCTTATTTTTGGGCGCGGCCTTGCCCATGGCTTATTTTTGGCACCCCGAGATCCCTCGCAAAGTGTAGCCCCATTCCGAGGCCGGCGGACGAACTTTGCCCGCGCCCCCCACCAAGGCTATAGCCCACCCGTTTTTTGGCCATTTTTCCGCTGGGGGTTTTGGTACCACGACCTTCGGGGGCTTATTTTTGGGCGCGGCTTTGGCCGCGGCTTATTTTTGGCACCCCGAGGCCCCTCGGAAAGTCTCGCCCCATTCCGAGTCCGGCAGACGAACTTCGCCCGCGCCCCCCACCAAGCCTATAGCCCACCCGTTTTTTGGCCATTTTTCCGCTGGGGGGTTTTGGCACCACGACCTTCGGGGGCTTATTTTTGGGCGCGGCTTTGTCCGCGATTTATTTTTGGCACCCCGAGGCCCTCGCAAAGTCTCGCCCCATTCCGAGTCCGGCAGACGAACTTCGCCCGCACCCCCCACCAAGGCTATAGCCCACCCGTTTTTTGGCCAATTTTCCGAGGGGGGTTTTGGAACCACGACCTTCGGGGGCTTATTGTTGGGCGCGACTTTGCCCGTGGTTTATTTTTGGCACCCCGAGGCCCCTCACAAAGTCTCGCCCCATTCCGAGTCCGGCGGACGAACTTCGCCCGCGCCCCCCACCAAGGCTATAGCCCACCCGTTTTTTGGCCATTTTTCCGCTAGGGGGTTTTGGCACCACGACCTTCGGGCGCTTATTTTTGGGCGCGGCCTTGCCCATGGCTTATGTTTGGCACCCCGAGGCCCCTCACAAAGTCTCGCCCCATTCTGAGTCCGGCGGACGAACCGCCAAGGCCCCACCAAGGCTATAGCCCACCCGTTTTTTGGCCATTTTTCCGCTAGGGGGTTTTGGCACCACGACCTTCGGGCGCTTATTTTTGGGCGCGGCCTTGCCCATGGCTTATGTTTGGCACCCCGAGGCCCCTCACAAAGTCTCGCCCCATTCTGAGTCCGGCGGACGAACTTCGCCCGCGCCCCCCACCAAGGCTATAGCCCACCCGTTTTTTGGCCATTTTTCCGCTGGGAGGTTTTGGCACCACGACCTTCGGGCGCTTATTTTTCTGCGCGGCTTTTGTGCTCGTCTTATTTTTGGCACCCCGAGGCCCCTCGCAAAGTCTCACCCCATTCCGAGTCCGGCGGAAGAACTTCGCCCGCGCCCCCCACCAAGGCTATAGCCCACCCGTTTTTTGGCCATTTTTCCGCTGGGGGGTTTTGGCACCACGACCTTTGGGCGCTTATTATTGGGCGCGGCTTTGCCCGCAGCTTATTTTTTGCACCCCGAGGCCCCTCGCAAAGTCTCGCCCCATTCTGAGTCCGGGGGACGAATTTCGCCCGCGCCCCCCACCAAGGCTATAGCCCACCCGTTTTTTGGCCATTTTTCCGCTGCGGGGTTTTGACACCACGACCTTCGGGCACTTATTTTTGGGCGCGGCTTTGCCCGCGGATTATTTTTGGTACCCCGAGGCCCCTCGCAAAGTCTCGCCCCATTCCGAGTCCGGCGGAAGAACTTCGCCCGCGCCCCCCACCAAGGCTATAGCCCACCCATTTTTTGGCCATTTTTCCGCTGGGGGGTTTTTGCACCACGACCTTCGGGCGCTTATTATTGGGCGCGGGTTTGCCCGCGGCTTATTTTTGGTACCCCGAGGCCCCTCGCAAAGTCTCGCCCCATTCCGAGTCCGGCGGACGAACTTCGCCCGCGCCCCCCACCAAGGCTATAGCCCACCCGTTTTTTGGCCATTTTTCCGCTGGGGGGTTTTGGCACCACGACCTTTGGGCGCTTATTATTGGGCGCGGCTTTGCCCGCAGCTTATTTTTTGCACCCCTAGGCCCCTCGCAAAAGTCTCGCCCCATTATGAGTCCGGCGGATGAATTTCGCCCGCGCCCCCCACCATGGCTATAGCCCACCCGTTTTTTGGCCATTTTTCCGCTGCGGGGTTTTGGCACCACGACCTTCGGGCACTTATTTTTGGGCGCGGCTTTGCCCGCGGCTTATTTTTGGTACCCCGAGGCCCCTCGCAAAGTCTCGCCCCATTCCGAGTCCGGCGGAAGAACTTCGCCCGCGCCCCCCACCAAGGCTATAGCCCACCCGTTTTTTGGCCATTTTTCCGCTGGGGGGTTTTTGCACCACGACCTTCGGGCGCTTATTATTGGGCGCGGCTTTGCCCGCAGCTTATTTTTGTTACCCCGAGGCCCCTCGTAAAGTCTCGCCCCATTCCGAGTCCGGCGGACGAACTTCGCCCGCGCCCCCCACCAAGGCTATAGCCCACCCGTTTTTTGGCCATTTTTCCGCTTGGGGTTTTTGGCACCACGACCTTCGGGCTCTTATTTTTGGGCACGCCTTTGCCCGCGTCTTATTTTTGGCACCCCGAGGCCCCTCGCAAAGTCTCGCCCCATTCCGAGTCCGGCGGACGAACTTCGCCCGCGCCCCCCACCAAGGCTATAGCCCACCCGTTTTTTGGCCATTTTTCCGCTGGGGGGTTTTTGCAACACGACCTTTGGGCGCTTATTTTTGGGCGTGGCTTTGGCCGTGGCTTATTTTTGGCACCCCGAGGCCCCTCGCAAAGTCTCGTCCCATTCCGAGTCCGGCGGACGAAATTCGCCCGCGCCCCCCACCAAGGCTATAGCCCACCCGTTTTTTGGCCATTTTTCCGCTGGGGGTTTTGGCACCACGACCTTCGGGCGCTTATTTTTGGGCACGGCTTTGCCCGCAGCTTATTTTTGGCACCCCGAGGCCCCTCGCAAAGACTCGCCCCATTCCGAGTCCGGCGGACGAATTTCGCCCGTGCCCCCCACCGAGGCTATAGCCCACCCGTTTTTTGGCCATTTTTCCGCGGGTGGGTTTTGGTACCACGACCTTCGGGCGCTTATTTTTGGGCGCGGCTTTGCCCGCGGCTTATTTTTGGCATCCCGAGGCCCCTCGCAAAGTCTCGCCCCATTCCGAGTCCGGCGGACAAACTTCGCCCGCGCCACCCACGAAGGCTATGGCCCACCCGTTTTTTGGCTATTTTTCCGCTGGGGGGTTTTGGCGCCATGACCTTCGGGTGCTTTCTTTTGGGCGCGGCTTTGGCCGCAGCTTATTTTTGGCACCCCGAGGCCCCTCGCAAAGTCTTGCCCCATTCCGAGTCCGGCGGACGAACTTCGCCCGCGCCCCCCACCAATGCTATAGCCCACCCGTTTTTTGGCCATTTTTCCGCTGGGGGGTTTTGGCACCACGACCTTCGGGGGCTTATTTTTGGGCGCGGCTTTCCCCACGGCTTATTTTTGGCACCGCGAGACCCCTCGCAAAGTCTCGCCCCATTCCGAGTCCGGCGAACGAACGTCGCCCGCGCCCCCCACCAATGCTATAGCCCACCCGTTTTTTGGCCATTTTTCCGAGGCGGGGTTTTGGCACCACGACCTTCGGGCGCTTATTTTTGGGTGCGGCGTTGACTGTGGCTTATTTTTGTCACCCCGAGGCCCCTCGCAAAGTCTCGCCCCATTCCGAGTCCGGCGGACGAACTTCGTCCGCGCCCCCCACCGAGGCTATAGCCCACCCGTTTTTTGGCCATTTTTCAGTTGGGGGGTTTTGGCACCACGACCTTCGGGCGCTTATTTTTCTGCGCGGCTTTTGTCCTCGGCTTATTTTTGGCACCCCGAGGCCCCTCGCAATGTCTCGCCCCATTCCGAGTCCGGCGGACGAACTTCGCCCACGCCCCCCACCAATGCTATAGCCCACCCGTTTTTTGGCCATTTTTCCGAGGGGGAGTTTTGGTACCACGACCTTCGGGCGCTTATTTTTGGGCGTGGCTTTGCCCGCGGCTTATTTTTGGCACCCCGAGGCCCCTCGCAAAGTCTCGCCCCATTCTGAGTCCGGCGGACGAACTTCGCCCGCGCCCCCCACCAAGGCTATAGCCCACCCGTTTTTTGGCCATTTTTCAGTTGGGGGGTTTTGGCACCACGACCTTCGGGCGCTTATTTTTCTGCGCGGCTTTTGTCCTCGTCTTATTTTTGGCACCCCGAGGCCCCTCGCAAAGTCTCACCCCATTCCGAGTCCGGCGGACGAACTTCGCCCGCGCCCCCCACCAAGGCTATAGCCCACCCGTTTTTTGGCCATTTTTCCGCTGGGGGTTTTGGCACCACGACCTTCGGGCGCATATTTTTGGGCGCGGCTTTGACCGCGTCTTATTTTTGGCATCCCGAGGCCCCTCGAAAAGTCTAGCCCCATTCCGAGTCCGGGGGACGAATTTCGCCCGCGCCCCCCACCAAGGCCATAGCCCACCCGTTTTTTGGCCATTTTTCCGCTGGGGGGTTTTGGCACCACGACCTTGGGTCGCTAATTTTTGGGCGCGGCTTTTCCCGCGGCTTATTTTTGGCACCCCGAGGCCCCTCGCAAAGTCTCGCCCCATTCCCAGTCCGGCGGACGAAGTTGGCCAGCCCCACCCCCCAAGGCTATAGCCCACCCATTTTTGTGGCCTTTTTCCGCTGGACGAACTTGGCGCCCCGGCCTTCGGGTGGTTATTTTTGGGCCCGGCTGAGCCCACGGCCTGTTTTTGGCACACGGAGGACCCTCGTAAAGTCTTGCACGATTCTGAGTCCGGCGGACGAAGTTGGCCAGCCCCACCCCCCAAGGCTATAGCCCACCCGTTTTTGTGGCCTTTTTCCGCTGGACGAACTTGGCGCCCCGGCCTTCGGGCGGTTATTTTTTGGCGCGGCTGTGCCCGCGGCCTATTTTGTTCACACCGAGGGCCCTTGCAAAGTCTCGCGCCATTCCGAGTCCGGCGGACGAAGTTGGCCATCCCCACCCCCCAAGGCTATAGCCCACCCGTTTTTGTGGCCTTTTTCTGCTGGACGAACTTGGCGCCCCGGCCTTCGGGCGGTTATTTTTCGGCGCGGCTGTGCCCGCGGCCTATTTTTGGCACACGGAGGGCCCTCGCAAAGGCTCGCGCCATTCCGAGTTCGGCGGACGAAGTGGGCCAGCCCCACCCCCAAAGGGTATAGCCCACCCGTTTTTGTGGCCTTTTTCCGCTGGACGAACTTGGCGCCCCGGCCTTCGGGCGGTTATTCTTGGGCTCGGCTGTACCCGCGGCCTATTTTGTTCACGCGGAGGGCCCTCGCAAAGTCTCGCGCCATTCCGAGTCCGGCGGACGAAGTTGGCCATCCCCACCCCCCAAGGCTATAGCCCACCCGTTTTTGTGGCCTTTTTCCGCTGGACGAACTTGGCGCCCCGGCCTTCGGGGGGTTATTTTTGGGTACGGCTGTGGTCGCGCCCTATTTTTGGTACGCAAATGCCGCTCGAAAAGTCTCGCCCCATTCCGAGTCCGGCGGACGAAGTTGGCCTGCCCCTCCCCCCAAGGCTATAGCCCACCCGTTTTTGTGGCCTTTTTCCGCTGGACGAACTTGGCGCCCCGGCCTTCGGGCGGTTATTTTTCGGCGCGGCTGTGCCCGCGGCCTATTTTTGGCACACGGAGGGCCCTCGCAAAGTCTCGCGCCATTCCGAGTCCGGCGGACGAAGTTGGCCAGCCCCACCCCCCAAGGCTATAGCCCACCCATTTTTGTGGCCTTTTTCCGCTGGACGAACTTGGCGCCCCGGCCTTCGGGCGGTTATTTTTGGGCACGGCTGTGTCCGCGGACTATTTTTGGCACACGGAGGCCCCTCGCAAAGTCTCGCACCATTCCGAGTCCGGCGGACGAAGTTGGCCAGCCCCACCCCCCAGGGCTATAGCTCACCCGTTTTTGTAGCCTTTTTCCGCTGGACGAACTTGGCGCCCTGGCCTTGGGGCGGTTATTTTTGGGCTCGGCTGTGCCCGCGGCCTATTTTGTTCACACCGAGGGCCCTTGCAAAGTCTCGCGCCATTCCGAGTCCGGGGGACGAAGTTGGCCATCCCCACCCCCCAAGGCTATAGCCCACCCGTTTTTGTGGCCTTTTTCCGCTGGACGAACTTGGCGCCCCGGCCTTCGGGCGGTTATTTTTGGGCGCGGCTGTGCCCGCGGCCTATTTTTGGCACACGGAGGGCCCTCGCAAAGGCTCGCGCCATTCCGAGTTCGGCGGACGAAGTGGGCCAGCCCCACCCCCAAAGGGTATAGCCCACCCGTTTTTGTGGCCTTTTTCCGCTGGACGAACTTGGCGCCCCGGCCTTCGGGCGGTTATTCTTGGGCTCGGCTGTACCCGCGGCCTATTTTGTTCACGCGGAGGGCCCTCGCAAAGTCTCGCGCCATTCCGAGTCCGGCGGACGAAGTTGGCCATCCCCACCCCCCAAGGCTATAGCCCACCCGTTTTTGTGGCCTTTTTCCGCTGGACGAACTTGGCGCCCCGGCCTTCGGGCGGTTATTTTTCGGCGCGGCTGTACCCGCGGCCTATTTTTGGCACACGGAGGGCCCTCGCAAAGTCTCGCGCCATTCCGAGTCCGGCGGACGAAGTTGGCCAGCCCCACCCCCCAAGGCTATAGCCCACCCATTTTTGTGGCCTTTTTCCGCTGGACGAACTTGGCGCCCCGGCCTTCGGGCGGTTATTTTTGGGCCCGGCTGAGCCCACGGCCTGTTTTTGGCACACGGAGGACCCTCGTAAAGTTTCGCACTATTCCGAGTCCGGCGGACGAAGTTGGCCAGCCCCACCCCCCAAGGCTATAGCCCACCCGTTTTTGTGGCCTTTTTCCGCTGGACCAACTTGGCGCCCTGGCCTTCGGGCGGTTATTTTTGGGCGCGGCTGTGCCCGTGGCCTATTTTTGGTAAACGGAGGCCCCTCGCAAAGTCTCGCGCCATTCCGAGTCCGGCGGACGAAGTGGGCCAGCCCCACCCCGCAAGGCTATAGCCCACCCGTTTTTGTGGCCTTTTTCCGCTGGACGAACTTGGCGCCCCGGCCTTCGGGCAGTTATTTTTGGGCGCGGCTGTGCCCGCGGCCTAATTTTGGCATGCGGAGGCCGCTCGCAAAGTCTCGCCCCATTCCGAGTCCGGCGGACGAAGTTGGCCAACCCCTCCCCACAAGGCTATAGCCCACCCGTTTTTTGGCCATTTTTCCGCTGGACGAACTTGGCGTCCCGGCCTTCGGGGGGTTATTTTTGGGTACGGCTGTGGTCGCGCCCTATTTTTGGTACGCAAATGCCGCTCGAAAAGTCTCGCCCCATTCCGAGTCCGGCGGACGAAGTTGGCCTGCCCCTCCCCCCAAGGCTATAGCCCACCCGGTTTTTGGCCATTTTTCCGCTGGACGAACTTGGCGCCCCGGCCTTGGGGCGGTTATTTTTGGGCGCGGCTGTGTCTGCGGACTATTTTTGGCACACGGAGGCCCCTCGCAAAGTCTCGCGCCATTCCGAGTCCGGCGGACGAAGTTGGCCAGCCCCATCCCCCAAGGCTATAGCCCACCCGTTGTTGTGGCCTTTTTCCGCTGGACGAACTTGGCGCCCCGGCCTTCGGGCGGTTATTTTTGGGCCCGGCTGAGCCCACGGCCTGTTTTTGGCACACGGAGGACCCTCGTAAAGTTTCGCACTATTCCGAGTCCGGCGGACGAAGTTGGCCAGCCCCACCCCCCAAGGCTATAGCCCACCCGTTTTTGTGGCCTTTTTCCGCTGGACCAACTTGGCGCCCTGGCCTTCGGGCGGTTATTTTTGGGCGCGGCTGTGCCCGTGGCCTATTTTTGGCAAACGGAGGCCCCTCGCAAAGTCTCGCGCCATTCCGAGTCCGGCGGACGAAGTGGGCCAGCCCCACCCCGCAAGGCTATAGCCCACCCGTTTTTGTGGCCTTTTTCCGCTGGACGAACTTGGCGCCCCGGCCTTCGGGCAGTTATTTTTGGGCGCGGCTGTGCCCGCGGCCTAATTTTGGCATGCGGAGGCCGCTCGCAAAGTCTCGCCCCATTCCGAGTCCGGCGGACGAAGTTGGCCAACCCCTCCCCACAAGGCTATAGCCCACCCGTTTTTTGGCCATTTTTCCGCTGGACGAACTTGGCGTCCCGGCCTTCGGGGGGTTATTTTTGGGTACGGCTGTGGTCGCGCCCTATTTTTGGTACGCAAATGCCGCTCGAAAAGTCTCGCCCCATTCCGAGTCCGGCGGACGAAGTTGGCCTGCCCCTCCCCCCAAGGCTATAGCCCACCCGGTTTTTGGCCATTTTTCCGCTGGACGAACTTGGCGCCCCGGCCTTGGGGCGGTTATTTTTGGGCGCGGCTGTGTCTGCGGACTATTTTTGGCACACGGAGGCCCCTCGCAAAGTCTCGCGCCATTCCGAGTCCGGCGGACGAAGTTGGCCAGCCCACCCCCCAGGGCTATAGCTCACCCGTTTTTGTAGCCTTTTTCCGCTAGACGAACTTGGCGCCCTGGCCTTCGGCGGTTATTCTTGGGCTCGGCTGTACCCGCGGCCTATTTTGTTCACGCGGAGGGCCCTCGCAAAGTCTCGCGCCATTCCGAGTCCGGCGGACGAAGTTGGCCATCCCCACCCCCCAAGGCTATAGCCCACCCGTTTTTGTGGCCTTTTTCCGCTGGACGAACTTGGCGCCCCGGCCTTCGGGCGGTTATTTTTCGGCGCGGCTGTGCCCGCGGCCTATTTTTGGCACACGGAGGGCCCTCGCAAAGTCTCGCGCCATTCCGAGTCCGGCGGACGAAGTTGGCCAGCCCCACCCCCCAAGGCTATAGCCCACCCATTTTTGTGGCCTTTTTCCGCTGGACGAACTTGGCGCCCCGGCCTTCGGGCGGTTATTTTTGGGCCCGGCTGAGCCCACGGCCTGTTTTTGGCACACGGAGGACCCTCGTAAAGTTTCGCACTATTCCGAGTCCGGCGGACGAAGTTGGCCAGCCCCACCCCCCAAGGCTATAGCCCACCCGTTTTTGTGGCCTTTTTCCGCTGGACGAACTTGGCGCCCCGGCCTTCGGGCGGTTATTTTTGGGCGCGGCTGTGCCCGTGGCCTATTTTTAGCACACGGAGGCCCCTCGCAAAGTCTCGCGCCATTCCGAGTCCGGCGGACGAAGTGGGCCAGCCCCACCCCGCAAGGCTATAGCCCACCCGTTTTTGTGGCCTTTTTCCGCTGGACGAACTTGGCGCCCCGGCCTTCGGGCAGTTATTTTTGGGCACGGCTATGCCCGCGGCCTAATTTTGGCATGCGGAGGCCGCTCGCAAAGTCTCGCCCCATTCCGAGTCCGGCGGACGAAGTTGGCCAACCCCTCCCCACAAGGCTATAGCCCACCCATTTTTTGGCCATTTTTCCGCTGGACGAACTTGGCGTCCCGGCCTTCGGGGGGTTATTTTTGGGTACGGCTGTGGTCGCGCCCTATTTTTGGTACGCAAATGCCACTCGGAAAGTCTCGCCCCATTCCGAGTCCGGCGGACGAAGTTGGCCTGCCCCTCCCCCCAAGGCTATAGCCCACCCGGTTTTTGGCCATTTTTCCGCTGGACGAACTTGGCGCCCCGGCCTTCGGGCAGTTATTTTTGGGTGCGGCTGTGCCCGCGGCCTATTTTTGGCACGCGGAGGCTGCTCGCAAAGTCTCGCCCCATTCCGAGTCCGGCAGACGAAGTTGGCCAGCCCCTCCCCCCAAGGGTATAGCCCACCCGTTTTTTGGCCATTTTTCCGCTGGATGAACTTGGCGCCCTCGCATTCCGGCAGTTATTTTTTTGTGACGGCTGTGCCCGTTGCCTATTTTTGGCACACGGAGGCCGTTCGCAAAGTCTCGCCCCATTCCGAGTCCGGCGGACGAAGTTGGCCAGCCCCTCCCCCCAAGGCTATAGCCCACCCGTTTTTTGGCCATTTTTCCGTTGGATGAACTTGGCGCCCTGGCATTCGGGCAGTTATTTTTGGGCACGGCTCTGTCCGTTGCCTATTTTTGGCACGCGGAGGCTGCTCGCAAAGTCTCGCCCCATTCCGAGTCCGGCGGACGAAGTTGGCCAGCCCCTCCCCCCAAGGGTATAGCCCACCCGTTTTTTGGCCATTTTTCCGCTGGATGAACTTGGCGCCCTCGCATTCCGGCAGTTATTTTTTTGTGACGGCTGTGCCCGTTGCCTATTTTTGGCACACAGAGTCCGCTCCCAAAGTCTCGCCCCATTCCGAGTCCGGCGGATGAAGTTGGACAGCCCCTCCCCCCAAGGCTATAGCCCACCCGTTTTTTGGCCATTTTTCTGCTGGGGGGTTTGGGGGCGCCGACCTTCGGGGGGTTATTTTTTGGCGCGGCTGTGCCCGCGGCCTATTTTTGGCACACGGAGGCCGCTCGCAAAGTCTCGCCCCATTCCGAGTCCGGCGGACGAAGTTGGCCAGCCCCTCCCCCCAAGGCTATAGCCCACCCGTTTTTTGGCCATTTTTCCGCTGGATGAACTTGGCTCCCCGGCCTTCGGGCTGATATTTTTGGGCGCGCCTATTCCCGTGGCCTATTTTTGGCACGCGGAGGCCGCTCGCAAAGTCTCGCCCCATTCCGAGTCCGGCGGACGTAGTTGGCCAGCCCCTCCCACCAAGGATATAGCCCACCCGTTTTTTGGCCATTTTTCCGCTAGGGGGTTTGGGCGCGCCGACCTTCGGGGGGTTATTTTTGGGCTTGGCTGTGCCCGCGGCCTATTTTTGGCAAGTGGTGGCCGCTCGCAAAGCCTCGCCCCATTCCGAGTCCGGCGGACGAAGTTGGCCAGCACCTCCCCCCAAGGCTATAGCCCACCCGTTTTTTGGCCATTTTTCCGCTGGGGGGTTTGGGCACGCCGACCTTCAGGGGGTTATTTTTGCGCGTGGCTGTGCCCGCGGCCTATTTCTGGCATGCGGAGGCCGCTAGCAAAGTCTCGCCCCATTCCGAGTTCGGCGGACGAAGTTGGCCAGCCCCTCCCACCAAGGCTATAGCCCACCCGTTTTTTGGCCATTTTTGCGCTGGACGAACTTGGCGCCCCGGCCTTCGGGCGGTTATTTTTGGGTGCGGCTGTGCCCGTGGCCTATTTTTGGCACGCGGAGGCTGCTCGCAAAGTCTCGCCCCATTCCGAGTCCGGCGGACGAAGTGGGCCAGCCCCTCACCCCAAGGTTATAGCCCACCCGTTTTTTTGCCATTTTTCCGCTGGGGGGTTTGGGCACGCCGACCTTCGGGGGGTTATTTTTGCGCGCGGCTGTGCCCGCGGCCTATTTCTGGCATGCGGAGGCCGCTCGCAAAGTCTCACCCCATTCCGAGTCTGGCGGACGAAGTGGGCCAGCCCCTCCCACCAAGGCTATAGCCCACCCGTTTTTTGGCCATTTTTCCGCTGGACGAACTTGGCGCCCCGGCCTTCGGGGGTTATTTTTGGGCGCGGCTGTGACCGTGGCCTATTTTTGGCACGCGGAGGCCGCTCGCAAAGTCTCGCCCCATTCCGAGTCCGGCGGACGAAGTCGGCCCGCCCCTCCCCACAAGGCTATAGCCCACCCGTTTTTTGGTCATTTTTCCACTGGGGGGTTTGGGCGCTCCGACCTTCGGGGGGTTTTTTTTGGGTGCGGCTGTGCCCGCGACCTATTTTTAACATGCGGAGGCCGCTCGCAAAGTCTCACCCCATTCCGAGTCCGGCGGACGAAGTTGGCCAGCCCCTCCCCCCAAGGCTATTGCCCACCCGTTTTTTGGCCATTTTTCCGCTGGGGGGGTTGGGCGCGCCGACCTTCGGGGGGTTATTTTTGGACGCGGCAGTGCCCGTAGCCTTTTTTTGGCACGCGGAGGCCGCTCGCAAAGTCTCGCCCCATTCCGAGTCCGGCGGACAAAGTTGGCCAGCCCCTCCCCCCAAGGCTATAGCCCACCCGTTTTTGGGCATTTTTCCGCTGGAGGGTTTGGGCGCATCGACCTTCGGGGGGTTATTTTTGGCACGGGGAGGCCGCTCGTAAAGTCTCGCCCCATTCTGAGTCCGGCGGACGAAGTGGGCCAGCCCCTCCCCCCAAGGCTATAGCCTACCTGTTTTTTGGCCATTTTTCCGCTGGGGGGGTTGGGCGCGCCGACCTTCGGGGGGTTATTTTTGGGTGCGCCTGTGTCCCCGACCTATGTTTGGCATGCGGAGGCCGCTCGCAAAGTCTCGCCCCATTCCGAGTCCGGCGGACGAAGTGGGCCAGCCCCTCCCCCCAAGGCTATAGCCCACCCGTTTTTTGGCCATTTTTCCGCTGGATGAACTTGGCGCCCTCGCATTCCGGCAGTTATTTTTTTGTGACGGCTGTGCCCGTTGCCTATTTTTGGCACACAGAGTCCGCTCCCAAAGTCTCGCCCCATTCCGAGTCCGGCGGATGAAGTTGGACAGCCCCTCCCCCCAAGGCTATAGCCCACCCGTTTTTTGGCCATTTTTCTGCTGGGGGGTTTGGGGGCGCCGACCTTCGGGGGGTTATTTTTTGGCGCGGCTGTGCCCGCGGCCTATTTTTGGCACACGGAGGCCGCTCGCAAAGTCTCGCCCCATTCCGAGTCCGGCGGACGAAGTTGGCCAGCCCCTCCCCCCAAGGCTATAGCCCACCCGTTTTTTGGCCATTTTTCCGCTGGATGAACTTGGCTCCCCGGCCTTCGGGCTGATATTTTTGGGCGCGCCTATTCCCGTGGCCTATTTTTGGCATGCGGAGGCCGCTCGCAAAGTCTCGCCCCATTCCGAGTCCGGCGGACGTAGTTGGCCAGCCCCTCCCACCAAGGATATAGCCCACCCGTTTTTCGGCCATTTTTCCGCTAGGGGGTTTGGGCGCGCCGACCTTCGGGGGGTTATTTTTGGGCTTGGCTGTGCCCGCGGCCTATTTTTGGCAAGTGGTGGCCGCTCGCAAAGCCTCGCCCCATTCCGAGTCCGGCGGACGAAGTTGGCCAGCACCTCCCCCCAAGGCTATAGCCCACCCGTTTTTTGGCCATTTTTCCGCTGGGGGGTTTGGGCACGCCGACCTTCAGGGGGTTATTTTTGCGCGTGGCTGTGCCCGCGGCCTATTTCTGGCATGCGAAGGCCGCTAGCAAAGTCTCGCCCCATTCCGAGTTCGGCGGACGAAGTTGGCCAGCCCCTCCCACCAAGGCTATAGCCCACCCGTTTTTTGGCCATTTTTGCGCTGGACGAACTTGGCGCCCCGGCCTTCGGGCGGTTATTTTTGGGTGCGGCTGTGCCCGTGGCCTATTTTTTGGCACGCGGAGGCTGCTCGCAAAGTCTCGCCCCATTCCGAGTCCGGCGGACGAAGTGGGCCAGCCCCTCACCCCAAGGTTATAGCCCACCCGTTTTTTTGCCATTTTTCCGCTGGGGGGTTTGGGCACGCCGACCTTCGGGGGGTTATTTTTGCGCCCGGCTGTGCCCGCGGCCTATTTCTGGCATGCGGAGGCCGCTCGCAAAGTCTCACCCCATTCCGAGTCTGGCGGACGAAGTGGGCCAGCCCCTCCCACCAAGGCTATAGCCCACCCGTTTTTTGGCCATTTTTCCGCTGGACGAACTTGGCGCCCCGGCCTTCGGGGGTTATTTTTGGGCGCGGCTGTGTCCGTGGCCTATTTTTGGCACGCGGAGGCCGCTCGCAAAGTCTCGCCCCATTCCGAGTCCGGCGGACGAAGTCGGCCCGCCCCTCCCCACAAGGCTATAGCCCACCCGTTTTTTGGTCATTTTTCCACTGGGGGGTTTGGGCGCTCCGACCTTCGGGGGGTTATTTTTGGGTGCGGCTGTGCCCGCGACCTATTTTTAACATGCGGAGGCCGCTCGCAAAGTCTCACCCCATTCCGAGTCCGGCGGACGAAGTTGGCCAGCCCCTCCCCCCAAGGCTATTGCCCACCCGTTTTTTGGCCATTTTTCCGCTGGGGGGGTTGGACGCGCCGACCTTCGGGGGGTTATTTTTGGACGCGGCAGTGCCCGTAGCCTTTTTTTGGCACGCGGAGGCCGCTCGCAAAGTCTCGCCCCATTCCGAGTCCGGCGGACAAAGTTGGCCAGCCCCTCCCCCCAAGGCTATAGCCCACCCGTTTTTGGGCATTTTTCCGCTGGAGGGTTTGGGCGCATCGACCTTCGGGGGGTTATTTTTGGGCGGGCTGTCCCCGCGGCCTATTTTTGGCACGGGGAGGCCGCTCGTAAAGTCTCGCCCCATTCTGAGTCCGGCGGACGAAGTGGGCCAGCCCCTCCCCCCAAGGCTATAGCCTACCTGTTTTTTGGCCATTTTTCCGCTGGGGGGGTTGGGCGCGCCGACCTTCGGGGGGTTATTTTTGGGCGCGCCTGTGTCCCCGACCTATGTTTGGCATGCGGAGGCCGCTCGCAAAGTCTCGCCCCATTCCGAGTCCGGCGGACGAAGTGGGCCAGCCCCTCCCCCCAACGCTATAGCCTACCCGTTTTTTGGCCATTTTTCCGCTGGGGGGTTTAGGCGCGCCGACCATCGGGGGGTTATTTTTGGGCGCGGCTATGCCCGCGGCCTATTTTTGGCACGCGGTGGCCGCTCGCAAAGTCTCGCCCCATTCCGAGTCCGGCGGACGAAGTTGGCCAGCCCCTCCCACCAAGGCTATAGCCCACCCGTTTTTTGGCCATTTTTCCGCTGGACGAACTTGGCGCCCCGGCCTTCGGCCAGTTATTTTTGGGCACGGCTTTGACCGTGGCCTATTTTTGGCATGCAGAGGCCGCTCGCAAGGTCTCACCCATTCCGAGTCCGGCGGACGAAGTTGGCCAGCCACTCCCCCCAAGGCTATAGCCCACCCGTTTTTTGGCCATTTTTCCGCTGGGGGTTTGGGCGTGCCGAACTTTGGGGGTTATTTTTGGGTGCGGCAGTGCCCGCAGCCTATTTTTTACACGCGGAGGCCGCTCGCAAAGTCTCGCCCCATTCCGAGTCCGGCGGACGAAGTTGGCCAGCCCCTCCCCCCAAGGCTATAGCCCACCCGTTTTTTGGCAATTTTTCCGCTGGACGAACTTGGCGCCTTGGCCTTCGGGGGGTTATTTTTGGGCGGGCTGTGCCCGCGGCCTATTTTTGGCACGGGGAGGCCGCTCGCAAAGTCTCGCCCCATTCCGAGTCCGGCGGACGAAGTTGGCCAGCCACTCCCCCCAAGGCTATAGCCCACCCGTTTTTTGGCAATTTTTCCGCTGGGGGGTTTGGGCGCGCCGACCTTCGGGGGGTTATTTTTGGGCGCGCTGTGCCTGCGACCTATTTTTGGCATGTGGAGGCCGCTCGCAAAGTCTCGGACCATTCCGAGTCCGCCGGACGAAGTTGGCCAGCCCCTCCCCCCAAGGCTATAGCCCACCCGTTTTTTGGCCATTTTTCCGCTGGAGGGTTTGGGCGCATCGACCTTCGGGGGGTTATTTTTCGGCGGGCTGTTCCCGCGGCCTATTTTTGGCACGGGGAGGCCGCTCGCAAAGTCACGCCCCATTCTGAGTCCGGCGGACGAAGTGGGCCAGCCCCTCCCCCCAAGGCTATAGCCTACCTGTTTTTTGGCCATTTTTCCGCTGGGGGGGTTGGGCGTGCCGACCTTCGGGGGGTTATTTTTGGGCGCGCCTATGCCCCCGACCTATGTTTGGCATGCGGAGGCCGCTCGCAAAGTCTCGCCCCATTCCGAGTCCGGCGGACGAAGTGGGCCAGCCCCTCCCCCCAAGGCTATAGCCCACCCGTTTTTTGGCCATTTTTCCGCTGGGGGGTTTGGGCGCGCCGACCATCGAGGGGTTATTTTTGGGCGCGGCTATGCCCGCGGCCTATTTTTGGCACGCGGTGGCAGCTCGCAAAGTCTCGCCCCATTCGGAGTCCGGCGGACAAAGTGGGCCAGCCCCTCCCCCCAAGGCTATGGCCCACCCGTTTTTTCGCCATTTTTCCACTGGACGAACTTGGCGCCTCGGCCTTCGGGCAGTTATTTTTGGGGGCAGCTGTGACCGCGGCCTATTTTTGGCACGCGGAGGCCACTCGCAAAGTCTCGCCCCATTCCGAGTCCGGCGGACGAAGTTGGCCAGCCCCTCCCACCCGTTTTTTGGCCATTTTTGCGCTGGACGAACTTGGCACCCCGGCCTTCGGGCGGTTATTTTTGGGTGCGGCTGTGCCCGTGGCCTATTTTTGGCATGCGGAGGCCACTCGCAAAGTCTGGCCCCATTCCGAGTCCGGCGGGCGAAGTTGGCCAGCCCTTCACCCCAAGGCTATAGCCCACCCGTTTTTTGGCCATTTTTCCGCTGGAGGGTTTGGGCGCATCGACCTTCGGGGGATTATTTTTGGGCGCGGCTATGCCCGCGGCCTATTTCTGGCATGCGGAGGCCGTTCGTAAAGTCTCGCCCCATTCTGAGTCCGGCGGACGAAGTGGGCCAGCCCCTCCCCCCAAGGCTATAGCCCACCCGTTTTTTGGCCATTTTTCCGCTGGACGAACTTGGCGCCCCGGCCTTCGGCCAGTTATTTTTGGGCACGGCTGTGACCGTGGCCTATTTTTGGCACGCAGAGGCCGCTCGCAAGGTCTCGCCCCATTCCGAGTCCGGCGGACGAAGTTGGCCAGCCACTTCCCCCAAGGCTATAGCCCACCCGTTTTTTGGCCATTTTTCCGCTGGGGGGTTTGGGCGTGCCGAACTTCGGGGGGTTATTTTTGGGTGCGGCAGTGACCGCAGCCTATTTTTTGCACGCGGAGGCCGCTCGCAAAGTCTCGCCCCATTCCGAGTCCGGCGGACGAAGTTGGCCAGCCCCTCCCCCCAAGGCTATAGCCCACCCGTTTTTTGGCCATTTTTCCGCTGGACGAACATGGCGCCTCAGCCTTCGGGCAGTTATTTTTGGGCGCAGCTGTGACCGCGGCCTATTTTTGGCACACGGAGGCCGCTCGCAAAGTCTCGCCCCATTCCGAGTCCGGCGGACGAAGTTGGCCAGCCACTCCCCCCAAGGCTATAGCCCACCCGTTTTTTGGCCATTTTTCCGCTGGGGGGTTTGGGCGCGCCGACCTTCGGGGGGTTATTTTTGGGCGCGGCTGTGCCTGCGACCTATTTTTGGCATGTGGAGGCCGCTCGCAATGTCTCGCACCATTCCGAGTCCGCCGGACGAAGTTGGCCAGCCCCTCCCCCCAAGGCTATAGCCTACCTGTTTTTTGGCCATTTTTCCGCTGGGGGGGTTGGGCGCGCCAACCTTCGGGGGGTTATTTTTGGGCGCGCCTGTGCCCCCGACCTATGTTTGGCATGGGGAGGCCGCTCGCAAAGTGTCGCCCCATTCCGAGTCCGGCGGACGAAGTGGGCCAGCCCCTCCCCCCAAGGCTATAGCCCACCCGTTTTTTGGCCATTTTTCCGCTGGGTGGTTTGGGCGCGCCGACCATCGGGGGGTTATTTTTGGGCGCGGCTATGCCCGCGGCCTATTTCTGGCATGCGGAGGCCGCTCGTAAAGTCTCGCCCCATTCCGAGTCCGGCGGACGAAGTCGGCCAGCCCCTCCCACCAAGGCTATCGCCCACCCGTTTTTTGGTCATTTTTCCGCTGGGGGGTTTGGGCGCGCGGACCTTCGGGGGGTTTTTTTTGGACGGGCTATGCCCGCGGCCTATTTTTGGCACGGGGAGGCTGATCGCAAAGTCTCATCCCATTCCGAGTTCGGCGGACGAAGTGGGCCAGCGCCACCCACAAGGCTATAGCCCACCCGTTTTTTGGCCATATTTCCGCTGGACAAACTTGGCGCCCCAACCTTCGGGCAGTTATTTTTGGGTGCGGCTATGTCCATGGCCTATTTTTGGCACGCGGAGGCCGCTCGCAAAGTCTCACCCCATTCCGAGTCCGGCGGACGAAGTCGGCCAGCCCCTCCCCCCAAGGCTATAGCCCACCCGTTTTTTGGTCATTTTTCCGCTGGGAGGGTTGGGCGCGCCGACATTCGGGGGTTATTTTTGGGCGCGGCTGTGCCCGCGGCCTATTTCTTGCATGCGGAGGCCGCTCTCAAAGTCTCGCCCCATTCCGAGTCCGGCGGACGAAGTTGGCCAGCCACTCCCCCCAAGGCTATAGCCCACCCGTTTTTTGGCCATTTTTCCGCTGGGGGGTTTGGGCGTGCCGAACATCGGGGGGTTATTTTTGGGCGTGGCAGTGCCCGCAACCTATTTTTGGCACGCGGAGGCCGCTCGCAAAGTCTCGCCCCATTCCGAATCCAGCGGACGAAGTTGGCCAGCCCCTCCCCCCAAGGCTATAGCCCACCCGTTTTTTGGTCATTTTTCCGCTGGGAGGGTTGGGCGCGCCGACATTCGGGGGTTATTATTGGGCGCGGCTGTGGCCGTGGCCTATTTCTGGCATGCGGAGGCTGCTAGCAAAGTCTCGCCCCATTCCGAGTCCGGCGGACGAAGTTGGCCAGCCCCTCCCCCCAACGCTATAGCCCACCCGTTTTTTGGTCATTTTTCCGCTGGGGGGTTTGGGCGCGCCGACCTTCGGGGGGTTATTTTTGGACGCGGCAGTGCCCGAAGCCTATTTTTGGCACGCGGAGGCCGCTCACAAAGTCTCGCCCCATTCCGAGTCCGGCGGACGAAGTGGGCCAGCCCCTCCCACCAAGGCTATAGCCCACCCGTTTTTTGGTCATTTTTCCGCTGGGGGGTTTGGGCGCGCCGATCTTCGGGGGGTTATTTTTGGGCGGGCTGTGCCCACGGCCTATTTTTGGCATGGGGAGGCCGCTCGCAAAATCTCGCCTCATTCCAAGTCCGGCGGACGAAGTTGGCCAGCCACTCCCCCCAAGGCTATAGCCCACCCGTTTTTTGGCCATTTTTCCGCTGGGGGGTTTGGGCGTGCCGAACTTCAGGGGGTTATTTTTGGGCGCGGCAGTGCCCACAGCCTATTTTTGGCACGCGGAGGCCGCTCGCAAAGTCTCGCCCCATTCCGAGTCCGGCGGACGAAGTTGGCCAGCCCCTCCCCCCAAGGCTATAGCCCACCCGTTTTTTGGACATTTTTCCGCTGGGGTGGTTGGGCGCGCCGACCTTCGGGGGGTTATTTTTGGGCGCGCCTGTGCCCGCAACCTATTTTTGGCATGCGGAGGCCGCTCGAAAAGTCTCGTCCCATTCCGAGTCCGGCGGACGAAGTTGGCCAGCCCCTCCCCCCAAGGCTATAGCCCACCCGTTTTTTGGCCATTTTTCCGCTGGGGGGTTTGGGCACGCCGACCTTCGAGGGGTTATTTTTGGGCGTGGCTGTGCCCGCGGCCTATTTCTGGCATGCGGAGGCCACTCGCAAAGTCTCGCCCCATTCCGAGTCCGGCGGACGAAGTTCGCCAGCCACTCCCCCCAAGGCTATAGCCCACCCATTTTTTGGCCATTATTCCGCTGGGGGGTTTGGGCGTGCCGAACTTCGGGGGGTTATTTTTGGGCGCGGAAGTGCCTGCAGACTTTTTTGGCACGCGGAGGCCGCTCGCAAGGTCTCGCCCCATTCCGAGTCCGGCGGACGAAGTGGGCCAGCCTCTCCCCCCAAGGCTATAGCCCACCCGTTTTTTGGCCATTTTTCCGCTGGGGGGTTTGGGCGTGCCGAACGTCGGGGGGTTATTTTTGGGCACGGCAGTGCCCGCAGCCTATTTTTGGCATGTGGAGGCTGCTCGCAAAGTCTCACCCCATTCCGAGTCCGGCGGACGAAGTAGGCCAGCCCCTCCCCCCAAGGCTATAGCCCAACCGTTTTTTGGCCATTTTTCCGCTGGGGGGGTTGGGCGCGCCGACCTTCGGGGTGTTATTTTTGGGCGAGCCTGTGACCACAACCTATTTTTGGCATGCGGAGGCCGCTCGCAAAGTCTCGCCCCATTCCGAGTCCGGCGGACGAAGTTGGCCAGCCCCTCCCCCCAAGGCTATAGCCCACCGGTTTATTGGCCATTTTTCCGCTGGGGGGTTTGGGCAGGCCGACCTTCGGGGGGTTATTTTTGGGTGCGGCTGTGCCCGCGGCCTATTTTTGGCATGCGGAGGCCACTCGCAAAGTCTCGCCCCATTCCGAGTCCGGCGGACGAAGTTGGCCAGCCACTCCCCCCAAGGCTATAGCCCACCCGTTTTTTGGCCATTATTCCGCTGGGGGGTTTGGGCGTGCCGAACTTCGGGGGGTTATTTTTGGGTGCGGCAGTGCCCGCAGCCTATTTTTGGCACGTGGAGGCCGCTCACAATGTCTCGCCCCATTCCGAGTCCGGCGGACGAAGTTGGCCAGCCACTCCCCCCAAGGCTATAGCCCACCCGTTTTTTGGCCATTTTTCCGCTGGGGGGTTTGGGCGTGCCGAACTTCGGGTTGTTATTTTTGGGCACGGCAGTGCCCGCAGCCTATTTTTGGCATGCGGAGGCCGCTCGCAAAGTCTCTCCCCATTCCGAGTCCAGCGGATGAAGTTGGCCAGCCGCTCCCCCCAAGGCTATAGCCCACCCGTTTTTTGGCCATTTTTCCACTGGGGGGTTTGGCACGCCGACCTTCGGGGGGTTATTTTTGGGAGTGGCTGTGTCCAAGGCCTATTTTTGGCACGTGGAGGCCGCTCGCAAAGTCTCTCCCCATTCCGAGTCCGGCGGACGAAGTTGGCCAGCCCCTCCCCCCAAGGCTATAGCCCACCCGTTTTTTGGCCATTTTTCCGCTGGGGGGTTTGGGCACGCCGACCTTCGAGGGGTTATTTTTGGGCGTGGCTGTGCCCGCGGCCTATTTCTGGCATGCGGAGGCCACTCGTAAAGTCTCGCCCCATTCCGAGTCCGGCGGACGAAGTTGGCCAGCCCCACCCCCCAAGGCTATAGCCCACCCGTTTTTGTGGCCTTTTTCCGCTGGACGAACTTGGCGCCCCGGCCTTTGGGCGGTTATTTTTGGGCGCGGTTTTGCCCACGGCCTATTTTTGGCACACGGAGGGCCCTCACAAATTCTCGCACCATTCCGAGTCCGGCTGACGAAGTTGGCCAGCCACTCCCCCCAAGGCTATAGCCCACCCGGTTTTTGGCCATTTTTCCGCTGGGGGGTTTGGGCGTGCCGAACTTCGGGTTGTTATTTTTGGGCACGGCAGTGCCCGCAGCCTATTTTTGGCATGCGGAGGCCGCTCGCAAAGTCTCTCCCCATTCCGAGTCCAGCGGATGAAGTTGGCCAGCCCCACCCCCCAAGGCTATAGCCCACCCGTTTTTGTGGCCTTGTTCCGCTGGACGAACTTGGCGCCCCGGCCTTCGGGCGGTTATTTTTGGGCGCGGCCGTGCCCGCGGCCTATTTTTGGCACACGGAGACCCCTCGCAAAGTTTCGCGCCATTCCGAGTCCGGCGGACGAAGTTGGCCAGCCCCACCTCCCAAGGCTATAGCCCACCCGTTTTTGTGGCCTTATTCCGCTGGACGAACTTGGCGCCCCGGTGTTCGGGTGGTCATTTTTGGGCGCGGCTGTGCCCGTAGCCTAGTTTTGTCACACGGAGGCCCATCGCAAAGTCTAGCGCCATTCCGAGTCCGGCGGACGAAGTCGGCCAGCCCCACCCCCCAAGGCTATAGCCCACCCGTTTTTGTGGCCTTTTTCCGCTGGACGAACTTGGCGCCCCGGCCTTCGGGCGGTTATTTTTGGGCGCGGCTGTGCCCGCGGCTTATTTTTGGCACACGGAGGGCCCTCGCAAAGTCTCGCGCCATTCCAAATCCGGCGGACGAAGTCGGCCAGCCCCACCTCCCAAGGCGATAGCCCACCCGTTTTTGTGGCCTTTTTCCGCTGGACGAACTTAGCGCCCCGTACTTCGGGCGGTTATTTTTGGGCGCGGCCATGCCCGCGGTGTATTTTTGGCACACGGAGGCCCCTCGCAAAGTCTCGCGCCATTCCGAGTCCGGCGGACGAAGTTGGCCAGCCCCACCTCCCAAGGCTATAGCCCACCCGTTTTTGTGGCCTTATTCCGCTGGACGAACTTGGCGCCCCGGCGTTCGGGTGGTCATTTTTGGGTGCGGCTGTGCCCGCAGCCTATTTTTGTCACACGGAGGCCCATCGCAAAGTCTAGCGCCATTCCGAGTCCGGCGGCCGAAGTCGGCCAGCACCACCCCCCCAGGCTATAGCCCACCCGTTTTTGTGGACTTTTTCCGCTGGACGAACTTGGCGCCCCGGCCTTCGGGCGGTTATTTTTGGGCGCGGTTGTGCCTGCGGCCTATATTTGGCACACGGAGGGCCCTCACAAAGTCTCGCTCCATTCCGAGTCCGGCTGACGAAGTTGGCCTGCCCCGCCCCCCAAGGCTATAGCCCACCCTTTTTTGTGGCCTTTTTCTGCTGGACGAACTTGGCGCCCCGGCCTTCGGGCAGTTATTTTTGGGCGTGGCTGTGCCCGCGGCCTATTTTTGGCACACGGAGGCCCCTCGCAAAGTCTCACACCATTCCGAGTCCGGCGGACGAAGTTGGCCAGCCCCACCCCCCAAGGCTATTGGCCGCCCGTTTTTGTGGCCTTTTTCCGCTGGACGAACTTGGCGCCCCGGCCTTCGGGCGGTGATTTTTGGGCGCGGCTGTGCCCGCGGCCTATTTTTGGCACACGGAGGGCCCTCACAAAGCCTCGCGCCATTCCGAGTCCGGCTGACGAAGTTGGCCAGCCCCACCCCCCAAGGCTATAGCCCACCCGTTTTTGTGGCCTTTTTCCGCTGGACGAACTTGGCGCCCCGGCCTTCGGGCGGTTATTTTTGGGCGCGGCTGTGCCGCGGCCTATTTTTGGCAAACGGAGGCCCTTCACAATGTCTCGCGCCATTCCGAGTCCGGCGGACGAAGGTGGCCGGCCCCACCTCCCAAGGCTATAGCCCACTCGTTTTTGTGGCCTTTTTCCGCTGGACAAACGTGGCGCCCCAGCTTTCGGACGGTTATTTTTGGGCGCGGCTGTGCTGCGGCCCTATTTTTAGCACACGGAGGCCCTTCGCAAAATCTCGCGCCATTCCGAGTCCGGCGGACGAAATTGGCCAGCCCCACCTCCCAAGCCTATAGCCCACCCGTTTTTGTGGCCTTATTCCGCTGGACGAACTTGGCGGCCCGGCGTTCGGGTGGTTAATTTTGGGTGCGGCTGTGCCCGCAGCCTATTTTTGTCACACGGAGGCCCATCGCAAAGTCTAGCACCATTCCGAGTCCGGCGGACGAAGTCGGCCAGCCCCACCTCCCAAGGCTATAGCCCACCCGTTTTTGTGGCCTTATTCCGCTGGACGAACTTGGCGCCCCGGCCTTCGGACGGTTATTTTTGGGCGCGGCTGTGCCCGCGGCCTATTTTGTGCACACGGAGGGCCCTCGCAAAGTCTCGCACAATTCCGAGTCCGGCGGACGTAGTTGGCCAGCCCCACCCCCCAAGGCTATAGCCCACCCGTTTTTGTGGCCTTTTTCCGCTGGACGAACTTGGTACCCCGGCCTTCGGGCGGTTATTTTTGGGCGCGGCTGTGCCCGTGGCCTATTTTTGGAACACGGAGGGCCCTCGTAAAGTCTCGCGCCATTCCAAATCCGGCGGTCGAAGTTGGCCAGCCCCACCTCCCAAGGCGATAGCCCACCCGTTTTTGTGGCCTTTTTCCGCTGGACGAACTTGGCGCCCCAGCTTTCGGACGGTTATTTTTGGGCGCGGCTGTGCTGCGGCCCTATTTTTAGCACACAGAGGCCCTTCGTAAAGTCTCACGCCATTCCGAGTCCGGCGGACGAAGTTGGCCAGCCCCACCTCCCAAGGCTATAGCCCACCCGTTTTTGTGGCCTTATTCCGCTGGACGAACTTGGCGCCCCGGCGTTCGGGTGGTTATTTTTGGGTGCGGCTGTGCCCGCAGCCTATTTTTGTCACACGGAGGCCCATCGCAAAGTCTAGCACCATTCCGAGTCCGGCGGACGAAGTCGGCCAGCCCCACCTCCCAAGGCTATAGCCCACCCGTTTTTGTGGCCTTATTCCGCTGGACGAACTTGGCGCCCCGGCCTTCGGACGGTTATTTTTGGGCTCGGCTGTGCCCGCGGCCTATTTTGTGCATACGGAGGGCCCTCGCAAAGTCTCGCACCATTCCGAGTCCGGCGGACGAAGTTGGCCAGCCCCACCCACCAAGGCTATAGCCCACCCGTTTTTGTGGCCTTTTTCCGCTGGACGAACTTGGTACTCCGGCCTTCGGGTGGTTATTTTTGGGCGCGGCTGTGCCCGTGGCCTATTTTTGGAACACGGAGGGCCCTCGTAAAGTCTCGCGCCATTCCAAATCCGGCGGTCGAAGTTGGCCAGCCCCACCTCCCAAGGCGATAGCCCACCCGCTTTTGTGGCCTTTTTCCGCTGGACGAACTTGGCGGCCCGGCCTTCGGGCGGTTATTTTTGGGCGCGGCTGTGCTCGCTGCCTATTTTTGGCACACGGAGGCCACTCGCAAAGTCTCGCGCCATTCCGAGTCTGGCGGACGAAGTAGGCCAGCCTCACCCCCCAAGGCTATTGCCCACCCGTTTTTGTGGCCTTTTTCCGCTGGACGAACTTGGTACCCCGGCCTTCGGGCGGTTATTTTTGGGCGCGGCTGTGCCCGTGGCCTATTTTTGGCACACGGAGGCCCCTCGCAAAGTCTCGCGCCATTCCGAGTCCGGCGGACGAAGTTGGCCAGCCCCACCCCCCAAGGCTATAGCCCACCCGTTTTTGTGGCCTTTTTCCGCTGGACGAACTTGGTACCCCGGCCTTCGGGCGGTTATTTTTGGGCGCGGCTGTGCCCGTGGCCTATTTTTGGAACACGGAGGGCCCTCGTAAAGTCTCGCGCCATTCCAAATCCGACGGTCGAAGTTGGCCAGCCCCACCTCCCAAGGCGATAGCCCACCCGTTTTTGTGGCCTTTTTCCGCTGGACGAACTTGGCGCCCCAGCTTTCGGACGGTTATTTTTGGGCGCGGCTGTGCTGCGGCCCTATTTTTAGCACACGGAGGCCCTTCGCAAAGTCTCGCGCCATTCCGAGTCCGGCGGACGAAGTTGGCCAGCCCCACCTCCCAAGGCTATAGCCCACCCGTTTTTGTGGCCTTATTCCGCAGGACGAACTTGGCGGCCCGGTGTTCGGGTGGTTATTTTTGGGTGCGGCTGTGCCCGCAGCCTATTTTTGTCACACGGAGGCCCATCGCAAAGTCTAGCACCATTCCGAGTCCGGCGGACGAAGTCGGCCAGCCCCACCTCCCAAGGCTATAGCCCACCCGTTTTTGTGGCCTTATTCCGCTGGACGAACTTGGCGCCCCGGCCTTCGGACGGTTATTTTTGGGCGCGGCTGTGCCCGCGGCCTATTTTGTGCACACGGAGGGCCCTCGCAAAGTCTCGCACCATTCCGAGTCCGGCGGACGAAGTTGGCCAGCCCCACCCCCCAAGGATATAGCCCACACGTTTTTGTGGCCTTTTTCCGCTGGACGAACTTGGTACCCCGGCCTTCGGGCGGTTATTTTTGGGCGCGGCTGTGCCCGTGGCCTATTTTTGGAACACGGAGGGCCCTCGTAAAGTCTCACGCCATTCCAAATCCGGCGGTCGAAGTTGGCCAGCCCCACCTCCCAAGGCGATAGCCCACCCGTTTTTGTGGCCTTTTTCCGCTGGACGAACTTGGCGCCCCAGCTTTCGGACGGTTATTTTTGGACGCGGCTGTGCTGCGGCCCTATTTTTAGCACACAGAGGCCCTTCGTAAAGTCTCACGCCATTCCGAGTCCGGCGGACGAAGTTGGCCAGCCCCACCTCCCAAGGCTATAGCCCACCCGTTTTTGTGGCCTTATTCCGCTGGACGAACTTGGCGCCCCGGCGTTCGGGTGGTTATTTTTGGGTGCGGCTGTGCCCGCAGCCTATTTTTGTCACACGGAGGCCCATCGCAAAGTCTAGCACCATTCCGAGTCCGGCGGACGAAGTCGGCCAGCCCCACCTCCCAAGGCTATAGCCCACCCGTTTTTGTGGCCTTATTCCGCTGGACGAACTTGGCGCCCCGGCCTTCGGACGGTTATTTTTGGGCTCGGCTGTGCCCGCGGCCTATTTTGTGCATACGGAGGGCCCTCGCAAAGTCTCGCACCATTCCGAGTCCGGCGGACGAAGTTGGCCAGCCCCACCCACCAAGGCTATAGCCCACCCGTCTTTCTGGCCTTTTTCCGCTGGACGAACTTGGTACTCCGGCCTTCGGGTGGTTATTTTTGGGCGCGGCTGTGCCCGTGGCCTATTTTTGGAACACGGAGGGCCCTCGTAAAGTCTCGCGCCATTCCAAATCCGGCGGTCGAAGTTGGCCAGCCCCACCTCCCAAGGCGATAGCCCACCCGCTTTTGTGGCCTTTTTCCGCTGGACGAACTTGGCGGCCCGGCCTTCGGGCGGTTATTTTTGGGCGCGGCTGTGCTCGCTGCCTATTTTTGGCACACGGAGGCCACTCGCAAAGTCTCGCGCCATTCCGAGTCTGGCGGACGAAGTAGGCCAGCCTCACCCCCCAAGGCTATTGCCCACCCGTTTTTGTGGCCTTTTTCCGCTGGACGAACTTGGTACCCCGGCCTTCGGGCGGTTATTTTTGGGCGCGGCTGTGCCCGTGGCCTATTTTTGGCACACGGAGGCCCCTCGCAAAGTCTCGCGCCATTCCGAGTCCGGCGGACGAAGTTGGCCAGCCCCACCACCCAAGGCGATAGCCCACCCGTGTATGTGGCCTTTTTCCGCTGGACGAACTTGGTACCCCGGCCTTCGGGCGGTTATTTTTGGGCGCGGCTGTGCCCGTGGCCTATTTTTGGAACACGGAGGGCCCTCGTAAAGTCTCGCGCCATTCCAAATCCGACGGTCGAAGTTGGCCAGCCCCACCTCCCAAGGCGATAGCCCACCCGTTTTTGTGGCCTTTTTCCGCTGGACGAACTTGGCGCCCCAGCTTTCGGACGGTTATTTTTGGGCGCGGCTGTGCTGCGGCCCTATTTTTAGCACACGGAGGCCCTTCGCAAAGTCTCGCGCCATTCCGAGTCCGGCGGACGAAGTTGGCCAGCCCCACCTCCCAAGGCTATAGCCCACCAGTTTTTGTGGCCTTATTCCGCTGGACGAACTTGGCGGCCCGGCGTTCGGGTGGTTATTTTTGGGTGCGGCTGTGCCCGCAGCCTATTTTTGTCACACGGAGGCCCATCGCAAAGTCTAGCACCATTCCGAGTCCGGCGGACGAAGTCGGCCAGCCCCACCTCCCAAGGCTATAGCCCACCCGTTTTTGTGGCCTTATTCCGCTGGACGAACTTGGCGCCCCGGCCTTCGGACGGTTATTTTTGGGCGCGGCTGTGCCCGCGGCCTATTTTGTGCACACGGAGGGCCCTCGCAAAGTCTCGCACCATTCCGAGTCCGGCGGACGGTTGGCCAGCCCCACCCCCAAGGATATAGCCCACCCGTTTTTGTGGCCTTTTTCCGCTGGACGAACTTGGTACCCCGGCCTTCGGGCGGTTATTTTTGGGCGCGGCTGTGCCCGTGGCCTATTTTTGGAACACGGAGGGCCCTCGTAAAGTCTCACGCCATTCCAAATCCGGCGGTCGAAGTTGGCCAGCCCCACCACCCAAGGCGATAGCCCACCCGTTTTTGTGGCCTTTTTCCGCAGGACGGAGTGGCGCCCGGCCTTCGGGCGGTTATTTTTTTTGGGCGCGGCTGTGCTCGC
Organism: Citrus sp. QX-2021; assembly: GCA_030444885.1. Lineage (NCBI taxonomy): Eukaryota > Viridiplantae > Streptophyta > Magnoliopsida > Sapindales > Rutaceae > Citrus > Citrus sp. QX-2021. The sequence continues at coordinate 394,237 of JAUJEF010000106.1, forward strand.
TGCCTATTTTTGGCACACGGAGGCCCCTCGCAAAGTCTCGCGCCATTCCGAGTCCGGCGGACGAAGTTGGCCAGCCCCACCCCCCAAGGCTATAGCCCACCCGTTTTTGTGGCCTTTTTCCGCTGGACAAACTTGGAACCCCGGCCTTCGGACGGTTATTTTTGGGCGCGGCTGTGCCCGAAGATCCCTCGCAAAGTCTCGCGCCATTCCGAGTCCGGCGGACGAAGTTGGCCAGCCCCACCCCCCAAGGCCATAGCCCACCAGTTTTTTTGGCCTTTTTCCGCTGGACGAACTTGGCGCCCCGGCCTTCGTGCGGTTATTTTTGGGCGCGGCCGTGCCCGCGGCCTATTTTTGGCACACGGAGGCCCCTCGCAAAGTCTCGCGCCATTCCGAGTCCGGCGGACGAAGTTGGCCAGCCCCACCCCCCAAGGCTATAGCCCACCCGTTTTTGTGGCCTTTTTCCGCTGGACGAACTTGGCTCCCCGGCCTTCGGACGGTTATTTTTGGGCGCGGCTGTGCCGCGGCATATTTTTGGCAAATGGAGGCCCTTCACAATGTCTCGCGCTATTCCGAGTCCGGCGGACGAAGTTGGCCAGCCCCACCTCCCAAGGCTATAGCCCACCCGTTTTTGTGGCCTTTTTCCGCTGGACGAACTTGGCGCCCCGGCCTTCGGGCGGTTATTTTTGGACGCGGCTGTGTCCGTAGCCTATTTTTGGCACACAGAGGCCCCTCGCAATGTCCCGCGCCATTCCGAGTCCGGCGGACTAAGTAGGCCAGCCCCACCCCCCAAGGCTATTGCCCACCCGTTTTTGTGGCCTTTTTCCGCTGGACGAACTTGGCGCCCCGGCCTTCGTGCGATTATTTTTGGGCGCGGCTGTGCCCACGGTCTGTTTTTGGCACACGGAGGCCCCTCGCAAAGTCTCGCGCAATTCCGTGTCCGGCGGACGAAGTTGGCCAGCCCCACCCCCCAAGGCTATTGCCCACCCGTTTTTGTGGCCTTTTTCCGCAGGACGAACTTGGCGCCCCGGCCTTCGGGCGGGTATTTTTGGGCACGGCTGTGCCCGCGGCCTATTTTTTGCACACGGAGGCGCCTCGCAAAATCTCGCCCCATTCCGAGTCCGGCGGACGAAGTTGGCCAGCCCCACCCCCCAAGGCTATAGCCCACCAGTTTTTGTGGCCTTATTCCGCTGGACGAACTTGGCGGCCCGGCGTTCGGGTGGTTATTTTTGGGTGCGGCTGTGCCCGCAGCCTATTTTTGTCACACGGAGGCCCATCGCAAAGTCTAGCACCATTCCGAGTCCGGCGGACGAAGTCGGCCAGCCCCACCTCCCAAGGCTATAGCCCACCCGTTTTTGTGGCCTTATTCCGCTGGACGAACTTGGCGCCCCGGCCTTCGGACGGTTATTTTTGGGCGCGGCTGTGCCCGCGGCCTATTTTGTGCACACGGAGGGCCCTCGCAAAGTCTCGCACCATTCCGAGTCCGGCGGACGAAGTTGGCCAGCCCCACCCCCCAAGGATATAGCCCACACGTTTTTGTGGCCTTTTTCCGCTGGACGAACTTGGTACCCCGGCCTTCGGGCGGTTATTTTTGGGCGCGGCTGTGCCCGTGGCCTATTTTTGGAACACGGAGGGCCCTCGTAAAGTCTCACGCCATTCCAAATCCGGCGGTCGAAGTTGGCCAGCCCCACCTCCCAAGGCGATAGCCCACCCGTTTTTGTGGCCTTTTTCCGCTGGACGAAGTGGCGCCCCGGCCTTCGGGCGGTTATTTTTGGGCGCGGCTGTGCTCGCTGCCTATTTTTGGCACACGGAGGCCCCTCGCAAAGTCTCGCGCCATTCCGAGTCCGGCGGACGAAGTTGGCCAGCCCCACCCCCCAAGGCTATAGCCCACCCGTTTTTGTGGCCTTTTTCCGCTGGACAAACTTGGAACCCCGGCCTTCGGACGGTTATTTTTGGGCGCGGCTGTGCCCGAAGATCCCTCGCAAAGTCTCGCGCCATTCCGAGTCCGGCGGACGAAGTTGGCCAGCCCCACCCCCCAAGGCCATAGCCCACCAGTTTTTTTGGCCTTTTTCCGCTGGACGAACTTGGCGCCCCGGCCTTCGTGCGGTTATTTTTGGGCGCGGCCGTGCCCGCGCCCTATTTTTGGCACACGGAGGCCCCTCGCAAAGTCTCGCGCCATTCCGAGTCCGGCGGACGAAGTTGGCCAGCCCCACCCCCCAAGGCTATAGCCCACCCGTTTTTGTGGCCTTTTTCCGCTGGACGAACTTGGCTCCCCGGCCTTCGGACGGTTATTTTTGGGCGCGGCTGTGCCGCGGCATATTTTTGGCAAATGGAGGCCCTTCACAATGTCTCGCGCTATTCCGAGTCCGGCGGACGAAGTTGGCCAGCCCCACCTCCCAAGGCTATAGCCCACCCGTTTTTGTGGCCTTTTTCCGCTGGACGAACTTGGCGCCCCGGCCTTCGGGCGGTTATTTTTGGACGCGGCTGTGTCCGTAGCCTATTTTTGGCACACAGAGGCCCCTCGCAATGTCCCGCGCCATTCCGAGTCCGGCGGACTAAGTAGGCCAGCCCCACCCCCCAAGGCTATTGCCCACCCGTTTTTGTGGCCTTTTTCCGCTGGACGAACTTGGCGCCCCGGCCTTCGTGCGATTATTTTTGGGCGCGGCTGTGCCCACGGTCTGTTTTTGGCACACGGAGGCCCCTCGCAAAGTCTCGCGCAATTCCGTGTCCGGCGGACGAAGTTGGCCAGCCCCACCCCCCAAGGCTATTGCCCACCCGTTTTTGTGGCCTTTTTCCGCAGGACGAACTTGGCGCCCCGGCCTTCGGGCGGGTATTTTTGGGCACGGCTGTGCCCGCGGCCTATTTTTTGCACACGGAGGCGCCTCGCAAAATCTCGCCCCATTCCGAGTCCGGCGGACGAAGTTGGCCAGCCCCACCCCCCAAGGCTATAGCCCACCAGTTTTTGTGGCCTTTTTCCGCTTGAAGAACTTGGCGCCCCGGCCTTCGGGCGGGTATTTTTGGGCGCGGCTGTGCCCGCGGCCTATTTTTGGCACACGGAGGTGCCCCGCAATGTGTCGCACCATTCCCAGTCCGGGGGACGAAGTTGGCCAGCCCCACCCCCCAAGGCTATTGCCCACCCGTTTTTGTGGCCTTTTTCCGCTGGACGAACTTGGCGCCCCGGCCTTCGGGCGGGTCTTTTTGGGAGCGGCTGTGACCGCGGCCTATTTTTGGCACACGGAGGTGCCTCGCAAAGTCTCGCGCCATTCCGAGTCCGGCGGCCAATGTTGGCCAGCCCCACCCCCCAAGGCTATAGCCCACCCGTTTTTGTCGCCTTTTTCCGTTGGACGAACTTGGCGCCCCGGCCTTCGGGCGGGTATTTTTGGGCGCGGCTGTGCCCGCGGCCTATTTTTAGCGCACGGAGGCGCCTCGCAAAGTCTCGCGCCATTACGAATCCGGCGGACGTAGTTGGCCAGCCCTACCCCCCAAGGCTATAGCCCACCCGTTTTTGTGGCCTTTTTCCGTTGGACGAACTTGGCGCCCCGGCCTTCGGGCGGGAATTTTTGGGCGCGGCTGTGCCCGCGGCCTATTTTTGGCACACGGAGGCACCTCGTAAAGTCTCGCGCCATTCCGAATCCGGCGGACATAGTTGACCAGTCCCAAGCCCCAAGGCTATAGCCCACCTGTTTTTGTGGCCTTTTTCCGCTGGACAAACTTGGCGCCCCGGCCTTCGGGCGGGTATTTTTTGGCGCGGCTGTGCCCGCGGCCTATTTTTGGCACACGGAGGCACCTCACAAAGTCTCGCGCCATTCCAAGTCCGCCGGACGAAGTCGGCCAGTCCCACCCCCCAAGGCTATAGCCCACCCGTTTTTGTGGCCTTTTTCCGCTGGACGAACTTGGCGCCCCGGCCTTCGGGCGGGTCTTTTTGGGAGCGGCTGTGCCCGCGGCCTATTTTTGGCACACGGAGGTGCCTCGCAAAGTCTCGTGCCATTCCAAATCCGGCGGACGTAGTTGGCCAGCCCCACCCCCCAAGGCTATAGCCCACCCGTTTTTGTGCCCTTTTTCCGCTGGACGAACTTGGCGCACCGGCCTTCGGCAGGGTATTTTTGGGCGCGGCTGTGCCCGCGGCCTATTTTTGGCACAAGGAGCCGCCTCGGAAAGTCTCGCGCCATTCCGAGTCCGGCGGACGAAGTTGGCCAGCCCCACCCCCCAAGGCTATAGCCCACACGTTTTTTTGGCCTTTTACAGCTGGACGAACTTGGCGCCCCGGCCTTCGGTCGGGTATTTTTGGGCGCGGCTGTGCCCGCGGCCTATTTTTGGTACACGGAGGCGCCTCGCAAAGTCTCGCGCCATTCCGAGTCCGGCGGACGATGTTTGCGAGCCCCACCCCCCAAGGCTATAGCCCACCCGTTTTTGTGACCTTTTACCGCTGGACGAACTTGGCGCCCCGGCCTTCGGGCGGGTATTTTTGGGCGCGGCTGTTCCCGCGGCCTATTTTTGGCACACGGAGGTACCTCGCAAAGTCTCGCGCCATTCCGAGTCTGGCGGACGAATTCGGCCAGCCCCACCCCCCAAGGCTATAGCCCACCCATTTTTGTGGCCTTTTTCCGTTGGACGAACTTGGCGCCCAGCCCTTCGGGCGGGTAATTTTGGGCGCGGCTGTGTACGCGGCCTATTTTTGGTACACGGAGGTGCCTCGCAAAGTCTCGCGCAATTTCGAGTCCGGCGGACAAAGTTGGCCAGCCCCACCCCCCAAGGCTCTAGCCCACCCGATTTTGTGGCCTTTTTCCGCTGGACGACCTTGGCGCCCCGGCCTTCGGGCGGGTATTTTTGGACGCGGCTGCCCCCGCGGCCTATTTTTGGTACACGGAGATGCCTCGCAAAGTCTCGCGCCATTCCAAGTCCGGCGGACGAAGTTGGCCAGCCCCACCCCCCATGGCTATAGCCCACCCGTTTTTGTGGCCTTTTTCCGCTGGACGACCTTGGCGCCCCGGCCTTCGGGTTGGTTTTTTTGGGCGCGCCTGTGCCCACGGCTTTGTTTTGGCACACCGAGGCACCTCGCAAAGTCTCACGCCATTCCGAGTCCGGCGGACGAAGTTGGCCAGCCCCACCCCCCAAGGCTATAACCCACTCGTTTTTGTGGCCTTTTTCCACTGGACGAACATAGCGCCCCGGCATTCGGGCGGGTATTTTTGGGCGCGGCAGTGGTCACGGCCTATCTTGGGCACACGGAGGCCCCTCGCAAAGTTTCGCGCCATTCCAAGTCCGGCGGACGAAGTTGGCCAGCCCCACCCCCCAAGGCTATAGCCCACCCGTTTTTGTGGCCTTTTTCGCTGGACGAACTTGGCGCCCCGGCCTTCGGGCAAGTATGTTTAGGCGAGGCTGTGCCCGCGGCCTATTTTTACTACACGGAGGCGCCTTGAAAAGTCTCGCGCCATTCCGAGTCCGGCGGACGAAGTTGGCCAGCCGCACCCTCCAAGGCTATAGCCCACCCGTTTTTGTGGCCTTTTTCCGCTGGACGAACTTGGCGCCCCGGCCTTCGGGCGGGTATTTTTGGGCGCGGCTGTGCCCGCGGCCTATTTTTGGCACACGGAGGCGCCTCGCAAACTCTCGCGCCATTCCGAGTCCGGCGGACGAAGTCGGCCAGCCCCACCCCCCAAGGCTATAGCCCACCCGTTTTTGTGGCCTTTTTCCACTGGACGAACATGGCGCCCCGGACTTAGGGCAAGTATTATTGGGTACGGCTGTGCCCGCGGCCTATTTTTGGTATACGGCGGCCCCTCGCAAAGTTTCGCGCCATTCCAAGTCCGGCGGACGAAGTTGGCCAGCCCCACCCCCCAAGGCTATACCCCACCCGTTTTTATGGCCTTTTTCCGCTGGACGAACTTGGCGCCCCAGCCTTCGGGCGGTTATTTTTGGGCGCGGCTGTACCCACAGCGTATTTTTAGCACACGGAGGCGCCTCGCAAAGTCTCGCGCCATTCCGAGTCCGGCGGACGAAGTTGGCCAGCCCCACCCCCCAAGGCTATAGCCCACCCATTTTTGTGGCCTTTTTCCGCTGGACGAACTTGGCGCCCCGGCATTCGGGCGGGTATTTTTGGGCGCGGCAGTGTCCGCGGCCTATTTTTGGCACACGGAGGTGCCTCGCAAAGTCTCGCGCCATTCCGAGTCCGGCGGATGAAGTTGGCCAGCCCCACCCCCCAATGCTATAGCCCACCCGTTTTTGTGGCCTTTTTCCGCTGGACGAACTTGGCGCCCCGGCCTTCGGGCAAGTATTTTTGGGCGCGGCTGTGCCCGCGGCCTATTTTTGCTACACGGAGGCGCCTTGAAAGTCTCGCGCCATTCCGAGTCCGGCGGACGAAGTTGGCCAGCCGCACCCTCCAAGGCTATAGCCCACCCGTTTTTGTGGCCTTTTTCCGCAGGACGAACTTGGCGCCCCGGTCTTCGGGTTGGTATTTTTGGGCGCGGCTGTGCCCGCGACCTATTTTTGGCACACGGAGGCGCCTCGCAAAGTCTCGCGCCATTCCGAGTCCGGCGGACGAAGTTGGCCAGCCCCACCCCCCAAGGCTATAGCCCACCCGTCTTTGTGGCCTTTTTCCGCTGGACGAACTTGGCGCCCCGGCCTTCGGGGGGGAATTTTTGGGCGCGGCTGTGCCCACGGCCTATTTTTGGCACACGGAGGTGCCTCGCAAAGTCTCGCGCCATTCCGAGTTCGGCGGACGTAGTTGGCCAGCCCCTCCCCCCAAGGCTATAGCCCACCCGTTTTTTGGCCATTTTTCCGCTGGAGGGTTTTGGCACCACGACCTTCGGGCGCTTATTTTTGGGCGCGGCTTTGCCCGTGGCTTAGTTTTGGCACCCCGAGGCCCCTTGCAAAGTCTCGGCCCATTCCGAGTCCGGCGGACGAACTTCGCCCGCGCCCCCCACCAAGGTTGTAGCCCACCCGTTTTTTGGCCATTTTTTGGCCATTTTTCCGCTGGGGGGTTTTGGTACCACGACCTTCGGGCACTTATTTTTGGGCGCGGCTTTGCCTGCGGCTTATTTTTGGCACCCCGAGGCCCCTCGCAAAGTCTCTCCCCATTCCGAGTCCGGCGGACGAACTTCTCCCGCACCCCCCACCAAGGCTATAGCCCACCCGTTTTTTGGCCATTTTTCCGCTGGGGGGTTTTGGCACCACGACCTTCGCGCGCTTATTTTTGGGCGCGGCTTTGCCCACGGCTTATTTTTGGCACCCCGAGGCCCCTCGCAAAGTCTCGTCCCATTCCGAGTCCGGCGGACGAACTTCGCCCGCGCCCCCCTCCACGGCTATAGGCCACCTGTTTTTTGGCCATTTTTCCGCTGGGGGGTTCTGGCACCACGACCTTCGGGCGCTTATTTTTGGGCGCGGCTTTGCCCGCGGCTTATTTTTGGCACCCCGAGGCCCCTCGCAAAGTCTCGCCCCATTCCGAATCCGGCGGACGAACTTCGCCCGCGCCCTCCTCCAAGGCTATAGCCCACCCGTTTTTTGGCCATTTTTCCGCTGCGGGGTTTTGGCACCACGACCTTCGGGCGCTTATTTTTGGGCGTGGCTTTGCCCACAGCTTATTTTTGGCACCCCGAGGCCCCTCGCAAAGTCTCGTCCCATTCCGAGTCCGGCGGACGAACTTCGCCCGCGCCCCCCACCACGGCTATAGCCCACCCGTTTTTTGGCCATTTTTCCGCTGGGGGGTTTTGGCACCACGACCATCGGGCGCGGCTTTGCCCGCAGCTTATTTTTGGTACCCCGAGGCCCCTCGCAAAGACTCGCCCCATTCAGAGTCCGGCGGACGAACTTCGCCCGCGCCCCCCACCAAGGCTATAGCCCACCCGTTTTTTGGCCATTTTTCCGCTGGGGGATTTTGGCACCACGATCTTCGGGCGCTTCTTTTTGTGCACGGCTTTGCCCGCGGCTTATTTTTGGCACCTCGAGGCCCCTCGCCAAGTCTCGCCCCATTCCGAGTCCGGCGGGAGAACTTCGCCCGCGCCCCCCACCAAGGCTATGGCCCACCTGTTTTTTGGCCATTTTTCCGCTGGGGAGTTTTGGCACCACGATCTTCGGGCGCTTATTTTTGGGCGAGGCTTTGCCCGCGGCTTATTTTTGGCACCCCTAGGCCCCTCGCAAAGTCTCTTCCCATTCCGAGTCCGGCGGACGAACTTCGCCAGCGCCGCCCACCAAGGTTGTAGCCCACCCGTTTTTTGGCCATTTTTCCGCTGGGGGGTTTTGGTACCACGACCTTCGGGCACTTATTTTTGGGCGCGGCTTTGCCCACGGCTTGTTTTTGTCACCCCGAGGCCCCTCGCAAAGTCTCTCCCCATTCAGAGTCCTGCGGACGAACTTCGCCCGCGCCCCCCACCAAGGCTATAGCCCACCCGTTTTTTGGCCATTTTTCCGCTGGGGATTTTGGCACCACGATCTTCGGGAGCTTATTTTTGGGCGCAGCTTTGCCCGCGGCTTATTTTTGGCACCCCGAGGCCCCTCGCAAAGTCTCTCCCCATTCCGAGTCCGGCGGACGAACTTCGTCCGCGCCCCCCACCAAGGTTGTAGCCCACCCGTTTTTTGGCCATTTTTTGGCCATTTTTCCGCTGGGGGGTTTTGGCACCACGATCTTCGGGAGCTTATTTTTGGGCGCGGCTTTGCCCGCGGCTTATTTTTGGCACCCCGAGGCCCCTCGCAAAGTCTCTCCCCATTCCGAGTCCGGCGGACGAACTTCGACCGCGCCCCCCACCAAGGTTGTAGCCCACCCGTTTTTTGCCCATTTTTTGGCCATTTTTCCGGTGGAGGGTTTTGGCACCACGATCTTCGGGCGCTTATTTTTGGCCGCGGCTTTGCCCACGGATTTTTGGCACCCCGAGGCCCCTCGCAAAGTCTCGTCCCATTCCGAGTCCGGCGGACGAACTTCGCCCGCGCCCGCCACCAAGGCTATAGCCCACCCGTTTTTTGGCCATTTTTCCGCTGGGGATTTTGGCACCACGATCTTCGGGAGCTTATTTTTGGGCGCAGCTTTGCCCGCGGCTTATTTTTGGCACCCCGAGGCCCCTCGCAAAGTCTCTCCCCATTCCGAGTCCGGCGGACGAACTTCGTCCGCGCCCCCCACCAAGGTTGTAGCCCACCCGTTTTTTGGCCATTTTTTGGCCATTTTTCCGCTGGGGGGTTTTGGCACCACGATCTTCGGGAGCTTATTTTTGGGCGCGGCTTTGCCCGCGGCTTATTTTTGGCACCCCGAGGCCCCTCGCAAAGTCTCTCCCCATTCCGAGTCCGGCGGACGAACTTCGACCGCGCCCCCCACCAAGGTTGTAGCCCACCCGTTTTTTGCCCATTTTTTGGCCATTTTTCCGGTGGAGGGTTTTGGCACCACGATCTTCGGGCGCTTATTTTTGGCCGCGGCTTTGCCCACGGATTTTTGGCACCCCGAGGCCCCTCGCAAAGTCTCGTCCCATTCCGAGTCCGGCGGACGAACTTCGCCCGCGCCCGCCACCAAGGCTATGGCCCACCCGTTTTTTGGCCATTTTTCCGCTGGAGGGTTTTGGCACCACGATCTTCGGGCGCTTATTTTTGGCCGCGGCTTTGCCCACGGATTTTTGGCACCCCGAGGCCCCTCCCAAAGTCTCGTCCCATTCCGAGTCCGGCGGACGAACTTCGCCCGCGCCCGCCACCAAGGCTATAGCCCACCCGATTTTTGGCCATTTTTCAGCTGGGGAGTTTTGGCACCACGACCTTCGGAAGCTTATTTTAGGGCGCGGCTTTGCCCGCGTTTTATTTTTGGCACCCCGAGGCCTCTCATAAAATCTCACCCCATTCCGAGTCCGGCGTACGAACTTCGCCCCCGCCCCCCACCAAGGCTATAGCCCACCCGTTTTTTGGCCATTTTTCCGCAGGGGGGTTTTGGCAACACGACCTTCGGGCCCTTATTTTTGGGCGCGGCTTTGCCCACGGCTTATTTTTGGCACCCCGAGGCCCCTCGCAAAGTCTCGTCCCATTCTGAGTCCGGCGGACAAACTTCGCCCGCGCCCCCCACCAAGGCTATAGCCCACCCGTTTTTTGGCCATTTTTCCGCTGGGGGGTTTTGGCACCACGACCTTCGGGCCCTTATTTTTGGGCGTGGCTTTGCCCGTGGCTTATTTTTGGCACCCCGAGGCCCCTCGCAAAGTCTCGTCCCATTCCAAGTCCGGCGGACGAACTTCGCCCGCGCCCCCCACCAAGGCTATAGCCCACCCGTTTTTTGGCCATTTTTCCGCTGGGGGGTTTTGGTACCACGACCTTCGGGCACTTATTTTTGGGCGCGGCTTTGCTTGCGGCTTATTTTTCGCACCCCTAGGCCCCTCACAAAGTCTCGCCCCATTCCGAGTCCGGCGGACGAACCTCTCCCGCACCCCCCACCAAGGCTATAGCCCACCCGTTTTTTGGCCATTTTTCCGCTGGGGGGTTTTGGCACCACGACCTTCGGGCCCTTATTTTTGGGCGCGGCTATGCCCGCGGCTTATTTTTGGCACCCCGACGCCCCTCGCAAAGTCTTGCCCCATTCAGAGTCCGACGGACGAACTTCGCCCGCGGCCCCCACGAAGGCTATAGCCCACCCGTTTTTTGGCCATTTTTCCGCTGGGGGGTTTTGGCACCACGATCTTCGGGCACTTCTTTTTGGGCGCGGCTTTGCCCGTGGCTTATTTTTGGCACCCCGAGGACCCTCGCAAAGTCTCGTCCCATTCCAAGTCCGGCGGATGAACTTCGCCCGCGCCCCCCACCAAGGCTATAGCCCACCCGTTTTTTGGCCATTTTTCCGCTGGGGGGTTTTGGCACCACGACCTTCGGGCGCTTATTTTTGGGCGCGGCTTTGCCCGCGGCTTATTTTTGGCACCCCGAGGCCCCTCGCAAAGTCTCGCCCCATTCAGAGTCCGGCGGACGAACTTCGCCCGCGCCCCCCACCAAGGCTATAGCCCACCCGTTTTTTGGCCATTTTTCCGCTGGGGATTTTGGGACCACGATCTTCGGGAGCTTATTTTTGGACGCGACTTTGCCCGCGGCTTATTTTTAGCACCCCGAGGCCCCTCACAATGTCACTCCCCATTCCGAGTCCGGCGGACGAACTTCGCCCTCGCCGCCCACCAAGGTTGTAGCCCACCCGTTTTTTGGCCATTTTTCCGCTGGGGGGTTTTGGCACCACCTTCGGGCGCTTATTTTTGGGCGCGGCTTTGCCCGCGGCTTATTTTTGGCACCCCGAGGCCCCTCGCAAAGTCTCGTCCCATTCTGAGTCCGGCGGACAAACTTCGCCCGCGCCCCCCACCAAGGCTATAGCCCACCCGTTTTTTGGCCATTTATCCGCTGGACGAACTTGGCGCCCCGGCCTTCGGGCGGTTATTTTTTGGCGCGGCTGTGCCCGCGGCTTATTTTTGGCACGCGGAGGCTGATCGCAAAGTATCACCCCATTCCGAGTCCGGCGGACGAAGTTGGCCAGCCCCTCCACCCAAGGCTATAGCCCACCCGTTTTTTGGCCATTTTTCCGCTGCGGGGTTTGGGCGCGCCGACCTTAGGGGGGTTATTTTTGGCCGCGGCTGTACCCGCGGCCTATTTTTGGCACACGGAGGCCGTTCGCAAAGTCTCGGCCCATTCCGAGTCCGGCGGACGAAGTGGGCGAGCCCCTCCCCCCAAGGCTATAGCCCACCCGTTTTTTGGCCATTTATCCGCTGGACGAACTTGGCGCCCCGGCCTTCGGGCGGTTATTTTTTGGCGCGGCTGTGCCCGCGGCATATTTTTGGCACACGGAGGCTGCTCGCTAAGTCTCACACCATTCCGAGTCCGGCGGACGAAGTCGGCCAGTCCCTCCCCCCAAGGCTATAGCCCACCCGTTTTTTGGCCATTTTTCCGCTGGACGAACTTGGCGCCCCGGCCTTCGGGTGGTTATTTTTGGGCGCGGCTGTGCCCACGGCCTATTTTTGGCACACGGAGGCAACTCGCAAAGTCTCGACCCATTCCGAGTCCGGCGGACGAAGTTGGCTAGCCCCTCCCCCCAAGGCTATAGCCCACCCGTTTTTTTGCCATTTTTCCGCTGGGGGGTTTGGGCGCTCCGACCTTCGGGGGGTTATTTGTGGGCGTGGCTGTGCCCGCGGCCTATTTTTGGCACGCGGAGGCCGCTCGAAAATCTTGCCCCATTCCGAGTTCGGCGGACGAAGTTGGCCAGCCCCTCCCCCCAAGGCTATAGCCCACCCGTTTTTTGGCCATTTTTCCGCTGGACGAACATGGCGCCCCGGCCTTTGGGGGGTTATTTTTGGGTGCTACCGTGCCCGCGGCCTATTTTTGGCACGCGGAGGCCGCTCGCAAAGTCTCGCCCCATTCCGAGTCCGGCGCACGAAGTTTGCCAGCCCCTCCCCCCAAGGCTATAGCCCACCCGTTTTTTTGCCATTTTTCCGCTGGGGGGTTTGGGCGCGCCGACCTTCGGGGGGTTATTTTTGGGTGCGGCTGTGCCCGCGGCTTATTTTTGGCACGCGGAGGCCGCTCGACAAGTCTCGCCCCATTCCGAGTCCGGTGGACGAAGTTGGCCAGCCCCTCCCCCCAAGGCCATAGCCCACCCGTTTTTTGGCCATTTTTACGCTGGACGAACTTGGCGCCCTGGCCTCCGGGCACTTATTTTTTTACGCGGCTGTGTCCGCGGCCTATTTTTGGCACACGGAGGCCGCTCGTAAAGTCTCGCCCCATTCCGAGTCCGGCGGAAGAACTTGGCCAGCCCCATACCCAAGGCGATAGCCCACCCTTTTTTGTGGCCTTTTTCCGCTGGACGAACTTGGCTCCCCGGCCTTCGGGCGGTTATTTTTGGGCGCGGCTGTGTCCGCGGACTATTTTTGGCCCACGGAGGCCCCTCGCAAAGTCTCGCGCCATTCCGAGTCCGGCGGACGAAGTTGGCCAGCCCCAACCCCCAAGGCTATAGCCCACCCGTTTTTGTGGCCTTTTTCCGCTGGACGAACTTGGCGCCCCGGCCTTCGGGCGGTTATTTTTGGGCGTGGCTGTTCCCGCGGCCTATTTTTGGCACACGGAGGCCCCTCGCAAAGTCTCGCGCCATTCCGAGTCCGGCGGACGAAGTTGGCCAGCCCCACCCCCCAAGGCTATAGCCCACCCGTTTTTGTGGCCTTTTTCCGCTGGACGAACTTGGCGCCCCGGCCTTCGGGCGGTTATTTTTCGGCGCGGCTGTGGCCGCAGCCTATTTTTTTCACACGGAGGGCCCTCGCAAAGTCTCGCGCCATTCCGAGTCCGGCGGACGAAGTGGGCCAGCCCCACCCCCAAAGGGTATAGCCCACCCGTTTTTGTGGCCTTTTTCCGCTGGACGAACTTGGCGCCCCGGCCTTCGGGCGGTTATTTTTGGGCGCGGCTGTGTCCGCGGACTATTTTTGGCCCACGGAGGCCCCTCGCAAAGTCTCGCGCCATTCCGAGTCCGGCGGACGAAGTTGGCCAGCCCCACCCCCCATGGCTATAGCCCACCCGTTTTTGTGGCCTTTTTCCGCTGGACGAACTTGGCTCCCCGGCCTTCGGGCGGTTATTTTTGGGCGCGGCTGTGTCCGCGGACTATTTTTGGCCCACGGAGCCCCCTCGCAAAGTCTCGCGCCATTCCGAGTCCGGCGGACGAAGTTGGCCAGCCCCACCCCCCATGGCTATAGCCCACCCGTTTTTGTGGCCTTTTTCCACTGGACGAACTTGGCGCCCCGGCCTTCGGGCGGTTATTTTTCGGCGCGGCTGTGCCCATGGCCTTTTTTTGGTACACGGAGGCCCCTCGCAAAGTCTCGCACCATTCCGAGTCTGGCGAACGAAGTTGGCCAGCCCCACCCCCCAGGGCTATAGCCCACCCGTTTTTGTAGCCTTTTTCCGCTGGACGAACTTGGCGCCCCGGCCTTCGGGCGGTTATTTTTGGGCTCGGCTGTGCCCGCGGCCTATTTTGTTCACACGGAGGGCCCTCGCAAAGTCTCGCGCCATTCCGAGTCCGGCGGACGAAGTTGGCCAGCCCCACCCCCCAAGGCTATAGCCCACCCGTTTTTGTGGCCTTTTTCCGCTGGACGAACTTGGCGCCCTGGCCTTCGGGCGGTTATTTTTGGGCGCGGCTGTTCCCGAGGCCTATTTTTGGCACACGGAGGTCCCTCGTAAAGTCTCGCGCCATTCCGAGTCCGGCGGACGAAGTTGGCCAGCCCCACCCCCCAAGGCTATAGCCCACCCGTTTTTGTGGCCTTTTTCCGCTGGACGAACTTGGCGCCCCGGCCTTCGGGCGGTTATTTTTCGGCGCGGCTGTGGCCGCGGCCTATTTTTTTCACACGGAGGGCCCTCGTAAAGTCTCGCGCCATTCCAAGTCCGGCGGACGAAGTGGGCCAGCCCCACCCCCAAAGGGTATAGCCCACCCGTTTTTGTGGCCTTTTTCCGCTGGACGAACTTGGCTCCCCGGCCTTCGGGCGGTTATTTTTGGGCGCGGCTGTGTCCGCGGACTATTTTTGGCCGACGGAGGCCCCTCGCAAAGTCTCGCGCCATTCCGAGTCCGGCGGACGAAGTTGGCCAGCCCCACCCCCCAAGGCTATAGCCCACCCGTTTTTGTGGCCTTTTTCCGCCGGACGAACTTGGCGCCCCGTCCTTCGGGCGGTTATTTTTCGGCGCGGCTGTGCGCGCGGCCTATTTTTGGCACACGGAGGGCCCTCGCAAAGGCTCGCGCCATTCTGAGTCCGGCGGACGAAGTCGGCCAGCCCCACCCCCAAAAGGTATAGCCCACCCGTTTTTGTGGCCTTTTTCCGCTGGACGAACTTGGAGCCCCGGCCTTCGGGCGGTTATTTTTGGGCGCGGCTGTGTCCACGGACTATTTTTGGCCCACGGAGGCCCCTCGCAAAGTCTCGCGCCATTCCGAGTCCGGCGGACGAAGTTGGCCAGCCCCACCCCCCAAGGCTATAGCCCACCCGTTTTTGTGGCCTTTTTCCGCTGGACGAACATGGCGCCATGGCCTTCGGGCGGTTATTTTTGGGCGCGGCTGTTCCCGCGGCCTAATTTTGGCACACGGAGGCCCCTCGCAAAGTCTCGCGCCATTCCGAGTCCGGCGGACGAAGTTGGCCAGCCCCACCCCCCAAGGCTATAGCCCACCCGTTTTTGTGGCCTTTTTCCGCTGGATGAACTTGGCGCCCCGGCCTTCGGGCGGTTATTTTTCGGCGCGGCTGTGGCCGCGGCCTATTTTTTTCACACGGAGGGCCCTCGCAAAGTCTCGCGTCATTCCAAGTCCGGCGGACGAAGTGGGCCACTCCCACCGCCAAAGGGTATAGCCCACCCGTTTTTGTGGCCTTTTTCCGCTGGACGAACTTGGCGCCCCGGCCTTCGGGCGGTTATTTTTCGGCGCGGCTGTGCGCTGACTATTTTTGGCACACGGAGGCCCCTCGCAAAGTCTCGCGCCATTCCGAGTCCGGCGGACGAAGTTGGCCAGCCCCACCCCCCAAGGCTATAGCCCACCCATTTTTGTGGCCTTTTTCCGCTGGACGAACATGGCGCCCCGGCCTTCGGGCGGTTATTTTTCGGCGCGGCTGTGGCCGCGGCCTATTTTTTTCACACGGAGGGCCCTCGTAAAGTCTCGCGCCATTCCAAGTCCGGCGGACGAAGTGGGCCAGCCCCACCCCCAAAGGGTATAGCCCACCCGTTTTTGTGGCCTTTTTCCGCTGGACGAACTTGGCTCCCCGGCCTTCGGGCGGTTATTTTTGGGCGCGGCTGTGTCCGCGGACTATTTTTGGCCCACGGAGGCCCCTCGCAAAGTCTCGCGCCATTCCGAGTCCGGCGGACGAAGTTGGCCAGCCCCACCCCCCAAGGCTATAGCCCACCCGTTTTTGTGGCCTTTTTCCGCCGGACGAACTTGGCGCCCCGGCCTTCGGGCGGTTATTTTTCGACGCGGCTGTGCGCGTGGCCTATTTTTGGCACACGGAGGGCCCTCGCAAAGGCTCGCGCCATTCTGAGTCCGGCGGACGAAGTCGGCCAGCCCCACCCCCAAAGGGTATAGCCCACCCGTTTTTGTGGCCTTTTTCCGCTGGACAAACTTGGCGCCCCGGCCTTCGGGCGGTTATTTTTGGGCGCGGCTGTGTCCGCGGACTATTTTTGGCCCACGGAGGCCCCTCGCAAAGTCTCGCGCCATTCCGAGTCCGGCGGACGAAGTTGGCCAGCCCCACCTTCCAAGGCTATAGCCCACCCGTTTTTGTGCCCTTTTTCCGCTGGACGAACATGGCGCCATGGCCTTCGGGCGGTTATTTTTGGGCGCGGCTGTTCCCGCGGCCTAATTTTGGCACACGGAGACCCTCGCAAAGTCTCGCGCCATTCCGAGTCCGGCGGACGAAGTTGGCCAGCCCCACCCCCAAAGGCTATAGCCCACCCGTTTTTGTGGCCTTTTTCCGCTGGACGAACTTGGCGCCCCGGCCGTCGGGCGGTTATTTTTCGGAGCGGCTGTGGCCGCGGCCTATTTTTTTCACACGGAGGGCCCTCGCAAAGTCTCGCGCCATTCCAAGTCCGGCGGACGAAGTGGGCCAGCCCCACCCCCAAAGGGTATAGCCCACCCGTTTTTGTGGCCTTTTTCCGCTGGACGAACTTGGCGCCCCGGCCTTCGGGCGGTTATTTTTCGGCGCGGCTGTGCGCTGACTATTTTTGGCACACGGAGGCCCCTCGCAAAGTCTCGCGACATTCCGAGTCCGGCGGACGAAGTGGGCCAGCCCCACCCCCCAAGGCTATAGCCCACCCGTTTTTGTGGCCTTTTTCCGCTGGACGAACTTGGCGCCCCGGCCTTCGGGCGGTTATTTTTCGGCGCGGCTGTGGCCGCGGCCTATTTTTTTCACAAGGAGGGCCCTCGCAAAGTCTCGCGCCATTCCAAGTCCGGCGGACGAAGTGGGCCAGCCCCACCCCCCAAGGCTATAGCCCACCCGTTTTTGAGGCCTTTTTCCGCTGGACGAACTTGGCGCCCCGGCCTTCGGGTGGTTATTTTTGGACGCGGCTGTGCCCGCCACCTATTTTTGGCATACGGAGGCCCCTCACAAAGTCTCGTGCCATTCCGAGTGCGGAGGAAGAAGTTGGCCAGCCCCACCCCCCAAGGATATAGCCCACCCGTTTTTGTGGCCTTTTTCCGCTGGACGAACTTGGCGCCCCGGCCTTCGGGCGGTTATTTTTCGGCGCGGCTGTGCCCGCGGCCTATTTTTGGTACACGGAGGCCGCTCGCAAAGTCTCGCGCCATTCCGAGTCCGGCGGACGAAGTTGGCCAGCCCCACCCCCCAAGGCTATAGCCCACCCGTTTTTGTGGCCTTTTTCCGCTGGACGAACTTGGCGCCCCGGCCTTCGGGCGGTTATTTTTGGGCGCGGCTGTACCCGCGGCCTATTTTTGGCACGGGGAGGCCGCTCGTAAAGTCTCGCCCCATTCCGAGTCCGGCGGACGAAGTGGGCCAGCCCCTCCCCCCAAGGCTATAGCCCACCCGTGTTTTGGCCATTTTTCCGCTGGACGAACTTGGCGCCCCGGCCTTCGGGTGGCTATTTTTGCGCGCGGCTGTGCCCGTGGCCTATTTTTTACATCCGGAGGCCGCTCGCAAAGTCTCGTCCCATTCCGAGTCCGGCGGACGAAGTCGGCCAGCCCCTCCCCCCAAGGCTATCGCCCACCCGTTTTTTGGCCATTTTTCCGCTGGGGGGTTTGGGCGCGCCGACCTTCGGGGGGTTATTTTTGGGCGCGGCTGTACCCGCAGCCTAATTTTGGCACACGGAGTCCGCTCGCAAAGTCTCGCCCCCTTCCGAGTCCGGCGGACGAAGTGGGCCAGCCCCTCCCCCCAAGGCTATAGCCCACCCGTTTTTTGGCCATTTTTCTGCTGGGGGGTTTGGGCGCGCCGACCTTCGGGGGGTTATTTTTGTGCGCAGCTGTGCCCGCAGCCTATTTCTGGCACGCGGAGGCCGCTTGTAAAGGCTCACCCCATTCCGAGTCCGGCGGACGAAGTTGGCCAGCCCCTCCCCCCAAGGCTATAGCCCACCCATTTTTTGGCCATTTTTCCGCTGGACGAACTTGGCGACCCGGCCTTCGGGTGGCTATTTTTGGGCGCGGTTGTACCCGCGGCCTATTTTTGGCATGCGTAGGCCGCTCACAAAGTCTCGTCCCATTCCGAGTCCAGCAGACGAAGTTGGCCAGCCCCTCCCCCCAAGGCTATAGCCCACCTGTTTTTTGGCCATTTTTCCGCTGGGGGGTTTGGGTGCGGCGACCTTCGGGGGGTTATTTTTGAGAGCGGCTGTGCCAGCGGCCTATTTTTGGCATGCGGAGGCCGCTCGCAAAGTCTCGCCCCATTCCGAGACCCGCGGACGAAGTTGGCCAGCCGCTCCCCCTAAGGCTATAGCCCACCCGTTTTTTGGCCATTTTTCCGCTGGACGAACTTGACGCCCCGGCCTTCGGGCGGTTATTTTTGGGCGTGGCTGTACCCGTGGCCTATTTTTGGCACGCGGAGGCCGCTCACAAAGTCTCGCCCCATTCCGAGTCCGGCGGACGAAGTTGGCCAGCCCCTCCCCCCAAGGCTATAGCCCACCCATTTTTTGGCCATTTTTCCGCTGGACAAACTTGGCGACCCGGCCTTTGGGTGGCTATTTTTGGGCGCGGCTGTACCCGCGGCCTATTTTTGGCACGCGTAGGCCGCTCGCAAAGTCTCGTCCCATTCCGAGTCCAGCAGACGAAGTTGGCCAGCCCCTCCCCCCAAGGCTATAGCCCACCTGTTTTTTGGCCATTTTTCCGCTGGGGGGTTTGGGTGCGGCAACCTTCGGGGGGTTATTTTAGGGCGCGGCTGTGCCCGCGGCCTATTTTTGGTACACGGAGGCCGCTCGTAAAGTCTCGCCCCATTCCGAGTCCGGCGGACGAAGTTGGCCTGCCTCCCCCCAAGGCTATTGCCCACCCGTTTTTTGGCCATTTTTCCGCTGGACGAACTTGGCGCCCCGGCCTTCGGGCGGTTATTTTTGGGAGCAGCTGTGTCCGCGGCCTATTTTTAATACGTGGAGGCCGCTCACAAAGTAGCTACACATTCCGAGTCCGGCGGATAAAGTTGGACAGCCCCTCCCCCCAAGGCTATAGCCCACCCGTTTTTTGACCATTTTTCCACTGGACGAACTTGGCGCCCCGGCCTTCGGGGGGTTATTTTTGGTCGCGGCTTTGCCCGCGGCCTATTTTTGGGATGCGGAGGCCGCTGGCAAAGTCTCGCCCCGTTCCGAGTCCGGTGGACGAAGTTGGCCTGCCCCTCCCCCCAAGGCTATAGCCCACCCGTTTTTTGGCCATTTTTCCGCTGGACGAACTTGACGCCCCGGCCTTCGGGCGGTTATTTTTGGGCGCAGCTGTGCCCGTGGCCTATTTTTGGCATGCGGAGGCCGCTCGCAAAGTCTCGCCCCATTCCGAGTCCGGCGGACGAAGTTGGCCAGCCCCTCCCCCCAAGGGTATAGCCCACCCATTTTTTGGGTTTTTTTCCGCTGGGGGGTTTGGGCGCGCCGACCTTCGGGGTGTTATTTTTTTGCGCCGCTGTCCCCACGGCCTATTTTTGACACGCGGAGGCCATTCGCAAAGTCTCGCCCCATTCCGAGTCCGGCGGACGAAGTTGGCCAGCCCCTCCCCCCAAGGCTATAGCCCACCCGTTTTTTGGCCATTTCTCCGCTGGGGGGTTTGGGCGGGCCGACCTTCGGGGGGTTATTTTTGGGCGAGGCTGTGCCCGCGGCCTATTTTTGGCACGCGGAGGCCGCTCGCAAAGTCTCGCCCCATTCCTCGTCCGGCGGACGAAGTTGGCCAGCCCCTCCCCACAAGGCTATCGCCAACCCGTTTTTTAGCCATTTTTCCGCATGGGGGTTTGGACGCGCCGACCTTCGGGGGGTTATTTTTGGGCGCGGCTGTGCCCGCGGCCTATTTTTGGCACGCGGAGGCCATTCGCAAAGTCTCGCCCCATTCCGAGTCCGACGGACGAAGTTGGCCAGCCCCTCCCCCCAAGGCTGTAGCCCACCCGTTTTTTGGCCATTTCTCCGCTGGACGAACTTAGCGCCCCGGCCTTCGGGCAGTTATTTTTGGGCACAGCTGTGTCTGAGGCCTAATTTTTATACGTGGAGGCCGCTCACAAAACCTCGCCCCATTCCGAGTCCAGCGGACGAAGTTGGCCAGCCCCTCCCCCCAAGGCTATAGCCCACCCGTTTTTTGTTCATTTTTGCGCGGGGGGGTTTGGGCGCGCCGACCTTCGGGGGGTTATTTTTGTATACGGCGGTGCCCGCGGCCTAATTTTGGCACGTGGAGGCCGCTTGTAAAGTCTCGCCCCATTCCGAGTCCGGCGGACGAAGTCGGCCAGCCCCTCCTCCCAAGGCTATAGCGCACCCGTTTTTTGGCCATTTTTCCGCTAAGGGGTTTGGGTGCGCCGACCTACGGGGGGTTATTTTTGGGCACGGCTGTACCCGCGGCCTATTTTTGGCACGGGGAGGCCGCTCGTAAAGTCTCACCCCATTCCGAGTCCGGCGGACGAAGTGGGCCAGCCCCTCCCCCCAAGGCTATAGCCCACCCGTTTTTTGGTCATTTTTCCGCTGGGGGGTTTGGGCGCGCCGACCTTGGGGGGGTTATTTTTGGGCACGGCTGTGCCCGAGGCCTATTTTTGGCACGCAGAGGCCGCTCTCAAAGTCTCTCCCCATTCCGAGTCCGGCAGACGAAGTTGGCCAGCCCCTCCCCCCAAGGCTATAGCCCACCCGTTTTTTGGCCATTTTTCCGCTGGGGGGTTTGGGCGCGCCGACCTTCGGGGGGTTATTTTTGGGTGCGGCTGTGCCCGCGGCCTATTTTTGGCACGCGGAGGATGCTCGTAAAGTCTCGCCCCATTCCGAGTCCGGCGGACGAAGTTGGCCAGCCCCTCCCCCCAAGGATATAGCCCACCCGTTTTTTGGCCATTTTTCCGCTGGACGAACTTGGCGCCCCGGCCTTCGGGTGGCTATTTTTGGGCGCGGCTGTTCCCGTGGCCTATTTTTGGCACGCGGAGGCCGTTCGTAAATACTCGCCCCATTCCGAGTCCGGCGGACGAAGTCGGCCAGCCCCTCCCCCCAAGGCTATAGCCCACCCGTTTTTTGGACATTTTTCCGCTGGGGGGTTTGGGCGCGCCGACCCTCGGGGGGTTATTTTTGGGCACGGCTGTGTCCGCAGCCTATTTTTGGCTTGCGGAGGCTGCTCGCAAAGTCTCGCCCCATTCCGAGTCCGGCGGACGAAGTGGGCCAGCCCCTCCCCCCAAGGCTATAGCCCACCCGTTTTTTGGACATTTTTCCGCTGGGGGGTTTGGGCGCGCCGACCCTCGGGGGGTTATTTTTGGGCGCGGCTGTGCCCGCGGCCTATTTTTGGGACGGGGAGGCCGCTCGTAAAGTCTCGCCCCATTCCGAGTCCGGCGGACGAAGTGGGCCAGCGCCTCCCCCCAAGGCTATAGCCCACCCGTTTTTTGGCCATTTTTCCGCAGGATGAACTTGGCGCCCTGGCATTCGGGCAGTTATTTTTGGCCACGGCTGTGCCCGTTGCCTATTTTTGGTACGCGGAGGCCGTTCGTAAATACTCGCCCCATTCCGAGTCCGGCGGACGAAGTCGGCCAGCCCCTCCCCCCGAGGCTATAGCCCACCCGTTTTTTGGACATTTTTCCGCTGGGGGGTTTGGGCGCGCCGACCCTCGGGGGGTTATTTTTGGGCACGGCTGTGCCCGCAGCCTATTTTTGGCTTGCGGAGGCTGCTCGCAAAGTCTCGCCCCATTCCGAGTCCGGCGGACGAAGTCGGCCAGCCCCTCCCCCCAAGGCTATAGCCCACCCGTTTTTTGGACATTTTTCCGCTGGGGGGTTTGGGCGCGCCGACCCTCGGGGGGTTATTTTTGGGCACGGCTGTGCCCGCGGCCTATTTTTGGGACGGGGAGGCCGCTCGTAAAGTATCACCCCATTCCGAGTCCGGCGGACGAAGTTGGCAATCCCCTCCCCCCAAGGCTATAGCCCACCCGTTTTTTGGCCATTTTTCCGCAGGGGGGTTTGGGTGCGCCGACCTTCGGGGGGTTATTTTTGGGCGCGGCTGTGCCCGCAGCCTATTTTTGGCTTGCGGAGGCTGCTCGCAAAGTCTCGCCCCATTCCGAGTCCGGCGGACGAAGTGGGCCAGCCCCTCCCCCCAAGGCTATAGCCCACCCGTTTTTTGGACATTTTTCCGCTGGGGGGTTTGGGCGCGCCGACCCTCGGGGGGTTATTTTTGGGCGCGGCTGTGCCCGCGGCCTATTTTTGGGACGGGGAGGCCGCTCGTAAAGTCTCGCCCCATTCCGAGTCCGGCGGACGAAGTGGGCCAGCGCCTCCCCCCAAGGCTATAGCCCACCCGTTTTTTGGCCATTTTTCCGCAGGATGAACTTGGCGCCCTGGCATTCGGGCAGTTATTTTTGGCCACGGCTGTGCCCGTTGCCTATTTTTGGTACGCGGAGGCCGCTCGCAATGTTTCCCCCCATTCCGAGTCCGGCGGACGAAGTTGGCCAGCCCCTCCCCCCAAGGCTATAGCCCACCCGTTTTTTGGCCATTTTTCCGCTGGACGAACTTGGTGCCCCGGCCTTCGGGCAGTTCTTTTTGGGCGCGGCTGTGCCCGCGGCCTATTTTTTGCACTCGGAGGCCGCTCATAAAGTCTCGTCCCATTCCGAGTCCGGCGGACGAAGTTCGCCAGCCCCTCCACCCAAGGATATAGCCCACCCGTTTTTTGGCCATTTATCGGCTGGACGAACTTGGCGCCCCGGCCTTCGGGTGGCTATTTTTGGGCACGGCTGTTCCCGTGGCCTATTTTTGGCACGCGGAGGCCGCTCGTAAAGTCTCGCCCCATTCCGAGTCCGGCGGACGAAGTTGGCAATCCCCTCCCCCCAAGGCTATAGCCCACCCGTTTTTTGGCCATTTTTCCGCAGGGGGGTTTGGGTGCGCCGACCTTCGGGGGGTTATTTTTGGGCGCAGCTGTGCCCGCGGCCTATTTTTGGCTTGCGGAGGCTGCTCGTAAAGTCTCGCCCCATTCCGAGTCCGGCGGACGAAGTTGGCCGGCCTTCCCCCCAAGGCTATAGCCCACCCGTTTTTTGGACATTTTTCCGCTGGGGGGTTTGGGCGCGCCGACCCTCGGGGGGTTATTTTTGGGCACGGCTGTGCCCGCAGCCTATTTTTGGGATGGGGAGGCCGCTCGTAAAGTCTCGCCCCATTCCGAGTCCGGCGGACGAAGTGGGCCAGCGCCTCCCCCCAAGGCTATAGCCCACCCGTTTTTTGGCCATTTTTCCGCAGGATGAACTTGGCGCCCTGGCATTCGGGCAGTTATTTTTGGCCACGGCTGTGCCCGTTGCCTATTTTTGGCACGCGGAGGCCGCTCGCAATGTTTCCCCCCATTCCGAGTCCGGCGGACGAAGTTGGCCAGCCCCTCCCCCCAAGGCTATAGCCCACCCGTTTTTTGGCCATTTTTCCGCTGGACGAACTTGGTGCCCCGGCCTTCGGGCAGTTCTTTTTGGGCGCGGCTGTGCCCGCGGCCTATTTTTTGCACTCGGAGGCCGCTCATAAAGTCTCGTCCCATTCCGAGTCCGGCGGACGAAGTTCGCCAGCCCCTCCCCCCAAGGATATAGCCCACCCGTTTTTTGGCCATTTATCCGCTGGACGAACTTGGCGCCCCGGCCTTCGGGTGGCTATTTTTGGGCACGGCTGTTCCCGTGGCCTATTTTTGGCACGCGGAGGCCGCTCGTAAAGTCTCGCCCCATTCCGAGTCCGGCGGACGAAGTCGGCCAGCCCCTCCCCCCAAGGCTATAGCCCACCCGTTTTTTGGACATTTTTCCGCTGGGGGGTTTGGGCGCGCCGACCCTCGGGGGGTTATTTTTG
Source organism: Citrus sp. QX-2021 (assembly GCA_030444885.1). Classification (NCBI taxonomy): domain Eukaryota; kingdom Viridiplantae; phylum Streptophyta; class Magnoliopsida; order Sapindales; family Rutaceae; genus Citrus; species Citrus sp. QX-2021. Next base: position 418,083 of record JAUJEF010000106.1, read on the forward strand.
GGCGCGGCTGTGCCCGCGGCCTATTTTTGGGACGGGAAGGCCGCTCGTAAAGTCTCGCCCCATTCCGAGTCCGGCGGACGAAGTGGGCCAGCGCCTCCCCCCAAGGCTATAGCCCACCCGTTTTTTGGCCATTTTTCCGCAGGATGAACTTGGCGCCCTGGCATTCGGGCAGTTCTTTTTGGCCACGGCTGTGCCCGTTGCCTATTTTTGGCACGCGGAGGCCGCTCGCAATGTTTCCCCCCATTCCGAGTCCGGCGGACGAAGTTGGCCAGCCCCTCCCCCCAAGGCTATAGCCCACCCGTTTTTGTGGCCTTTTTCCGCTGGACGAACTTGGTACCCCGGCCTTCGGGCGGTTATTTTTGGGCGCGGCTGTGCCCGCGGCCTATTTTTTGCACACGGAGGCCCCACGCAAAGTCTCGCGCCATTCCGAGTCCGGCGGACGAAGTTGGTCAGCACCACCCCCCAAGGCTATAGCCTACCCGTTTTTATGGCCTTTTTCCGCTGGACGAACTTGGCGGCCCGGCCTTCGGGAAGTTATTTTTGGGCGCGGCTGTGCTCGCGGCCTATTTTTGGCACACGGAGGCCCCTCGCAAAGTCTCGCGCCATTCCGAGTCCGGCGGACGAAGTCGGCCAGCCCCACCCCCCAAGGCTATAGCCCGCCCGTTTTTGTGGCCTTTTTCCGCTGGACGAACTTGGCGCCCCGGCCTTCGGGGGGTTATTTTCAGGCGCGGCTGTGCCGGCGGCCGATATTTGGCACACGGAGGGCCCTCACAAAGTCTCGCGCCATTCCGAGTCCGGCTGACGAAGTTGGCCAGCCCCACCCCCCAAGGCTATAGCCCACCCGTTTTTGTGGCCTTTTTCCGCTGGACGAACTTGGCGCCCCGGACTTCGGGCGGTTATTTTTGGGCACGGCTGTGCCGTGGCCTATTTTTGGCACACGGAGGCCCTTCCCAAAGTCTCGCGCCATTCCGAGTCCGGCGGACAAAGTTGGCCAGCCCCACCTCCCAAGGATATAGCCCACCCGTTTTTGTGGCCTTTTTCCGCTGGACGAACTTGGCGCCCCGGCCTTCGGACGGTTATTTTTGGGCGCGACTTGGCCCGCAGCCTATTTTTGGCACACCGAGGCCGGTCGCAATGTCTCGCGCCATTCCGAGTCCGGCGGACGAAGTTGGCCAGCCCCACCCCCCAAGGCTATAGCCCACCCGTTTTTGTGGCCTTTTTCCGCTGGACGAACTTGGCGCCCCGGCCTTCGGGCGGTTATTTTTGGGCGCGGCTGTGCCCGCGGCCTATTTTTGGCATACGAAGGCCCCTCGCAAAGTCTCGCGCCATTCCGAGTACGGCGGACGAAGTCGGCCCGCACCACCCCCCAACGCTATAGCCCACCCGTTTTTGTGGCCTTTTTCCGCTGGACGAACTTGGCGCCCCGGCCTTCGTGCGGTTATTTTTGGGCGCGGCTGTGCCCGCGGCCTATTTTTGGTACACGGAGGCCCCTCGCAAAGTCTCGCGCCATTCCGAGTCCGGCGGACGAAGTCGGCCAGCCCCACCCCCCAAGGCTATAGCCCGCCCGTTTTTGAGGCCTTGTTCCGCTGGACGAACTTGGCGCCCCGGCCTTCGGGGGGTTATTTTTAGGCGCGGCTGTGCCGGCGGCCTATATTTGGCACACGGAGGGCCCTCACAAAGTCTCGCGCCATTCCGAGTCCGGCTGACGAAGTTGGCCAGCCCCACCCCCCAAGGCTATAGCCCACCCGTTTTTGTGGCCTTTTTCCGCTGGACGAACTTGGCGCCCCGGCCTTCGGGAGGTTATTTTTGGGCACGGCTGTGCCGTGGCCTATTTTTGGCACACGGAGGCCCTTCCCAAAGTCTCGCGCCATTCCGAGTCCGGCGGACAAAGTTGGCCAGCCCCACCTCCCAAGGCTATAGCCCACCCGTTTTTGTGGCCTTTTTCCGCTGGACGATCTTGGCGCCCCGGCCTTCGGACGGTTATTTTTGGGCGCGGCTTGGCCCGTAGCCTATTTTTGGCACACCGATGCCCCTCGCAATGTCTCGCGCCATTCCGAGTCCGGCGGACGAAGTTGGCCCGCCCCACCCCCCAACGCTATAGCCCACCCGTTTTTGTGGCCTTTTTCCGCTGGACGAACTTGGCGCCCCGGCCTTCGTGCGGTTATTTTAGGGCGCGGCTGTGCCCGCGGCCTATTTTTTGCACACGGAGGCCCCGCGCAAAGTCTCGCGCCATTCCGAGTCCGGCGGACGAAGTTGGTCAGCACCACCCCCCAAGGCTATAGCCTACCCGTTTTTATGGCCTTTTTCCGTTGGACGAACTTGGCGCCCCGGCCTTCGGGAAGTTATTTTTGGACGCGGCTGTGCTCGCGGCCTATATTTGGCACACGGAGGCCCCTCGCAAAGTCTCGCGCCATTCCGAGTCCGGCGGACGAAGTCGGCCAGCCCCACCCCCCAAGGCTATAGCCCGCCCGTTTTTGTGGCCTTTTTCCGCTGGACGAACTTGGCGCCCCGGCCTTCGGGGGGTTATTTTCAGGCGCGGCTGTGCCGGCGGCCGATATTTGGCACACGGAGGGCCCTCACAAAGTCTCGCGCCATTCCGAGTCCGGCTGACGAAGTTGGCCAGCCCCACCCCCCAAGGCTATAGCCCACCCGTTTTTGTGGCATCTTTCCGCTGGACGAACTTGGCGCCCCGGCCTTGGGGCGGGCATTTTTGGGCGCGGCTGTGCCATGGCCTATTTTTGGCACACGGAGGCCCTTCCCAAAGTCTCGCGCCATTCCGAGCCCGGCGGACAAAGTTGGCCAGCCCCACCTCCCAAGGATATAGCCCACCCGTTTTTGTGGCCTTTTTCCGCTGGACGAACTTGGCGCCCCGGCCTTCGGACGGTTATTTTTGGGCGCGACTTGGCCCGCAGCCTATTTTTGGCACACCGAGGCCGGTCGCAATGTCTCGCGCCATTCCGAGTCCGGCGGACGAAGTTGGCCAGCCCCACCCCCCAAGGCTATAGCCCACCCGTTTTTGTGGCCTTTTTCCGCTGGACGAACTTGGCGCCCCGGCCTTCGGGCAGTTATTTTTGGGCGCGGCTGTGCCGTGGCCTATTTTTGGCATACGAAGGCCCCTCGTAAAGTCTCGCGCCATTCCGAGTCCGGCGGACGAAGTTGGCCAGCCCCACCTCCCAAGGATATAGCCCACCCGTTTTTGTGGCCTTTTTCCGCTGGACGAACTTGGCGCCCCGGCCTTCGGACGGTTATTTTTGGGCGCGGCTTGGCCCGCAGCCTATTTTTGGCACACCGAGGCCGCTCGCAATGTCTCGCGCCATTCCGAGTCCGGCGGACGAAGTTGGCCAGCCCCACCCCCCAAGGCTATAGCCCACCCGTTTTTGTGGCCTGTTTCCGCTGGACGAACTTGGCGCCCCGGCCTTCGGGCGGTTATTTTTGGGCACGGCTGTGCCGTGGCCTATATTTGGCACACGGAGGCCCTTCCCAAAGTCTCGCGCCATTCCGAGTCCGGCGGACGAAGTTGGCCAGCCCCACCCCCCAAGGCTATAGCCCACCCTTTTTTGTGGCCTTTTTCCGCTGGACGAACTTGGCGCCCCGGCCTTCGGGCTGTTATTTTTGGGCGCGGCTGTGCTCGCGGCCTATTTTTGGCATACGAAGGCCCCTCGCAAAGTCTCGCGCCATTCCGAGTCCGGCGGACGAAGTTGGCCCGCCCCACCCCCCAACGGTATAGCCCACCCGTTCTTGTGGCCTTTTTCCGCTGGACGAACTTTGTGCCCCGGCCTTCGTGCGGTTATTTTTGGGCGCGGCTGTGCCCGCGGCCTATTTTTTGCACACGGAGGCCCCGCGTAAAGTCTCGTGCCATTCCGAGTCCGGCGGACGAAGTTGGTCAGCCCCACCCCCCAAGGCTATAGCCTACCCGTTTTTATGGCCTTTTTCCGCCGGACGAACTTGGCGCCCCGGCCTTCGGGCAGTTATTTTTGGGCGCGGCTGTGCTCGCGGCCTATTTTTGGCACACGGAGGCCCCTCGCAAAGTCTCGCGCCATTCCGAGTCCGGCGGACGAAGTGGGCCAGCCCCACCCCCCAAGGCTATAGCCCGCCCGTTTTTGTGGCCTTTTTCCGCTGGACGAACTTGGCGACCCGGCCTTCGGACGGTTATTTTTGGGCGCGGCTTGGCCCGTAGCCTATTTTTGGCACACCGAGGCCCCTCGCAATGTCTCGCGCCATTCCGAGTCCGGCGGACGAAGTTGGCCCGCCCCACCCCCCAACGCTATAGCCCACCCGTTTTTGTGGCCTTTTTCCGCTGGACGAACTTGGCGCCCCGGCCTTCGTGCGGTTATTTTAGGGCGCGGCTGTGCCCGCGGCCTATTTTTTGCACACGGAGGCCCCGCGCAAAGTCTCGCGCCATTCCGAGTCCGGCAGACGAAGTTGGTCAGCCCCACCCCCCAAGGCTATAGCCTACCCGTTTTTATGGCCTTTTTCCGCCGGACGAACTTGGCGCCCCGGCCTTCGGGCAGTTATTTTTGGGCGCGGCTGTGCTCGCAGCCTATTTTTGGCACACGGAGGCCCCTCGCAAAGTCTCGCGCCATTCCGAGTCCGGCGGACGAAGTTGGCCAGCCCCACCCCCCAAGGCTATAGCCCGCCCGTTTTTGTGGCCTTTTTCCGCTGGACGAACTTGGCGCCCCAGCCTTCGGACGGTTATTTTTGGGTGCGGCTTGGCCCGTAGCCTATTTTTGGCACACCGAGGCCCCTCGCAATGTCTCGCGCCATTCCGAGTCCGGCGGACGAAGTTGGCCAGCCCCATCCCCCAAGGCTATAGCCCACCCGTTTTTGTGGCCTTTTTCCGCTGGACGAACTTGGCACCCCGGCCTTCGGGGGGTTATTTTTAGGCGTAGCTGTGCCGGCGGCCTATTTTTGACACACGGAGGGCCCTCACAAAGTCTCGCGCCATTCCGAGTCCGGCTGACGAAGTTGGCCAGCCCCATCCCCCAAGGCTATAGCCCACCCGTTTTTGGGGCCTTTTTCCGCTGGACGAACTTGGCGCCCCGGCCTTCGGGCGGTTATTTTTGGGCGCGGCTGTGCCTTGGCCTATTTTTGGCACACGGAGGCCCTTCGTAAAGTCTCGCGCCATTCCGAGTCCGGCGGACGAAGTTGGCCAGCCCCACCTCCCAAGGCTATAGCCCACCCGTTTTTGTGGCCTTTTTCTGCTGGACGAACTTGGCGCCCCGGCCTTCGGATGTTTATTTTTGGGCGCGGCTTGGCCCGTAGCCTATTTTTGGCACACCGAGGCCCCTCGCAATGTCTCGCGCCATTCCGAGTCCGGCGGACGAAGTTGGCCAGCCCCACCCCCCAAGGCTATAGCCCACCCGTTTTTGTGGCCTTTTTCCGCTGGACGAACTTGGCGCCCCGGCCTTCGGGCGGTTATTTTTGGGCGCGGCTGTGCCCGCGGCCTATTTTTGGCACAAGGAGGCCCCACACAAAGTCTCACGCCATTCCGAGTCCGGCGGACGAAGTTGGCCAGCCCCACCCCCCAAGGCTATAGCCCACCCGTTTTTGTCCTTTTTCCGCTGGACGAACTTGGTACCCCGGCCTTCGGGCGGTTATTTTTGGGCGCGGCTGTGCCCGCGGCCTATTTTTTGCACACGGAGGCCCCGCGCAAAGTCTCGCGCCATTCCGAGTCCGGCGGACGAAGTTGGTCAGCCCCACCCCCCAAGGCTATAGCCTACCCGTTTTTATGGCCTTTTTCCGCTGGACGAACTTGGCACCCCGGCCTTCGGGCAGTTATTTTTGGGCGCGGCTGTGCTCGCTGCCTATTTTTGGCACACGGAGGCCCCTCGCAAAGTCTCGCACCATTCCGAGTCCGGCGGACGAAGTCGGCCGGCCACACCCCCCAAGGCTATAGCCCGCCCGTTTTTGTGGCCTTTTTCCGCAGGACGAACTTGGCGCCCCGGCCTTCGGGGGGTTATTTTTAGGCGCGGCTGTGCCGGCGGCCTATTTTTGGCACACGGAGGGCCCTCACAAAGTGCCGCGCCATTCCGAGTCCGGCTGACGAAGTAGGCCAGCCCCACCCCCCAAGGCTATAGCCCACCCGTTGTTGTGGCCTTTTTCCGCTGGACGAACTTGGCGCCCCAGCCTTCGGGCGGTTATTTTTGGGCACGGCTGTGCCGTGGCCTATTTTTGGCACACGGAGGCCCTTCCCAAAGTCTCGCGCCATTCCGAGTCCGGCGGACAAAGTTGGCCAGCCCCACCTCCCAAGGCTATAGCCCACCCGTTTTTGTGGCCTTTTTCCGCTGGACGAACTTGGCGCCCCGGCCTTCGGACGGTTATTTTTGGGCGCGGCTTGGCCCGCAGCCTATTTTTGGCACACCGAGGCCCCTCGCAATGTCTCGCGCCATTCCGAGTCCGGCGGACGAATTTGGCCAGCCCCACCCCCCAAGGCTATAGCCCACCCGTTTTTGTGGCCTTTTTCCGCTGGACGAACTTGGCGCCCCGGCCTTCGGGCGGTTATTTTTGGGCACGGCTGTGCCCGCGGCCTATTTTTGGCACAAGGAGGCCCCACGCAAAGTCTCGCACCATTCCGAGTCCGGCGGACGAAGTTGGCCAGCCCCACCCCCCAAGGCTATAGCCTACCCGTTTTTGTGGCCTTTTTCCGCTGGACGAACTTGGCGCCCCGGCCTTCGGGCGGTTATTTTTGTGCGCGGGTGTGCCCGCGGCCTATTTTTGGCATACGGAGGCCCCTCGCAAAGTCTCGCGCCATTCCGAGTCCGGCGGACGAAGTTGGCCCGCCCCACCCCCCAACGCTATAGCCCACCCGTTTTTGTGTCCTTTTTCCGCTGGACGAACTTGGCGACCCGGCCTTCGTGCGGTTATTTTTGGGCGCGGCTGTGCCCGCGGCCTATTTTTTGCACACGGAGGCCCCGCGCAAAGTCTCGCGCCATTCCGATTCCGGCGGACGAAGTTGGTCAGCCCGACCCCCCAAGGCTATAGCCTACCCGTTTTTATGGCCTTTTTCCGCTGGACGAACTTGGCGCCCCGGCCTTCGGGCAGTTATTTTTTGGCGCGGTTGAGCTCGCGGCCTATTTTTAGCACACGGAGGCCCCTCGCAAAGTCTCGCGCCATTCCGAGTCTGGCGGACGAAGTTGGCCAGCCCCACCCCCCAAGGCTATAGCCCGCCCGTTTTTGTGGCCTTTTTCCGCTGGACGAACTTGGCGCCCCGGCCTTCGGGCGGTTATTTTTGGGCGCGGCTGTGCCGTGGCCTATTTTTGGTACACGGAGGCCCTTCGCAAAGTCTCGCGCCATTCCGAGTCCGGAGGACGAAGTTCGCCAGCCCCACCCCCCAAGCCTATAGCCCACCCGTTTTTGTGGTCTTTTTCCTCTGGACGAACTTGGCGCCCAGGCCTTCGGGCGGTTATTTTTGAGTGCGGCTGTGTCCGCGGCCTATTTTTGGCACACGGAGGCCCCTCGCAAAGTCTCGCGCCATTCCGAGTCCGGCGGACGAAGTTGGGCAGCCCCACCCCCCAAGGCTATAGCCCACTTGTTTTTGTGGCCTTTTTCCGCTGGACGAACTTGGCGCCCCGGCCTTCGGGCGGTTATTTTTGGGCGCGGCTGTGCCGTGGCCTATTTTTGGTACACGGAGGCCCTTCGCAAAGTCTCGCGCCATTCCGAGTCCGGAGGACGAAGTTCGCCAGCCCCACCCCCCAAGCCTATAGCCCACCCGTTTTTGTGGTCTTTTTCCTCTGGACGAACTTGGCGCCCAGGCCTTCGGGCGGTTATTTTTGAGTGCGGCTGTGTCCGCGGCCTATTTTTGGCACATGGAGGCCCCTCGCAAAGTCTCGCGTCATTCCGAGTCCGGCGGACGAAGTTGGCCAGCCCCACCCCCCAAGGCTATAGCCCACTTGTTTTTGTGCCCTTTTTCCGCTGGACGAACTTGGCGCCCCGGCCTTCGGGCGGTTATTTTTGGGCGCGGCTGTGCCGTGGCCTATTTTTGGTACACGGAGGCCCTTCGCAAAGTCTCGCGCCATTCCGAGTCCGGAGGACGAAGTTCGCCAGCCCCACCCCCCAAGCCTATAGCCCACCCGTTTTTGTGGTCTTTTTCCTCTGGACGAACTTGGCGCCCAGGCCTTCGGGCGGTTATTTTTGAGTGCGGCTGTGTCCGCGGCCTATTTTTGGCACACGGAGGCCCCTCGTAAAGTCTCGCGCCATTCCGAGTCCGGCGGACGAAGTCGGCCAGCCCCACCCCCCAAGGCTATAGCCCACCCGTTTTTGTGGCCTTTTTCCGCTGGGCGAGCTCGGCGCCCCGGCCTTTCGGCGGTTATTTTTGGGCGCGGCTGTGCCCGCGGCCTATTTTTGGCACACGGAGGCCCCTCGTAAAGGCTCGCGCCATTCCGAGTCCGGCGGACGAAGTTGGCCAGCCCCACCCCCCAAGGCTATAGCCCACCCGTTTTTGTGGCCTTTTTTCGCTGGGGAAATTGGCGCCCCGGCCTTCGGGCTGTTATTTTTTGGCACGGCTGCGCCCGCGGCCTATTTTTGGCACACGGAGGCCCCTCGGAAAGTTTCGCACCATTCCGAGTCCGGCGGACGAAGTTGGCCAGCCCCACCCCCCAAGGTTATAGCCCACCTATTTTTGTGGCCTTTTTACGCTGGACAAACTTTGCGCCCCGGCCTTCGGGTGGTTATTTTTGGGTGCGGCTGTGACCGCGGCCTATTTTTGGCACACGGAGGCCCCTCGCAAAGTCTCGCGCCATTCCGAGTCCGGCGGACGAAGTGGGCCAGCCCCACCCCCCAAGGCTATAGCACACCCGTTTTACTGGCCTTTTTCCGCTGGGCGAACTCGGCGCCCCGGCCTTCGGGCGGTTATTTTTGGGCGCTGCTGTGCCTGTGGCCTATTTTTGGCACACGGAGGCTCCTCTCAAAGTCTCGCGCCATTCCGAGTCCGGCGGACGAAGTGGGCCAGCCCCACCCCCCAAGCCTATAGCCCACCCGTTTGTGTGGCCTTTTTCCGCTGGATGAACTTGGCGCCCCGGCCTTCGGGCGGTTATTTTTGGGCACGGCTGTGCCTGCAGCCTATTTTTGGCACACGGAGGCCCCTCGCAAAGTCTCGCGCCATTTCGAGTCCGGCGGACGAAGTTGGCCAGCCCCACCCCCCAAGGCTATAGCCCACCCGTTTTTGTGGCCTTTTTCCTCTGGAAGAACTTGGCGCCCCGGCCTTCGGGCGGTTATTTTTGGGCGCGGCTGTGCCCGCGGCCTGTTTTTGGCACACAGAAGCCCCTAGCAATGTCTCGCGCCATTCCGAGTCCGGGGGACGAAGTTGGCCAGCCCCTCCCCCCAAGGCTATAGCCCACCCGTTTTTGTGACCTTTTCCCACTGGACGAACTTGGCGCCCCGGCCTTCGGGCGGTTATTTTTTGGCGCGGCTGTGCCCGCGGCCTATTTTTGGCACACGGAGGCCCCTCGCAAAGTTTCGCGCCATTCCGAGTCCGGCAGACGAAGTTGGCCAGCCCCACCCCCCAAGGCTATAGCCCACCCATTTTTGTGGCCTTTTTCCGCTGGACGAACTTGGCGCCCCAGCCTTCGGGCGTTTATTTTTGGACGCGGCTGTGCCCGCGGCCAATTTTTGGCACACGGAGGCCCCTCGCAAAGTCTCGCGCCATTCCGAGTCCGGCGGACGAAGTCGGCCAGCCCCACCCCCCAAGGCTATAGCCCACCCGTTTTTGTGGCCTTTTTCCGCTGGACAAACTTGGCGCCCCGGCCTTCGGGCGGTTATTTTTGGGCGCGGCTGTGCCCGCGGCCTATTTTTGGTACACGAAGTCCCCTCGCAAAGTCTCGCGCTATTCCGAGTCCGGCGGACGAAGTTGGCGAGCGCCACCCCCCAAGGCTATAGCCCATCCGTTTTTGTGGCTATTTTCCGCTGGACGAAATCTGCGCCCCGGCCTTCGGGCGGTTATTTTTGGGCGCGGCTGTGCCCACGGCCTATTTTGGGCACACAGAGGCCCCTCGCAAAGTGTCGCGCCATTCGGATTCCGGCGGACGAAATTGGCCAGCCCCACCCCCCAAGGCTATAGCCCACCCGTTTTTGTGGCCTTTTTCTGCTGGACGAACTTGGCGCCCCGGCCTTCGGGCGGTTATTTTTGGGCGCGGCTGTGCCCGCGGCCTATTTTTGGCATACGGAGGCCCCTCGCAAAATCTCGCGCCATTCGGAGTCCGGCGGACGAAATTGGCCAGCCCCACCCCCCAAGGCTATAGCCCACCCGTTTTTGTGGCCTTTTTCTGCTGGACGAACTTCGCGCCCCGGCCTTTAGGCGGTTATTTTTGGGCGCACCTGTGCCCGCGACCTATTTTTGGCACACAGAAGCCCCTAGCAATGTCTCGCGCCATTCCGAGTCCGGGGGACGAAGTTGGCCTGCCCCACCCCCCAAGGCTATAGCCCACCTGTTTTTGTGGCCTTTTACCGCTGGACGAACTTGGCGTCCCGGCCTTCGGGCTGTAATTTTTGGGCGCGGCTGTGCCCGCGGCCTATTTTTGGCACACGGAGGCGCCTCGTTATGTCTCGCGCCATTCCGAGTCCGGCGGACGAAGTTGGCCAGCCCCACCCCCCAAGGCTATAGCCCACCCGTTTTTGTGGCCTTTTACCGCTGGACGAACTTGGCGCCCCGGCCTTCGGGCAGGTATTTTTGGGCGCGGCTGTTCCTGCGGCCTATTTTTGGCACACGGAGGTGCCTCGCAAAGTCTTGCGCCATTCCGTGTCCGGCGGACAAAGTTGGCCAGCCCCACCCCCCAAGGCTATAGCCCACCCGTTTTTGTGGTCTTTTTCCGCTGGACGAACTTGGCGCCCCGGCCTTCGGTGGGTATTTTTGGGCGCGGCTGTGCCCGCGGCCTATTTTTGGCACACGGAGGCCCCTCGCAAAGTCTCGTACCATTCCGAGTCCGGCGGACGAAGTTGGCCAGCCCCACCCCCCAAGGCTATAGCCAACTGTTTTTGTGGGCTTTTACCGCTGGACGAACTTGGCGTCCCGGCCTTCGGGCTGGTATTTTTGGACGCGGCTGTGGCCGCGGCCTATTTTTGGCACACGGAGGCCCCTCGCAAAGTCTCGCGCCATTCCGAGTCCGGCGGACGAAGTGGGCCAGCCCCACCCCCCAAGGCTATAGCCCACCCGTTTTTGTGGCCTTTTTCCGCTGGGCGAGCTCGGCGCCCCGGCCTTTGGGCGGTTATTTTTGGGCGCGGCTGTGCCCGCGGCCTATTTTTGGCACACGGAGGCCCCTCGTAAAGGCTCGCGCCATTCCGAGTCCGGCGGACGAAGTTGGCCAGCCCCACCCCCCAAGGCTATAGCCCACCCGTTTTTGTGGCCTTTTTTCGCTGGGGAAATTGGCGCCCCGGCCTTCGGGCTGTTATTTTTTGGCGCGGCTGTGCCCGCGGCCTATTTTTGGCACACGAAGGCCCCTCGGAAAGTTTCGAACCATTCCGAGTCCGGCGGACGAAGTGGGCCTGCCCCACCCCCCAAGGTTATAGCCCACCTATTTTTGTGGCCTTTTTCCGCTGGACAAACTTTACGCCCCGGCCTTCGGGTGGTTATTTTTGGGTGCGGCTGTGACCGCGGCCTATTTTTGGCACACGGAGGCCCCTCGCAAAGTCTCGCGCCATTCCGAGTCCGGCGGACGAAGTGGGCCAGCCCCACCCCCCAAGCCTATAGCCCACCCGTTTTTGTGGTCTTTTTCCTCTGGACGAACTTAGCGCCCCGGCCTTCGGGCGGTTATTTTTGGGTGCGGCTGTGCCCGCGGCCTATTTTTGGCACACGGAGGCCCCTCGCAAAGTCTCGCGCCATTCCGAGTCCGGCGGACGAAGTGGGCCAGCCCCACTCCCCAAGGCTATAGCACACCCGTTTTTGTGGCCTTTTTCCGCTGGGCGAACTCGGCGCCCCGGCCTTCGGGCGGTTATTTTTGGGCGCGGCTGTTCCCGCGGCCTGTTTTTGGCACACGGAGGCCCCTCGCAAAGTCTCGCGCCATTCCGAGTCCGGCGGACGAAGTTGGCCAGCCCCACCCCCCAAGGCTATAGCCCACCCGTTTTTGTGGCCTTTTTCTGCTGGACGAACTTGGCGCCCCGGCCTTCGGGCGGTTATTTTTGGGCGCGGCTGTGCCCGCGGCCTATTTTTGGCATACGGAGGCCCCTCGCAAAGGCTCGCGCCATTCCGAGTCCCGCGGACGAAGTTGGCCTGCCCCACCCCCCAAGGCTATAGCCCACCTGTTTTTGTGGCCTTTTACCGCTGGACGAACTTGGCGTCCCGGCCTTCGTGCTGTAATTTTTGGGCGCGGCTGTGCCCGCGGCCTATTTTTGGCACACGGAGGCGCCTCGTTATGTCTCGCGCCATTCTGAGTCCGGCGGACGAAGTTGGCCAGCCCCACCCCCCAAGGCTATAGCCCACCCGTTTTTGTGGCCTTTTACCGCTGGACGAACTTGGCGCCCCGGCCTTCGGGCAGGTATTTTTGGGCGCGGCTGTTCCTGCGGCCTATTTTTGGCACACGGAGGTGCCTCGCAAAGTCTCGCGCCATTCCGTGTCCGGCGGACAAAGTTGGCCAGCCCCACCCCCCAAGGCTATAGCCCACCCGTTTTTGTGGTCTTTTTCCGCTGGACGAACTTAGCGCCCCGGCCTTCGGGTGGGTATTTTTGGGCGCGGGTGTGCCCGCGGCCTATTTTTGGCACACGGAGGCCCCTCGCAAAGTCTCGCACCATTCCGAGTCCGGCGGACGAAGTTGGCCAGCCCCACCCCCCAAGGCTATAGCCAACTGTTTTTGTGGGCTTTTACCGCTGGACGAACTTGGCGTCCCGGCCTTCGGGCTGGTATTTTTGGGCGCGGCTGTGCCCACGGCCTATTTTTGGCACACGGAGGCCCCTCGCAAAGTCTCGCGCCATTCCGAGTCCGGCGGACGAAGTGGGCCAGCCCCACCCCCCAAGGCTATAGCCCACCCGTTTTTGTGGCCTTTTTCCGCTGGGCGAGCTCGGCGCCCCGGCCTTTGGGCGGTTATTTTTGGGCGCGGCTGTGCCCGCGGCCTATTTTTGGCACACGGAGGCCCTTCGTAAAGGCTCGCGCCATTCCTAGTCCGGCGGACGAAGTTGGCCAGCCCCACCCCCCAAGGCTATAGCCCACCCGTTTTTGTGGCCTTTTTTCGCTGGGGAAATTGGCGCCCCGGCCTTCGGGCTGTTATTTTTTGGCGCGGCTGTGCCCGTGGCCTATTTTTGGCACACGGAGGCCCCTCGGAAAGTTTCGCACCATTCCGAGTCCGGCGGACGAAGTTGGCCTGCCCCACCCCCCAAGGTTATAGCCCACCCGTTTTTGTGGCCTTTTTCCGCTGGACGAACTTTGCGCCCCCGCCTTCGGGCGGTTATTTTTGGGCACGGCTTTGCCCGCGGCCTATTTTTGGCGCACGGAGGCCCCTCGCACGGTCTCGTGCCATTCCGAGACCGGCGGACCAAGTGGGCCAGCCCCACCCCCCAAGCCTATAGCCCACCCGTTTTTGTGGCCTTTTTCCGCTGGACGAACTTAGCGCCCCGGCCTTTGGGCGGTTATTTTTGGGTGCGGCTGTGCCCGCGGCCTATTTTTGGCACACGGAGGCCCCTCGCAAAGTCTCGCGCCATTCCGAGTCCGGCGGACGAAGTGGGCCAGCCCCACCCCCCAAGGCTATAGCCCACCCGTTTTTGTGGCCTTTTTCCGCTTGGCGAACTCGGCGACCCGGCCTTCGGGCGGTTATTTTTGGGCGCGGCTGTTCCCGCGGCCTGTTTTTGGCACACGGAGGCCCCTCGCAAAGTCTCGCGCCATTCCGAGTCCGGCGGACGAAGTTGGCCAGCCCCACCCCCCAAGGCTATAGCCCACTTGTTTTTGTGGCCTTTTTCCGCTGGACGAACTTGGCGCCCCGGCCTTCGGGCTGTTATTTTTGAGTGCTACTGTGTCCGCGGCCTATTTTTGGCACACGGAGGCCCCTCGCAATGTCTCGCGCCATTCCGAGTCCGGCGGACGAAGTGGGCCAGCCCCACCCCCCAAGCCTATAGCCAACCCGTTTGTGTGGCCTTTTTCTGCTGGATGAACTTGGCGCCCCGGCCTTCGGGCGGTTATTTTTGGGCGCGGCTGTGCCTGCAGCCTATTTTTGGCACACGGAGGCCCCTCGCAAAGTCTCGCGCCATTTCGAGTCCGGCGGACGAAGTAGGCCAGCCCCACCCCCCAAGGCTATAGCCCACCCATTTTTGTGGCCTTTTTCCGCTGGACGAACTTGGCGCCCCGGCCTTCGGGCGTTTATTTTTGGGCGTGGCTGTGCCCGCGGCCTATTTTTGGCACACGGAGGCCCCTCGAAAAATCTCGCCCTATTCCGACTCCGGCGGACGAAGTTGGCCAGCCCCACCCCCCAAGGCCATAGCCCACCCGTTTTTGTGGCCTTTTTCCGCTGGACGAACTTGGCGCCCCGGCCTTCGGGCGGTTATTTTTGGGCGCGGCTGTGCCCGCGGCCTATTTTTGGCACACGGAGGCCCCTCGCAAAGTCTCGCGCCATTCCGAGTCCGGCGGACCAAGTGGGCCAGCCCCACCCCCCAAGGCTATAGCCCACCTGTTTTTGTGCCCTTTTTCCGCTGGACGAACTTGGCGCCCCAGCCTTCGGGCTGTTATTTTTGGGCGCGGCTGTGCCCGCGGCCTATTTTTGGCACACGGAGGCCCCTCGCAACGTCTCGCGCCATTCCGAGTCCGGCGGACGAAGTAGGCCAGCCCCACCCCCCAAGGCTATCGCCCACCCGTTTTTGTGGCCTTTTTCGCTGGACGAACTTGGCGCCCCGGCCTTCGGGTGGTTATTTTTGGGCGCGGCTGTGCCTGCGGCCTATTTTTGGCACACGGAGGCCCCTCGTAAAGTCTCGCACCCTTCCGAGTCCGGCGGACCAAGTCGGCCAGCCCCACCCCCCAAGGCAATAGCCCACCTGTTTTTGTGGCCTTTTTCCGCTGGACGAACTTGGCGCCCCAGCCTTCGGGCTGTTATTTTTGGGCGCGGCTCTGCCCGCGGCCTATTTTTGGCACAGGGAGGCCCCTCGCAACGTCTCGCGCCATTCCGAGTCCAGCGGACGAAGTAGGCCAGCCCCACCCCCCAAGGCTATCGCCCACCCGTTTTTGTTGCCTTTTTCCGCTGGACGAACTTGGCGCCCCGGCCTTCGGACAGTTATTTTTGGGCGCGGCGGTGCCTGCGGCCTATTTTTGGCACACGGAAGCCCCTCACAAAGTCTCGCGCCATTCCGAGTCCGGCAGACGAAGTTGGCCAGCCCCACCCCCCAAGGCTATCGCCCAACCGTTTTTGTGGCCTTTTTCCGCTGGACGAACTTGGCGCCCCGGCCTTCGGGTGGTTATTTTTGGGGGTGGCTATGACCGCGGCCTGTTTTTGGCACACGGAGGCCCCTCGTGATGTCTCGCGCCATTCCGAGTCCGGCGGAAGAAGTTGGCCAGCCCCACCCCCCAAGGCTATAGCCCACCCGTTTTTGTCGCCTTTTTCCGCTGGACGAACTTGGCCCACCGGCCTTCGGGCGGTTATTTTTGGGCGCGGCTGTACCCGCGGCATATATTTGGCACACGGAGGCCCCTCGCAATGTCTCGCACCATTCCGAGTCCGGCGGACCAAGTCGGCCAGCCCCACCCCCCAAGGCCATAGCCCACCCAATTTTGTGGCCTTTTTCCGCTGGACGAACTTGGCGCCCCGGCCTTCGGGCGGTTATTTTTGGGCGCGGCTGTGCCCGAGGCGTATTTTTGGCACACGGAGGCCCCTCGCAAAGTCTCGCGCCATTCCGAGTCCGGCGGACCAAGTCGGCCAGCCCCACCCCCCAAGGCTATAGCCCACCCGTTTTTGTGGCCTTTTTCTGCTGGACGAACTTGGCGCCCCGGCCTTCGGGTGGTTATTTTTGGGGGCGGCTATGACCGCGGCCTGTTTTTGGCACACGGAGGCCCCTCGTGAAGTCTCGCGCCATTCCGACTCCGGCGGAAGAAGTTGGCCAGCCCCACCCCCCAAGGCTATAGCCCACCCGTTTTTGTCGCCTTTTTCCGCTGGACGAACTTGGCCCACCGGCCTTCGGGCGGTTATTTTTGGGCGCGGCTGTGCCCGCGGCCTATTTTTGGCACACGGAGGCCCCTCGTAAAGTCTCGTACCATTCCGAGTCCGGCGGACGAAGTTGGCCAACCCCACCCCCCAAGGCTGTAACCCACCCGTTTTTGTGGCGTTTTTCCGCTGGACGAACTTGGCGCCCCGGACTTCGGGCGGGTATTTTTGGGCGCGGCTGTGCCCGCGGCATATTTTTGGAACACGGAGACCCCTTGCAAAGTCTCGCACCATTCCGAGTCCGGCGGACGAAGTTGGCCAACCCCACCCCCCAAGGCTGTAACCCACCCGTTTTTGTGGCCTTTTTCCGCTAGACGAACTTGGCGCCCCGGTCTTCGGGCGGTTATTTTTGTCCGCGGCTGTACCCGCGGCCTATTTTTGGCACACAGACGCTCCTCGCAAAGTCTCGCGCCATTCCGAGTCCGGTGGGCGAAGTTGGCCAACCCCACCCCCCAAAGCTATAGCCCACCCGTTTTTGTGGCCTTTTTCTGCTGGACGAACTTGGCGCCCCGGACTTCGGGCGGTTATTTTTGGGGCCGGCTGTGTCTGCGGCCTATTTTGGGCACATGGAGGCCCCTCGCAAAGTCGCGTGCCATTCCGAGTCCGGCGGATGAAGTTGGCCTTCCCCACCCCCCAAGGCTATAGCCCACCCGTTTTTGTGGCCTTTTTCCGCTGGACGAACTTGGCGCCCCGGCCTTCGGGCGGTTATTTTTGGGATCGGCTGTGCCCGCAGCCTATTTTTGGAGTACGGAGGCCCCTCGCAAAGTCTCGCGCCATTCAGAGTCCGGCGGACGAAGTTGGCCAGCCCCACCACCCAAGGCTATAGCCCACCCGTTTTTGTGGCCTTTTTCCGCTGGACGAACATGGCGCCCCGGCTTACGGGCGGTTATTTTTGGGCGCGGCTGTGCCCACGGCCTATTTTTGGCACACGGAGGACCCTCGCAAAGTCTCGCACCATTCCGAGTCCGGCGGACGCAGTGGGCCAGCCCCCCCCCCCCACGGCTATAGTCCACCCGTTTTTGTGGCCTTTTTCCGCTGGACGAACTTGGCGCCCCGGTCTTCGGGCAGTTATTTTTGGGCGTGGCTGTACCCGCGGCCTATTTTTGGCACACGGACGCCCCTCGCAAACTCTAGCGCCATTCCGAGTCCGGCGGGCGAAGTTGGCCAGCCCCACCCCCCAAGGCTATAGCCCACCCGTTTTTGTGGCCTTTTTCCGCTGGACGAACTTGGCGCCCCGGCCTTCGGGCGGTTATTTTTGGGCGCGGCTGTGCCCGCGGGCTATTTTTGGCACACGGAGGCCCCTCGCAAAGTCTGGCACCATTCCGAGTCCGGCGGACGAAGTTGGCCAGCCCCACCCCCCAAGGCTGTAGCCCACCCGTTTTTGTGGCCTTTTTCCGCTGGACGAATTTGGCGCCCCGGCCTTCGGGCGGTTATTTTTGGACGCGACTGTGCCCGCGGCCTATTTTTGGAACACGGAGGCCCCTCGTGAAGTCTAGCGCCATTCCGAGTCCGGCAGACGAAGTTGGCCAGCCCCACCCCCCAAGGCTATAGCCCAACCGTTTTTGTGGCCTTTTTCTGCTGGACGAACTTGGCGCCCCAGACATCGGGTGGTTATTCTTGTGGGCGGTTGTGCCCGCGGCCTATTTTTGGCACACGGACGCCCCTCGCAAAGTCTAGCGCCATTCCGAGTCCGGCGGGCGAAGTTGGCCTGCCCCACCCCCCAAGGCTATAGCCCACCCGTTTTTGTGGCCTTTTTCCGCTGGACGAACTTGGCGCCCCGGCCTTCGGGCGGTTATTTTTGGGCGCGGCTGTGCCCGTGGCCTATTTTTGGCACACGGAGGCCCCTCGCAAAGTCTCGCGCCATTCCGAGTCCGCCAGACGAAGTTGGCCAGCCCCACCCCCCAAGGCTATAGCCCACCCGTTTTTTTGGCCTTTTTCTGCTGGACGAACTTGGCGCCCCAGACTTCGGGTGGTTATTCTTGTGGCCGGCTGTGCCCGCGGCCTATTTTGGGCACATAGAGGCCCCTCGCAAAGTCTCGTGCCATTCCGAGTCCGGCGGACGAAGTGGGCCAGCCCCACCCCCGAAGGCTATAGCCCACCCGTTTTTGTGGCCTTTTTCCGCTGGACGAATTTGGCGCCCCGGCATTCGGGCGGTTATTTTTGTGCGCGGCTGTGCCCGCGGCCTATTTTTGGAACACGGAGGCCCCTCGTGAAGTCTAGCGCCATTCCGAGTCCGGCAGACGAAGTTGGCCAGCCCCACCCCCCAAGGCTATAGCCCACCCGTTTTTGTGGCCTTTTTCTGCTGGACGAACTTGGCGCCCCAGACATCGGGTGGTTATTCTTGTGGGCGGTTGTGCCCGCGGCCTATTTTTGGCACACGGACGCCCCTCGCAAAGTCTAGCGCCATTCCGAGTCGGGCGGGCGAAGTTGGCCAGCCCCACCCCCCAAGGCTATAGCCCACCCGTTTTTGTGGCCTTTTTCCGCTGGACGAACTTGGCGCCCCGGCCTTCGGGCGGTTATTTTTGGGCGCGGCTGTGCCCGTGGCCTATTTTTGGCACACGGAGGCCCCTCGCAAAGTCTCGCGCCATTCCGAGTCCGCCAGACGAAGTTGGCCAGCCCCACCCCCCAAGGCTATAGCCCACCCGTTTTTTTGGCCTTTTTCTGCTGGACGAACTTGGCGCCCCAGACTTCGGGTGGTTATTCTTGTGGGCGGCTGTGCCCGCGGCCTATTTTGGGCACATAGAGGCCCCTCGCAAAGTCTCGTGCCATTCCGAGTCCGGCGGACGAAGTGGGCCAGCCCCACCCCCGAAGGCTATAGCCCACCCGTTTTTGTGGCCTTTTTCCGCTGGACGAATTTGGCGCCCCGGCATTCGGGCGGTTATTTTTGTGCGCGGCTGTGCCCGCGGCCTATTTTTGGCACACGGACGCCCCTCGCAAAGTCTAGCGCCATTCCGAGTCCGGCAGGCGAAGTTGGCCAGCCCCACCCCCCAAGGCTATAGCCCACCCGTTTTTGTGGCCTTTTTCCGCTGGACGAACTTGGCGCCCCGGCCTTCGGGCGGGTATTTTTGGGCGCGGCTGTGCCCGCGGCCTATTTTTGGCACACGGAGGCCCCTCGCAAAGTCTCGCGCCATTCCGAGTCCGGCAGACGAAGTTGGCCAGCCCCACCCCCCAAGGCTATAGCCCACCCGTTTTTGTGGCCTTTTTCTGCTGGACGAACTTGGCGCCCCAGACTTCGGGTGGTTATTCTTGTGGGCGGCTGTGCCCGCGGCCTATTTTGGGCACATAGAGGCCCCTCGCAAAGCCTCGTTCCATTCCGAGTCCGGCGGACGAAGTTGGCCAGCCCCACCCCCGAAGGTTATAGCCCACCCGTTTTTGTGGCCTTTTTCCGCTGGACGAATTTGGCGCCCCGGCCTTCGGGCGGTTATTTTTGTGCGCGGCTGTGCCCGCGGCCTATGTTTGGCACACGGAGGCCCCTCGCAAAGTCTCGCGCCATTCCGAGTCTGGCAGACGAAGTGGGCCAGCCCCACCACCCAAGGCTATAGCCCACCCGTTTTTGTGGCCTTTTTCCGCTGGACGAACTTGGTACCCCGGCCTTCGGGCGGTTATTTTTTGGCGCGGCTGTGCCGCCGGCCTATTTTTGGCACACGGAGGCCCCTCGCAAAGTCTCACACCGTTCAGAGTCCGGCGGACGAATTTGGCCAGCCCCACCCCCCAAGGCTATAGCCCACCCGTTTTTGTGGCCTTTTTCCGCTGGACGTACTTGGCGCCACGGTCTTCGGGCGGTTATTTTTGGGCGTGGCTGTGCCCGCGGCCTATTTTTGGCACACGGAGGCTCCTCGCAAAGTCTCGCGCCATTCCGAGTCCGGCGGACGAACTTGGCCAGCCCCACCCCCCAAGGCTATAGCCCACCCGTTTTTGTGGCCTTTTTCTGCTGGACGAACTTGGCGCCCCAGACTTCGGGTCTTTATTTTTGGGGACGGCTGTGCCCGCGGCCTATTTTGGGCACATGGAGGCCCCTCGCAAAGTCTCGTACCATTCCGAGTCCGGCGGACGAAGTTGGCCAGCCCCATCCCCTAAGGCTATAGCCCACCCATTTTTGTTGCCTTTTTCCGCTGGACGAATTTGGCGCCCCGGCCTTCGGGATGTTATTTTTATGCGCGGCTGTGCCCGCGTCCTATTTTTGTCACATGGAGGCTCCTCGTAAAGTCTCGCGCCATTCCGAGTCCGGTGGACGAAGTCGGCCGGCCCCACCCCCCAAGACCATAGGCCACCCGTTTTTGTGGCCTTTTTCCGCTGGACGAACTTGGCGCCCCCGCCTTCGGGCAGTTATTTTTGGGGGCGGCTGTGCCCGCGGCCTATTTTTGGCAGAAGGAGGCCCCTCGTAAAGTCTCGCGCCATTCCGAGTCCGGCGGACGAAGTTGCCCAGCCCCACCCGCCAAGGCTATAGCCCACCCGTTTTTGTGGCCTTTTTCCGCTGGACGAAC